>OU426852.1:5090541-5395541 GCA_911387685.1 Dolichovespula media | reverse complement strand
GTGGACTTTTCACGAAGAAGCAAGTTTCTTCTCTATTTCTATCTCTTTTTTCTCCCACCCTCCTCTCTCTCTCTCTCTCTCTCTCTCTCTCTCTCTCTCTCTTACTTCAACTTCAACAAATGATGGCAGAAACGTAAAGGGACATCGATGTGTTGTATCGTGACGCATAGTAAAGCAAGAAACTCATCGAAGTATAATACTTACTCTTCAAGTATAGGAAGTCACTTATTATTTTCACGCTATTTTTCGTAGAAATAGTCATTTTGTTAGTGCAATTTATTACGTTACACACACACACACACACACACACATTTTCTTAAACATAAACTATAAGATAGTGTATCATACTCCGTTTTTCTTTTCTCGTTCATTTAACATCCAATAATTTAGATAAATTGAAAATATGAGTGCTCTCAACTTTATGGATTACATTTAATATCTTTAAAGTAATCTTCCTCGAGTGTGCTAGTCTATAGTTTCTGCTTTTCGTGGTAAGATTCGTTGACCAAGATAACGGAAGATAACGAGGGATGTTTGTGAGAGTTACGAGGGTTGGAAGAAAAGAGGTCGAATGATGATCGGTAATGTCTCAAGGGAGAGGTGTGTTTCACGAAAAGTGTTCTTCGGCTTGGGGAAAGAAGTACAAGCTTCTCTATTCTCTCTGTAGCACGCCACCAAGAAATATTTCGTTGAAGGTTACGCAGAGGATCGTGTGCATTCGCGGCTAACCCTGGATTGCACGTCGGTAAATCCGTGAGATTCTTTGATTTAGTTCCACAAGTAGTATACACACACACACACACACACACATTCACTTGAGTGCATACGTATGTATGTACGTGTCCGCGTATATATTTATGCAACGAAAGAAAAGGTATTCTCTGCAAGGAATACCCTAGCGCGTATTCGCATACGCTCGGTAAATGTAGAGATAAGCTTTCTAGGAAGGGATCACTCTGGATAAAGCTGCACTCAGGACGCGTCTTATTTCATTGCCGCGTTCCTTGCAACGCTAGATAGTTTTCTTTTTCCCGAGGAAGAACTGGCTTTCTTTATTTCAATCCATTCATTGCCATGACGACGTTACGAAACGCGATTAAACTTTTTTAAGCAAACTCCTTGTCGATTACGAACAAGAAGGGAATAAGATAGAAAAAAAAAACCTTTTTCGTTTTTAATCAAGTTAACTTTGCTAAAACTATGACGTTTTTTTTTAATTTATTCCCATCGAGAATAACATACGAACGAAAATAAGAACGATAACAAACCGACATTGTTTTTTATTCGAGAAGAATTTATGATCATATAATTAGTTTTGTTCGAGACCATATAAAATAAATCACTAGTTGGATTCAAAGAAATCGTCTGTGTCGATTGACAGATCGCTGAGAAAGGGAATAGCGAAGAAGAAGAAAAGAATTGAGGAAGAATCGAAAGGCTGCTTTTCGAAGGTCGATTCGTCTTGTTAAGAGGCTGCCATGCTTTCCTCTAAATCCTTGGTACTAGCTGCAGGGCCCTTTTATCTTCGGAGCAACGATACAGATCGATATAATCTCGTTTTTTTTTAAGGCTGCTTTCGCGAACAACCTTCTCTTCTCTTCGACTTCGAGCTCGTCGTGCTTTCGCTCGAGAAAAACGACGTGGCTCAATTTTCCGTTTCCTTTGCGGTCTATCCAACTACATACCTTATCGTAAAACGGACATATTAGGCAGATAAGAAATCTTAGCAAGAGAAATTGTTTTCCTCTTTTCTGTTTTTTTTTGGTTTTTTTTTTTTTTTTTTTTTTAAAGAAGTTTACTGTTTTAAACATCACTCATATATATATGTGTGTGTCTGTGTGGTGTGTAAATTTGACTTACTAACGTATAGGTATTCAAAACTAATTTCACGTCATAAATGGATAAAATACAATACACCATTGAAAAAGGGAACAAGGAATAGTGTACGTACGGGTGCCACTTCGTTTAAGGCATGCAAGCGACGCTCTTGCAATCCTGTAATATACACGTAATTGCAAGGATTCGACTGCAGCGTAAATTCGTTTAATGCGGCACAGATTTAACCTTTAAGTGCACATAATGATAGTACCGAACCGTTTCTGAAAGTCAGAAGACGACATCGGCATTCCTTTTCTAAATAACGGTGGCTTATATTCGCGTAATAAATTTTATCGATGAAGCTCGTTTACGCGCGTAGTACTTATTATTTACCACTTCTTCCGTTTATCGAGTCATTAAGGAATCTCTTAAACATCGATTCGAATTTTTTATTCGTGAAATAAATATTGCCTCTTAATTTGAAAAAAGCACGAAAATATTGGTTTTAATCAATTAGATAATGTGCATTTGCAAATTGGAATATTTATATATATCATATTTACATGTGAACGTGGATGAATATCGTAACAATGAAATTAAAATAGATGAAAAATCGAATCGAGTAATTCATTCTAAACTGCATCTAGGTTCGGTTGAACAGCTAACAGACACAAAGCCATTGGTATATATACGTAATGAACATCGCCGAAGAAAGCTTAATATTGATCACGCGACGGAAATTAAAGTTGGATTCAGAGTGGAAAACGTTCTCCTCGAGCTCTCCTCGTACGGTCGTCGTATCGAATACCAGGAAAAAGCATTACGAAACTACTAGCTTAAGATCGCGTTGGATAGCGGAGCACGTACTCCGGTTATCGTCGATGTTTTGCACATAGACCGTTTGTATTTTTCCACAGACTTTTTTTTTACCTACCCTTCTTTTTTTAAACATCGTAACGACGCTTGCAGCACCTATTAGCCTCGGCATTTCGTTCGTTCGTACGTTCGTTCGTTCGTTCGTTCGTTCGTTCGTTCGTTCGTTCGTTCGTTCGTTCGTTCGTTCGTACGATCGTTGTCGCATAACGGCGGCACTTTCATTAAACGAATTTTAATGAAATAAAAAAGTCAGTCATAACGAAGACTCATTCGGCTCGTTCATTCGATTTTATTTTGCCCGTGACGTCGAGCCCGATTCACGCTACGTAAAATTCTATTCACGCTACGTGACATTCTATTCGAACGAAATCATTTTGTCGGAAGAATGAAGCTCCGGTCGGACGGGCAAGTATCGTAATCGGAGATGTCATTAGAAATATAAAGCGCATTCGGTGTGAGACAAAATAAAGAAGGAACAAAAGAGAGAGAAAGAGAGAGAAAAAGAGAGAGAGAGAGAGAGAGAGAGAGAGAGAGATCGGTAGAAAAATAAAGAAACAAAACGTGAGAAAACGTTATCCGGATTATAGTTCACGAGATCGTCTCGTCAGAGGAAGATCGCATTGCACTCCGCTGCACTCGATATTGTTGAGATCCGAGAATTCTTTAAGGTAAAACGATTCGTCCGTCGTTTTGATTTGACGAACTTCTGTGAACTTGCGATATACTATATATATATATATATATGTGTGTGTAGTTAAATGAGAGATGAAAGAGAAAAGGAGAAAGAGAGGGAGAGAGAAATCCTGTTTAAAGGGTAGCTACTTTTCTATTACGAGGAATTCGAGAAACCCACACTCTCTGCGCGAATTTGTAGGTTCACTCAGTTTTGTTCTTAAGTTAGGACGAGAAGCCTAAATGGATTGTATGTACATCGAAGAATCGCGTTTTCAATCAAGCCCTTGGTAAACAAACGGTCGCCTACCGACGACTTTCTCTGTTTTAGAGATATGCGCGACGACGACGACGACGACGAGAACACACGGACGTACTATCTACTCATACAATATACACGCAGACAGATGCGAGCGGTAGCAACGTGGAGCGAAGAAAATTGTAAAACGCAGCGATGGGTGGCTTTTCCCTCATTGATATTCATCCGGTGTAGCTCTAGAGCGCGATTGGCTAACTACCCTACGGTACACTACCAGCACCACCACCACCACTACTACCACTACCAGCACCACACCACTACTACTGCCACTACCACCACTAACGCCACCACCACTATCACTATTACCACAGTCTACTCTGCCATTTTTCTTCGTCTCTTTTTCTCGTTCGCCCTCGTGGTCCTCTCAGACACCGGTTTCTCTACCTCATTCCAACTTCACTTGCTTCTACATCTAGTGCACACCGTCACGCATACGCGTCCTCACACTATACGCACACATGCACTTTCGCTCTTTCTTTTCACTCTGATACTTCCTTTTGCTATACATCCGTCTATCCCTCCTTCTTCATCCCTTCGAATCCCTCAGCGTTCCGAGTCAACGACTGTTCTGGGTAATGCATCGATTCGTTTCTAACTCACCCCAGTAACACCCACCTCCGTCTATCTCACCCTCTTCGTTCTACCGTTTCTCTCTGCTACTCGCTCTCGTCACTCAGGGTTTACTCTTCTTGATTAGGCTTCGGGAATAAAAAAAAAAAAAAAAAAAAAAAAGAAAAAAAGAAGCTACGGCTACGGTTTGAAGCATCGCATAAAGACGTAATGCGAAAGATTCAGGCTGACGACGACAACGACGACGGATATCGGCATGGATTTGAGAGAACGGGCTACCGGGACGAGGGGATGAGTTTCGGGAAGAGAAGAGAGGAGTAGAGAAAGAGACCGGCAGGCTGAAACTCGCGAAATTCAGCGATGCGAGGGAATAAAGGGAGGGTGCTTGCTCGTGGATACGGGGAATCACAGTCCGATTAATTGCGCGTCGAATCGGATCGTTCGAGTAGAGGCAGAATTACATCACCGGAGGATATAATACAAATGCGGCCTCTTTCATACCTCTGTGTTTCACTTGGGAGAAAAAATCATCTTATCTACGCCCTTTTTATTTTCCTTCTTGTTAAATCGGTTGTGCGAAAATTATCAAGTCGAACAATTCTCACGAACTTTACACTTATTGATAATAACATTTCGTTTATTATTAATATTAAAATTTGATCCTTTATTATTATATAATCGTACCAATTATCACCATTTCATTTACAGATATAAATAGTTTTCACGAATAATTTTGTATAGGGTTTGAATGATTTTCACTAAGATGAACGAACTAATATAAGAAGTTCGATTTTGATAGTAGATATCGTCAGGTGAAGGGGTGGAGATTTTGGCATCGTGTCGATACGAACGCAACGGTCCCTGATCAAATTTTATCGGAATACTTGGGTGGTACGCCTCTCTTGGCAGAATGAGTCAATTGTGGCCGTGATCCACGTGGCCAAGATCTATTATCTCGCTCATACGTCCTTGTCTTTCCTGCGTAGGAATACCGTATAAAGCATCCATTTTTTCCAAAGACGTTCACTAAAAATCTTTATATCAATTTCTCAAAGATAATCGCGAATAGATTCACTCGAAGAAATGGAAATTCGATTGATGATTTATCGATTTCTTTTCTAAACGATTCTTTTTCTGGCTATCTCATTTTCCTTTAATTATTGAAACACTATTAAACATTTGTATCGTGCAGGGCAAAGAAGGAAGCATAACTGGGGCTGTTGCAAAGAGCCCGTTGCTACATTGACTCGAAACGTACTATATAATGCTTTAAAGCGGCATGAACATTACTAGGGTGATATACGTGGCAAAAAGTTAGCCACTTTATTCATATGCCTCCGTCCCATGTTCATAACCTTCAGGAGCGAGTATATAAAAAAGTGGCCGTGTAGTCGGCTTCCCCTCTTCTTCATACTTCTCTTCCGACTAGCACCTCGCGCACAGTTCGTAGGCTACAGGAAAATAGCATTCCTATATTTCTTTCTTGGCTTCGTTTAAATACGCTTAGATTCCGGGTAAGGGATTCTCTGAAAACGACTAGGTAGACCGATATTGTATTGTATTTTTGGAGATATTTCAAAGCAGCCTTATTCATTGTATGTCGCAAGAAACCTTTCGTGAACATGAATGTCACTTCGCGTGGTGCCGTAACCTGTACTAGGGATTGAAGAACGAGAAAGAGAGAGAGAGAGAGAGAGAGAGAGAGTGTGTGTGTGTGAGTGTGTTTGAGAGAGAGAGAGAGAGAGGGTGCGAGGAAATTGTAGTATGAGGTGAACCAAGCCACTTACAGAAGTTATTAACCTTTTGAAGCATTTAGAGGAACTCTTGTTGAGAGTACGTAATTAAGTTTTTCTTAATCAGTCTAGTTTTAATTTCATTATAATCGTTTGCGATATTCAAAAGGCCTCGCACATTACAGTTGCATAACTTGTTTGCAAAGACGACTATTTTTCTTTCTTTCATTCTTTCTTTTATTTCTTTCTTTGTTCCTTTCTTCAGCTATTCCAAACGTTCTATAAAGCTATCGTGAATTATTAGTGGATATATTCTAGTACTCCTTGCGGCTTTCGATTTTGATCCAATAAAAACGTTGTATCGCAAAATTCTTGTCCGGATATTTGCATCTCGATAAAAGTATGTTCAGAGCCCGGCGTATGATTCTCCATAACCAGGATAATGATGAAAGAGGGGCGCGTTGAATTGAGTACGTTTAAGTTAAGAGGGAGAACCGTTCACATGCCAACATCGATATCGAATTCCGAGAATAAAGTAGTCCTGTTTGGAGCGTTTACGTTCACGCATAAAAGAAGATCACCGGACATCGATCTCGAAATTTTCAAACATAACACGAACGATTGAGAACGATGAAATATTTCGAAATATCTTACTCTAGCGATAATGAATAAGTGATCAACGCGAGAGAAAAAGAAATAACAGGAAAGTGATAACGTTAAGTAAATATATAAATCCGGTGATGAGTGAGAAGTCAAAAAAGGGATATCTCTTCGGCCGGTAGGAAAGTACTTCAATATCGAGGCATTCGAACGAGAGATGGAAGTCGAAAACCAAGAATCCAAAGATAAATCACGTCGGGGGTTGAAAGGCGGTAGTGTTGGAGTCAATGGCCCTTGCCCGTAGTTGCCCGGGTTTTTGGTTTTTGCCATAGCATCCTCTCTCTTCCAGCCGGCTTCCCGGCCTCCGTAGTGTCCTGGGTAATGGAGTAGAAGGATAATAATGCTCTGTTTTACAGTAACGGAGTGCTGCCTCTTCTTCCCCCTAGGTGCCACGAGTGTATATGAAAACATCTAGCAAAATATCCACCGGATACTCGGCTTCGTAAGTTTGAGAGATGGCTGCCGAGTTCTCTATGCTCTCCCTATACAATATTCTCCATCTCTTTCTGTTCTTCTCTTTTCCTCTTCCTCTCTCTCTCTCTCTCTCTCTCTCTCTCTCTCCCTTTTTCTCTTCCTTCCTCTCTTACCTTCGTCCTCCGGCATTGACATTCTCGCATTATACGACTTTATAGGACCAAACTCATACTTTTTGCATCCAGTTATCCGACTTCTTATTCCCAACCTCGTTTCTCTGTTCATCATTGATTGTAACTTCATTTCTTTTTTTCTTACTTTCTCTCATCAAGTATCAGATTATTCCAATAATTTCTTAGTTTATAATACAACGTATATAGTAGATGTCATTCTCTCTCTCTCTCTCTCTCTCTCTCTCTCTCTCTCTATTTCTTGAGCAAACTGATCAATCTTTCTAAAAGATAATATTTCTCGACCGATCGTTTCAATTTGATTATTTTTATTAAAGTTTAACAAGTTTTCTAGACTTTTTCATCAATGAAATGTTCTCTGCAATGATATAACAGACAACTCGACGGGGATGAAATCAACCCTTCCGTTTTCTCTCTCTCTCTCTCTCTCTCTCTCTCTTACGCTCTCTCTTTTTCTCTTTCTCTTCAACAAACATCGTGGGGGAACCATGCGCTTCATTGCGTTCCATCGACCAACAGCAAGCGTGGATCGAGATATCGGATAAAGATTAGGCGTGAATGCCAACGCTGCTAACCCAAGCTTCGAAAAATAAAAGAAAAGAATAAGAAAAAGTTGAACAGAAGAATGGTACACCTCGTGTTCGGTTTTTACGTTTGTTCTCTTGTGATGGTAAGAAAACCGCGAATTAACCCTCTAACCCCTTCCCTTTTATTTTTCTTTCCTTTTCCTTTATTTTTTTATGCCTCTTCTTCCCAGAATGTTATCTCTCCCTCCGACAAGCTTCCTCACAATTTTTTTTCTACCTTTTTTTTTTGGTCGAATACGGAACCAATAGGAACAGGATAAAAACGCGTGGAAAGAAATAGGGATAGCTTCGGAGGGAATAGAAGGATCTGAGGTGGTGTTCATGCACCGCCATAAATACTTCAGCGACAGACGCGAGAAATTTTGCGGCCCAGTTCCCATTGGCTCTAATATTTTCCATACGGTCCTTGCCGCGAATGCGAGCGAGCTATCTCGTAAAAAAGTTTTGCTGCCTGTGTCATCTCGGCGAGCATATAATACAAAATTAATCGTGTGCGATATACGCTTTACGATTCGATTCACCGAAACTGCTACGCCTTTTTGACGATATCGCCAAAACCAGAAATGTTCGGTTTTAGTAACAAAAATGATGAAGTATCTACACACACACCCACACACACACCCACACACACACACACACATTGTACATATATAAACACACAAACACACACACACACACAAAGTTATGTAGAATTTTATAACTAATGTTAACACATGGAAGAGATTCGTTCTATGATTAAGAATCATCTCGAAGAAATAACGAGCGAACGAACGAGTAAGCCACGCGGAATGCATTCGCGCCTTCAAGCGCGTGCGAATTTTATAAGCGGCTGCACAAGTAGGAAGCATGCGAAAGCAAGTGTGTGAGAGTAGTAGACGTAGTTTATTCAAACGAGCCAAGAGAAAGCTATTGAAATAAGTAGGGTCGAGTGGTTTGAGACGGTAGAAAGAGAGAACCTCTGCGATCTTTCTCTCTCTCCCTCTCTCTCTCCCTCTCTCTCTCTCTCTCTCTCTCTTTCTTACTGCTTCTTCGTAAGATGCTGGAGAAAGAAGGATGGAAAGGGGTGCCCTTTCTATACCACCCTCTTGCTCTCTTTCTTCCTTCCAGCTCATTGGTCGCCCCCATGATTTAACCTCGCGTTCCGTTTTCCAAACGGTAAAGCGAAACGGGACGAGGGTCTAGTTTCTCTCTCTCACTCTCTCTCTCTCTCTCTCTCTCTCTCTCTCTCTCTTTCTCTCTCTCTTTCTCTCTTACTTTGCGAAAAAAGGGTGCTGCTTCATTTCTCTAGATATCTAGCTCGAGTCGACTCTTTCTTTCTCTTTCTTTCTCTTATCCCTTGCTGGACATCAGTTCAATACGTATTCTCTGATACACATACGCATACATGCGTTCAAAAGACCTCAATGGGGGCTTGTCTCGCGGATGGACGAGCTATCTTTATGCTTATGGGAACTCTTTGTAAACCGTAAACCGAACTCTTCGATCTTCCAATGTATCAGCAGCTTCAGAAAGAAGCTCAACCAACTCAAACTCCAACGACTATCTACGCGTCTCGAGGCGATCGTATGTACGTGTTCAAGTTACAGGCCGCTGATCGTGTGCCGTTAAGAATGGCACCGATTCTTCTATACTGGTTCCGCGTATGTGAACACACCACCAACGTTTGTATCGTTTTGTCAACGGAGAGAAGGGATACCCCTTGGACACACAAGACGAGGATTAGAGATCTCGAGGGTTCGCTTTTCTTTACAAAGTGCAATTTCCCGTAAACGTTGCCGCTGCTTTTGCGGAGCTCATCTCGCTCTTCTTTCATCTCGTTCCTCCCCCCCCCCCTCTCTCCACTCTCTTTCTATCTCTCTTTCTTTTTTTTCTCGTTTTTCCTTTCACTATTCTTTCACCCAACTTTCTTTCTCCACCTTCTTGCCGCAGCACGCCTATCGTTGACCTCTCTTACAAATTCCCATCGTCCAAGTTTCCTTATAAAAATTAACGATACGACGAAAATAAAAGGTCGTGCATCGACGTAACGTAACCGCTGCAACCACGTTGATGAGTTTATAAGGGATGAAAGAAAAATTATCGTGTGTAACATCGTCGATACGAAGAATTGAGAGAAAATGTAATATCACCTTTTAAAGAAGTTGAGCCGTGATGATTGATTAATGATTTCTTCTACGATTTATTTTCACATTTTTCTACGAGTGAAAAAGTTAATATGTAATAATTATCATTCAGTGGTAGGCCTTATGGAAATAGGAAAGTTAGAATGATGTTATTGGAATAAATTTGGTTAGAACCTTTACTTCTCTTTCATAGTCACCCTCTTGGTATATCGATTAGTAGCACGTCATTCTCTCCCTCTCCCTTTCTCTTTCTGGTTACGGTAAGCGGTTGTTTCGAAGAAATTGTAGGACATTTTCTAATAGGACTAAATTTCCTTTTGTTAGATTCCAACTACTAGAGAAGGAAAAGAAGATTCAATAGACGACCTTTCGATACGGCTTCGAAGAGTTTCGAGTTCAAGGCGATGAATGAAAATTACGGAAAGGCTCGTTCCGTTCACGTACAACTCTGCTATGGATTTGCGTTTTCGCCCTACGTATATGTATTATGACGGACTTATTCGTGTGTGTCTGTGTAGATGGGTCCAGCGCAAAACAAACAAGGCTTACCGCATTGATCGCCGTAATCCCGAACACGTACGTAGTCTCTCTCCCTCGCTCTCTTTGTCTCTCTCTCTCTCTCTCTCTCTCTCTCTCTGTCTCTCTCCCAACTCTCTCGACGATGCCTCCGAAGCAGTCTCCCCTCCCATTTTAACCGCTTCCGTAGCACGAAACCCTTCGTCCCTGGTGGTACGTGTCCGTCGATTCGCTCTACATTGACGGAATAGGCATGTGCGCGAGCTAACACGCGTGCTCGTCTGTCTTTGTGCTTACGCGCGGATGGATTGTCACAACAGTCCGGGACACTAGACTAAACACTTCAACGATCGTGACCACCGAGAGACGACGTGTTTCCACCGCACGGGTAATATCCGTGACAATATCCACCCCTCTGCCTCCTGTCGTCACAGCCCCTCTTCTACGTCTACCCTTCAACCACTTGGCTTTTCTCTGATGAATCGACCTGCTCGACATGTCTCGCGAGAGATCGATATAAGTTGTAATTTTCTTTTTTATATGTCTATATAGAACGGTTGATGCATTGCCATGATTACTGGGATCCTTTAAAGAATCACAAAAAGTATAATAATCGGACAGATGTTCCGTATAGTCTGATAGACAATATTGACGGGACGAACAAATTTGTTTTAAGCCGAAGAGATAGAAATCGTGATCGATTCGTCTCATACGTTGAACCAATGAGGATATTAAAGTAGATGGAAAAGCACGGCAATCGTACAAGCTTTTCCATTTATGAAATTAAAGCGACTAATCCTCTCCACGCTTTTTCACCAGCTGGCACCGTCGAAACTTTCGATCGAGCGTCGATGTCATTGCTACTAATTGGCAAAGTATATTTATCGTGCGTTCTGTGCTACTTCGATGGCTGGTGGCTGGAATATTTTCGACGAACGACTGGATAAAGGGACGCTACGAAGAGGAAAAAAAGGTTACGTCTCGTAGTAGTATTAGGAAAAGGGTTAACGAGGAGCAGATTGCTTCCGGTTAGAAAATAAAATAGTTAACGTAGAAGAGAGAGGGTTGAGAAGGAGAGGCGTTCGAGCACGAAAAATGGAACGGGTAATTAAGGAATTGGTTAATTTTAGGGTCATGTTTTATGATACGCCCATTGCTGTTCGCTCCCTTCGCGATCTTCCTCTCTTACTTCTTTTCACTATCCACCATTCTAGCTCTTTTCAACATTACGAAATATGCAGAGAGAGAGAGAGAGAGAGAGAGAGAGAGGGTTAAAAACTCCCGGGTTCACCGATGATTTATAAACGAGGGAGGGAAGCAGAACATGTGGTGCGCATTAAAATTTAGAGATCTTAAATTAATGATTCTCAGTAATTGCGAGAATCCGACCTGGTGGAAAGGTTGCAAAACGGTTTGTTAATTCTACAAAATTATCTCGGGTACGGCGCGGAAATCGTAATTAAGCGAATGCGTTGTATGTACGTTAAAGATCGGTAAGCGAGAGAATTATCGAGTTCGCGAAACGACGGAGGTCGTTGCTATGTAAAATAATCCTCGTGAATTTCTACGATGGACTCGACGGTAAAAGCAACGAATGGAAATGTAATTTTTCAACGATCGGTTGGTTGGTATACTGTCCATTCGACGACGATCGACGAAGCTGTCGCGACGTATTATACATGCTACCGTGGTTGCGCGTTTTGTATTCCCTCGTGATAGAGCTTTTTGTCGAGCTTTCGTATATAAATGGTCGATACCGCGGATACGAGATTGCAGATACGGGAGTGTTTGTGTGCATTTCCGTACGCGTATGCACACACGTTTACACACGATTTTGCAGCAAAAGCTGAATTTATTCGTTAGTAGTACGATGACGAAGTTCAGGCAGATGAGGTCTATATTACACGAAAAGATCGCATGACGATACTTTCGAAAAATACTATTCTCCATTCCGATTGTCCTCGGAATAATCTCAGAACTTTTTTATAACTTTTACACGTACTACCCTCCACGCCATCCGCGCTTTATTAAAATCTAGAGAAGGAGACTTCCTTTCTCTCCCTCTCTCTCTCTCTCTCTTTTGATCGCACGAGCTCGACGTTCTTCCATTTTTCATCGAACTTTTACTTTATATCGCAACTGAGGGAGATACCGTTGGACAACAATAAGCGAACAGTGTCCCTTCCGCGTTTCATCGTCGTCGTCGTCGTCGTCGTCGTCGTCGTCGTCGTCGTTGTAATTTAGAGCGACGAATTCCTATCTCTCTCCTTGTCTCGTTTCTATATCGCTGTCTTTCTTCATTCGTCCGTATCTCCACCTTTTTCTCCGTTTGGTGTTCGTTTTCGCTTTTTCCGTTTCTCTCATTTCTCCCTTCGACGTCGTTTAACATCGCACCGGGATCGAAGCTCAGTAGGATTATCCAGGAATCCAGAATTTCAGGATGCTTAGAAAGAGAAAGAGAGAAAGAGAAACAGAGGGAGATGCTCCAATTCCTCCGACGCGATATCCGTGACTCGATTTCCGAAAGCGCCTCGTTCGTGGAAGGAGAGGCATTCCCATGTATATCCTACATATTTCCCTATTTCTTTCGTTTGTATTCGAGACGGGTTCACCGATCCTCAGCCCTCGCAGATTTACCGTGAACTCAATTCAGGCGGTAGTTACCCATTATTTCCCCTTCAAGTATTATACTCGTACAAAGACGGAAGTATGCGGAGTACTTTGTATACGTGTTGCACTCAACACGAATGTACATACCTACGTGCATCCGTGTATATATAAATGTATATATTCATATATCACTTGGGAATGTTGTACAGGAAATCCACGCTCGTGGGTATGCTCGCGTCGTAATTACACGATGATTTATTCTGATAATCCGAAAACAATCGAGAATAATGATACGGACGTTCTCTCGACGTAATACTCCAAGCCGGGGAATAAATTAAAAACTTTTCGTAAGTTCCTTGATTATAAGTTTTGCGATTGCTTCGCCATGGATCTGAGCCTTTATCGCTTGTCTTCTTGAGATAAGTAAGCTTAGAAATCATTTTGGAATTTTCCTCGGACATGTCTGATATAAATGCGTATCATTGGAAATTTTCATTCTTCTTCTTTTCTGTTTTTATTTAATAAAAATTCTCATCAGATCGATGAAAAATGTTATATAGAAAATAAAATAACGTTGAGTAAAGTTATCGTCAATTATTTTACGCTTGACTAAGTACCGACAAGTGCGTAAAAATAAAAGGAAGGTAGAAAAGTATACTATAAAAAGTGAAAAAAATTTAAAAGACAGGGAGGAGAGAGAGAGAGAGAGAGAGAGAGAGAGAGAGAACGCGTCTGCGTGAGAGAACTTTCAGATCCACGTGGGACCGACCTGATCTTCGAGTTTTCATCTTGGAGTACCTCCGTAATTTTCTGGCTGTCAGAGCGTCTCATGATACTCGTTCGTAGTGTGTTACTAATGAAAAGGGAGCTATACTACACCAAACGCTTTCGTGTGTGTATGTGTGCTTTTTTTTTTTACATTGCCTAGCCTAACGAATATACCTATCTTTTAACGAATAATATTTTATTCACAATCTCATTTGTAGAAGCAGGCATAACGTAAAATTGGATGACGGCTGAAGATCTGATGAGGTTTCAAGGCTCTACGTCTTTTTTACATCGTTCACCTTGCGACGAATTTATCTTGACGAAAGACATCTTTCACGAAGAGAAAGGAAGAGAGAGAAGATAGATAGATAGATAGATAGATAGATAGATAGATAGAGAAAGAGAGAGAGAGAGAGAGAGAGAGAGAGAGAGTGAGAGGGAGGGAAAAAGTGAAGCACGTATCCTCGATAATTTGAAGACTCGGATGACTCGGCGTCGGATCGATGAATGAAGACGTGCTTCGATTATCCTCGAAGCGGTCGTATTGCTATCAGGGGATCTTTATCTTCAAAAGAGACTAACGCGCGCTCTTTCGCTTTTATATGAAGATGGAAAAGTAAAGCACGATGAAACTACCGTCGTGGTACGTTGGCAAGCGGAAGGTGATTGTGAAGTTCTTCTCTCTTTTTCTCTCTTTATATCTTTTTCTTTCCTTGTTCGCTCTTCGTCTTTCTGTTCGTGCGGTCGTACCGACTGTCGAGGTCAAAGAGTACGGTAGTGGTTGTAGTGGTGGTGGTGGTGGCGGCGGCGATGGTGATGGGACTACACGGAGAATCGAGGGTGAAGGGGTGAAGAGAAAGGACTGATAGTCTGCTGGGCTCCACGTTTCATTAGCCCCGCCGGCTAACAGTTAACCGACAATTTAAACAATTTTTAACTTGGAAACTTTACTACGTCCGTCCTCCTACCACCCTTTCGTTGCCTCGCGGCAACGTGGACGACGCCGGCTTGGACAAGGCTCGTCAACGAACGAAGCACGGCTCACCTTCAGTTCACTGATAGAAGCGAAAGAAAGAAAAAGAAACGAGCGAAAAGTACGGACGGGGTAGAAAGAGAGAGAGAGAGAGAGAGAGGGAGGGAGGGAGAGAAAGAGGAAGAGAATGCTAGCAAGACGCAGACGGAGAACAAGAGCAAACTTCGCAATATGTGATTATGACGATAGTTAAAGTTTTTAATCGATACGGGACGGAATAACTCGTCGACCAAAGTCGAAGTGTGCTTGCAAAAACTTACACGGTTTTGCTCTACGTACGTATGTACGTACGTATGTACGTACCTACTTGTATTAATTTCACTTACCTCGTGTTTTAATTATCTTCCCACTGACTATTATTTCGCAGAGAAATTTTTCTTCTAGATTTTCCTCCGTTTTATATTTTATGGTTTCTGTACTTCTACGTTAACGTGAATGGAAAAATTATCGTTAAAAAGATCTTAAAAGAGAGATTTTTTATTCGCTTCTATTTCCTTAATCGAAGTAGTTTCTCGATATAGCAAATTATATATTGAATATCTATCTTGATCACTTCATTTTTTCTCAGTCGCATACCACGTCGATAATAGAATTTCAATTAACGAAATAATTTGATCGGAGATAACGAAAAATTAATAATTTTATTTATATCGTAGCGACAGAAGAAGAAGAGAGAATGAAAGAGTAAGAGAGATGAAATGACAAAGGGAAAGTTCAGCGGTCGTTGTACAATTTTAAGCGTCAATTAAATCTTAATAATGGACCAACGACATTACTCTTGCCATATTCGCTTTTCGAGAAAAGATAATGAAACGTTCACGTTAATTTATCTTTCTCTCTCATAATTCTTTTCCACGAAATTCATTGTACAATTCTTTACAATCCCCATATTTTCTTTCTTTCCGTCGATTCGATGAACTCGTCGTCCATCGTCATTCGAAACACGAACGAGATTAGTCGAAAAAAGTTGTCTACCCTTTGCAAGATGGATCCCGAGTACGCTGAATATAATAAAACGAAAGCGAGCGGTCGATCGTAATTCTTTTTTTTTCCATTTTGTTCAATCTTTCTTCCTTTTTTTTTTTTCTTTGTCCGTTCACCCAACGAAAAGTCAGTCCACGAAATGTTTCTCTCTCTTTTTCTCAAGCACGAATTAGGTAGGCTACTTCCATCCGAGCAAGGCTCATATTTTCGGGGCACTTCGGGCCACGCAATTTCGCGATTACACAATTGCGGAATAGCCAGGAGAGGAACAGAACGACCGTGCGGCACGGCGTAACGTATTGAAATTTTTGCTAGTACGACTGCACGGAACGCTTCACTCTCTCTCTCTCTCTCTCTCTCTCTCTCTCTCTCTTTTTCCTCTCTCTCTCTTTCTTTCGCTTTTTGTCGAGCGAGATAGAAGCGTAGGAGGAGGTGGGTTGTCGGAAGGTGGCCAAGGGAGAGGGATGGTGTTAGCGAGGGTAAAAGAGAGAGAGAGAGAGAGAGAGAGAGGAGAGAGAGTGAGAGAACGAAAGGTATTTCGATAGCCTGTTGCCGGCACGCCACACGCCGGTAATATGCAAATAGCGCGGCTGAAGCGCGCGCGTACGATGACAGAGCCGCGACGGAGGGTAACTCTGGAAGGACTGAAGGGGGAGAGGGTGGGATCGAATGTTCCTAACCGTACACCGTCGGCTTTGATCATATGTAACAGCTCTTTGCACTAGACTGAACCCAATGAACGCCGAGCGTGTAATAATAGAGTGGAGAAAAATTCGCGGTATAATTCTTCTTTTCCAGGCCAACCTATCTTCCTTTTTTTCAAAGCTTTTTCCTTCGCTTCCTTTTTAGTTTACTTTCACTTTTCCCCTCTTGCCACGTCTTCGTTCGTATTAATCAACTTTTTAACTCGTGACATCGTTTGATAATTTATTCCTGCATTATCATATAATGTAATAATCTGGTAGAAATGTTTTTATTATAAAATGATTATAGAATCATGAATGTATTAGTATAACGAGGTTGACAAAGTGAAGAAATTCTATCACTAATAGTGCCAATTTTATAAGAAAGAATTGAAACAGTTAAAGTAGGAAAATTTGGTTAAAATGTTTCGAGAGACGTCATTGACGTTCCTTTAAGAACGAATTATAGGCGACGTTAATCCGCCGTCCCGACGTCTTGGCGCTCCTCCTTTTGGCCTCTTTCAATCCTTTGATCCCTCTCTTGTCTCTAAGGATCAGGATCCTTCGAAATCGAGGAAACTATTTGGATGTCGGACCGATAAAAGGCAAAAATGTCAAAGTAGTTGGAGTGTTCTCTCTCTCTCTCTCTCTCTCTCTCTCTTTCTCTCTCTCTCTCTCTCTCTCTCTCTCTCTCCGTCTTGCACATGTAGCGATATCTCGATAGGAATGGAGTGCGAGAAACTGAGACGGCTTTCTATTGGCGTAATTAAAATAGTTTACAAACGCGTTGGCATTCTGCAAAAGCAACGGAAGAAGAGTCAGTCGAGTGGAGCAAATTGGACAATAGATCCCAAAGTGTACGGGGACCGATTACGTGCGGCCCACGTAACGCGGCCACGAGAACTAGATCTCTTTGTGTCGAATACGAGTGGATAAATGGAAAAACGTTTGTTCGCTATTGTTCGTGCCACGATCGTTGGCGTTATTTCTATTTCTATTTACCTATTTTATTTGATTACCCTTCAGGCAAAGAAAAAAGAAATGGAAAGAATACAATTAATATAATTCTTATCCGATATTAAATATATGTATATATATTCGTCTTTAGAAAATACGATTCGTCTTTAAAAGATACGATTCTAATATGCTTAGGGAACGATAAAAGGAATATGCATAGATATCTGTAAAGCATCGAGGAACGCTTTTTCTTTGCTAGTATGGCTGCTCACAAAGTTTCCTATAACTTCCTCTATCGGAGGCAGCACTAGGGTAGCTTTGTTACGAGCGTCTACTCTATCACGGATGATTATGCTTCCTTTTTTAACGGTACACCGCTTCGCGTCTCATGCCATAAATAATGCGGCTATCGGAGCGGCTTTACCTCTCGCTTCCTTTCGCCCACACGACTCCTCTTTTCTTCCTTTACACGTACTCGGTAATATATTGCGAGGAGAGTCTAAGATCGACTCGTAAAAAGATGGTTTTTGTGTGTGTGTGTGTTTGTGTAAAGAGAGAGAGGGAGAGAAAGAGAGAGAGAGAGAGAGAGAGAGAGAGAGAAAGTTGGTAGCTTTGTGTAATTAAAGATACTTTAGATAGTTTATATAGTTTAATTACAAAGCATAGAAAAAGCTGACCAATCGTAAAAAGTACTACCGTGACTAACTATTGATAATGATAAACAGATGCAAGAAACTGTTCAGTAAAACGAAACGAAAAAGATTCGAACAGATGCCAGAGAGGAAGAGAGGGGTTATCGGAAGACGAGAGGGATGAAGAGGGTTGGAAGACGATCCGGCCTCCGTTAGCAGCATATTGTAATGCGTCGAGAAGTTGGCGAATAAATCGAAGAAGCGTTGAGAGTAAAATTAGATAACAACTCCCGCTTTGGCTGCCGTTGCTAGAGAGCGGCTCTTCTCGAACTTTTAAGGGCCATCCTCTTATTCCCCATACCAGTCTACCCTCTGTCTTATTCCTTCTCTCTCTCTCTCTCTCTCTCGCTTTCTCTCTCTTTCACTCTTTTTTCTCTGTTTCTCCCTTTCTCGAAGTCTCTCCTCTTCTCTTTCCATCGTTCTTCCACTCGACCCTCACCCTTGCTTCCTCTCATGAAAACCTCTGCGATACTACCGACTCTCTTTCTCGACGAGCTTCTTACCATCATCCATTCATTTCTCCAAAGCTTACATTATTAGGCGTTAGTCCGTTTCGACGTTTCGACTTCCGTGTCTCTCTTTTCCTTCTATAAATTTCGTTTGGAAGTTTAGATCTATCCACGTAAATCTCGTTCGTCAGTTAATTGGTACGTAAATACCATTTAAAATTATTACGAACATTTCTAGTTGTTCATGTAATTGGCAGTACGCACTTGCATGTTAAATTCCTGAAATTCGAGAATTTACCCTCATATGAAATTCCCACGTTGTCTTCTAGCAAATTACCGATGCAGATTTAATCTTTAAACGTTAACTCGGCTTCTACCTTTCCTTTAACGATCTTACACACACACGTACGCACGCACGCACGCACGCACGCACACATCTTTTTGTTGTTTTCCTTACTTTTATTTTAATACGAAAACAGCTTCTAAGTTTTTCACGACTCTTGAAAATCTTTAACGCAAGTCTACAATGAGTTGCAAATAACGTCGTCAACCGAATACGATTTAGTATAGGAGGAAATGGAAGCTACGAACAAATAATGCCTCATTCGTTCCAGTTGCCACTCTAGATCCACTCGATAGCATCAAGAAGAGACGCTTGTCCTTCGTGGCTAGGAGTTAACGAAGTTGTACTTTGCAACACACTCTGCAATTATCAAGAACGACCGTATGATAAATGACGATGGAACGAAGTAAGGCAATATAGCGATTACGATGTAAATTATAGAGCGATACCGATCGCAAACGCGGCTTGCATTTTAACTACGGCTACGGATTCGTTGTTCCTTTCATACTGTTAATACGTTTCTAATCTGAAAACTTAACACATTATGATATTAAATTTGTTTCTTATAATAAGTATTCTAGTTTCGATCTGATAAATCAATTCTTAATCTCTTTCTTCTTTTTATCCTTATCTATTGAAAGAGAAAAATCACAGGACGAAGGTCATTGATTCGTTGTCGGTCTTCGAGATCAGAGAGAACATAAGAAGCTCAGCTGTGTTCCCTGTGTCCAGAAATTCTCTCTTTGTTGTGAAAATCTCTCTGGATCTTTACTTCTCCTTTATAGAAAGGGCTCGAGGGTTTCGACGAAAGGTCGTTCGTGGGGTAAAGTAAGGTCAGTAACCGGTAAGCTGGATTCCGGATCAAACGAGCTATTAGAGGAGCGTTAGGACAGCCCTCGAAGTTGCACCCTGGTCTACTACTCTTGTTCGCGGTGTTTCGTCTCGCCTATCCTGACTCCCTAGGGTATCAACGGTCTGCCTATTACATTCCACACTATAGCTACCACTGACAGAGAGAACGCAGTGGCAATCATAAATCTCTACGCACTGTCGTGCCGTTACTTCGGCTTCGTCCCCGAACCTGTCAACTTGTCTCGTGGCAAATATCCTGCTCCTTAATCTTGTCTCTTTCTCTGAAGAAACAAAGAGAGAGAGAGAGAGAGAGAGAGAGAGAGAGAGAGACAGAGAGAGACTTAGCTGCCTTGATACGTCCTTACACGTGCACGTTTCTAGAGCAACGACGTTCCTTCAGTGAATTCAAAATACAAGTAGATAACTCAGTAAATTGTCAGACAACATTATATACAAGTCATTCTCTTTTCAATTTTGAAGAAATCTTGAATCGATTAAATTTATTTAATGGATCAACCTTTTTCAATCACTATATTCCCCACGACATTCCTTAATTACTTTCGAGATAAACAAATCGATAGATATTGCGATGAATTAAGAACAGCAAAAGAGAAAATAATTTTCGCAGCCCAACTCACCCAGCCCCGGGCTGAATTGTCGCGGAGGGCTAATTATGTTCCACACGGGGAGATCAAATAGGGAGGTCGGAGGGACGGTTCGAACATTGGAACGAACTGGTGGTAGTGTGCGATAGTTGACAGGCACATTGGAGTGGGTATATACGTATATGTGTGATGGCAACGGTAGCAGTGGTGGGGGTGTTTTAACCAGGGGAATGGCAAGCGCGGTGGTTTGCGGAAAGCCACAGGCAGGCTGAACCCGACGGATCTGGAATAATCATTTGCAGCCTGAATACATTACCCGTGCAATTTATTTTGGTTTGTTTCGGTTTTGTTTCCACGATTTACTGCAGTTCGAAGCAAGTTCGTTTTCTATTCGATTAATAGACAATTCGATGATAGGGAAAGAAAGGATAGAATGAAGAGTAGAAACTATTCCAGTATAGGTGGATAAAGATGCGTGTCGATCGTTTATCTCGGTTTTGCTATTAAAAAGGGAAAATTTTAGCACTCTTCTATTCCTTTTTTATCTTTCAGCCATATTTTCCAGTTCTCGATCTATTTCTTTCTTTCTCTCTTTACTCTTTTCATTATCTCTTTCTGCCTTTCTCTCTCCCCCTCCCCCCTCTCTTTATTTTTCTCTCTAACTCTCTCTCTCTATCTCTTCTTCTCAACTCACAAAATCCAGGCTATCTCCATCTCCGTTTTTCGGATCTGTCTGTCTCAACCGTTTCAATCCCTATCTCCGTCCCTCCATATCCCTCTCTCTCTCTCTCTCTCTCTCTCTCTCTCTATCTTTCTCTGTCTATCTTTCTCTCTGTCTTTCTCTTCCTCTCAACGAAGTACGAGCCACGGTAGCCGGCGTGTTTCGAGCGGGCGTCTATTGATTCCTGACGAGAGAGTAATGTTCTTCCATTAATGATCATGTCCTGAATAAATCATTCGATAAAATGGACCTGCTGTTCGTGCACACTCGTCGCCGGACCTACGTCAGCCTTGCCGGAGGACAAGCGGCAACAAATTGGCGTCGTTCGTCGGCTTGCACGGGCCTCTCTCCTCCGGAACCCCTCGCATTATATCTTCTACACGCACGACGCGACTTACGGGGCTGGTCTTTGATGTTTCTACCACTCTATGCCATTCCCTCTTTTGTTTTACCTTTTATTTTCCCAAACCATTCGTTCTAACACGCACGCGACACTTTGCTTAGCGAGTACCTACCTTGTTATCAAAATCATTTGAGCGATAGTATCACCCATCAAATTTTTCATAAGACGAATTTAATTTAGTTTTTATTTTAATAGTCCCTCATCTTCAACCATTTCTCTTTCTATCTATAAGGCTAATTCGATTCTTCATTGGGGAGTATAGAAAGTGCAGAGAGAGTAGAAGAGAGAGAGAGAGAGAGAGTGAGAAGCTAAAGGCGATAATAGAACAGGAAGAGGAGATACATAGACACACACACATACATATGTGTATATATATATATATATATATATATATATATATATATCGAGATATATATAGAACCGTGACGAGACTATAGCTATGGAGAAGTAAGCGAGAACGAAAACCCGCGCTTGACTCGCCTCAACAAGTAAGTCTCGAGAGGCCGCGATGCATCTCGCAATTGGAATTGGCGTCTCCCGAGACGCCAGGAAATGAGACTGCATTGAGACAAATGGTACGGGTACGATGAATCATCGTACGTCAAAAGCAGGAAGCAAAGCCACCATTTTGCAGCCGCATCACGGAACTTCGAGAGATATGGCTCACGATAAGGAATGAGAAGCGCTTTTTTTTTACTTTTTTTTTGCGTACTTATTTCTCCTATGGTTATTTCTTTCTCTCTTTTCGTTAACCCTATAGCGACGTTGGGAATGAAGCGATTTAAGTTGTAACATTGTTTCACGATTGAAAGTGACGCGTTACGGAATAAATTGACTCTCTCCTTCACTCTCTCTCTCTCTCTCTCTCTCTCTCTCTCTTCTCGTTTACACACACACACACACATTTTTATTTTCACGAATTTTTTCGTTAGCTTTCATTTGAAAAGTATCGATCAGTTTAAACGACAGTATACAAATAGCGCTCGCAGGTCGATTCAATTTGTTTCTATTTAACAAACGCCCGAAAAATATCGAGGTGGCGCGTAATAAAAGGCAACTATTCGTTATAAGCCTTCGCTTTCCATCACCGTCGTTGGATAGCATCGTCGTGATCGATCGATCGTAACTCACCGTAGCGACGTTTCCTTCTTGACAACGCCACGAGCAGTAATTTCGAGAATAGCGAGGCTGATAGCTCGGCTAGCTCTCGAGATAGTTTGCTCGATCGCAAAGATCGATGTTTTGCTTTTTATTAACATCGGAATGACACGCGATTCCGCTCGTATTCCAATTACGAGAAAAAGAGAAAAGAAGGAATAGGAATGACAGGAGCGTTAAACGAGTTTCTTAAAGAAGGCAGAAGAAAGAACGAGAGAAGAATTTCCTAGCTCTGTCTGGATATGCAATGCGCGTTTACCCTGTGAATCGTTTCCGTTAAAAAGCACGATAAAGGTTAAAGTAGGACGGTACGAGATGGAGGATAGGGAGAGAGAGAGAGAGAAACAGGTCGAAGCATTTTCCAATTAGCGTTAAACAAATATCCACGCGATGTAAACGCCTTTCAGGATGGTAACGCCAGGCAATATCCACGTAACTGTGTAGCTCCAGGATCGCGAAACGTGAAGGAGGAAAGAGACGAAGAAGAAGGAGGAGAAGGAAAAGAAGAAGGGAGGCTTCGAAATAACTCGTTCGTTGGACTAAGGAATAAGAAGAGGCAACAAGGGAAAGGAAGGAAAAGGGAAGAAATGGAAAGAGAAAAAGAAGGAGAAGAAGGAGATGGTGGTAGTAGGAGGGTTCCCTCGAACACGAAAGAACTGAGCGGAATTTCGCATTTAATCAGACGGCCAACGAGACGGCGAGACTCTTTGGCTAAACGGGGAAGGCCAAGGAGGAACGACTGAGCCGAGATAGCGGGGATAAAAGGTAGAAGCGCTAAATGGTATCCGAACCGGTTCCTTTCTGACAAGCGCGAGTGTACCGAGTAAGAGCCATTTGGTCGGTAAGTCGAGGAGGAGATGGCTCGGCGTAGCGCGAAGCCCGGGACGGTAGAGGAGCCGGCGGTGGGTGCTTTTAATCTTTCGCTCGTGCGAGGATGCGCCCATTACTGCAAATTAAACTCCCTCGAGAACCCCCGGTGTGTGACTGCCGGTAGCGCTACGGTAATCTGTCCAAGAGTAAAAAGACTGGCCGTTGCTGCTGCTATCGTTGTTGCTATTGCTGCTGCTGCTGCTGCTGTTGCTGCTGCTATTACCGTTGGTGCCGTTGCTAGGAGGAAGCAGAACGCTTGCTTCGGACGTATATACCGAAACGATCTCGTGTCTCTGCTGAAAAATGTTTTAGAACCAGACGGTCGTCACTCTGAATGTTGGATATATGGTATCCTCTTTTTTCTTTGCCGATAGTTATCAATCTAAAACGATGCGAATGGTAGCACTAATCGTTCGTCCTTTTTATTTTAAACGTATAGCTGAAGGAAGAAGCACAGATCTCAAACTCACGATAAAACGACTTATCGTCTTCTTTGTTTTCGCTAATCGGACTACCTCGAAAGAAAATGAATTCGTTGAAAATGAAGTAAGAAATAGATTGAACCGGAGCCAAATTTATACCGCGAATCATTGCACGAGCGTGCTTCTTGTACGTTGAGAAAAGTCCTCAATGTCCTGGCTCTCTTAACGAACCGTATGTACCTCCGTTCGCCTAACAATAAAAATTACCGTAGCTATCCGATAACGATTACGATCACGATTCTCTCCGAAAAATTTTCCGTCGCGTCACGTACAATTCGGACTGCTCGTTTACCGAACGAATCGAATCGATTCGTTGCTTCCTTCGCTATCCTATCTCTCTCTCTCTCTCTCTCTCTCTCTCTCTCTCTCTCTCTTTCTCTTTCTCTTTCTCTTTTTCTTTTGTATCTCCCAACTCTTCTCTATCTTCCTCTCTTTCTCTTTAGACTGTCCCCGTTGTCGTTTTTTGCGGCTCTGCTCTCTACGTAGGCGCGCCTCGCACGAGTCGGCAATTCTAATTGAATATCAGACGAAATGTAATTACGGATGGAATTCATGCTTCGTCGGAGCAAATAATTTGCCATAGCACGGAACACAGTGGGATGGTAACGAGAGGGGAGCAGGTAGAGGAGATGAGGAGGAGAAGGACGGAGATGGCGAGGAGAGAGGTTGCCGACGATGTCGAGGGTATACGAGGAGAAAAGAGGGAGGAAGTGGGATATGCCGGCGGAAGAGCTCGATGCGTTATCAAAACTTTGATAATCCAATCGATTACCAACGCAATAATTGGCGGCCGGGCAGGCCGGAAGGGGAAGGGCTTTGGGAATTCCGGTCGTACTGGGAGATCCGGGGGTGGCTAAGCGGAGTTCTCTCGCGAGGCCAGGCCGCGGACTGCGTGGCACTGTATGCGCGAGGGTGGGTGGAGCTTGCTACATACCTACCATTGTAAATTAACGATAAACGAACTGGCGCTCATCAAAGAGCCACCGCGCTCGTAATATCTGTCCGACTAATCCATTTACCGACAGCGGTAATTCTCTCCTGTCGCTGGCTCTCGACGAACAACGCCACCCTCCACCCTCCGATCAGGTTGCCTTCCACGATGCAGAATGTTGATTCTACGAGCTATCCTATACTCTATACGAGCAAATGGAATAGTACGGGGGTTGATATCGTGCAGGAATTACGATCGAGATCACAGTATGCGATAAGCACGATGCTTTTTAACGGTCGACGGATACGATTGGCGGAGCTTGCCTTGCTTCCAGTCTAATTTCTTTCGAATCGTTTTTAAAACCATTCGCATTCAGAGAGATGATTACGTACGCGTACTACATGACACTCGCAGTATACTCTCCCCCCTCTCTCTCTCTCTCTTTCTCTCTCTCTCTCTCTCTCTCTCTCTCTCTATTCCCATGTAACGGTATTTCCATTCGGTACTTCGAAAATTGCTGCACGATACTCTCTTCTTCTCTCTTTATCCCAGTCTCGATCCACCCCTGTCGCAACTTCCTCTAACGGCGAAACGAAATAAACGCAAGTACAGCAATTTCTGTGGGTAATTGCCGGCAATTTTGGATCAAAGTCGCGAAACGGGTCGCGATTAAATTTGCATTCGCCCGAGGACGGCGTTAGAATTTCCACGGGTCGTTGACATCCTTTTAAGCGTCATATTTTGGCAACGAGTTAAGCCCGCGTCCGTCTATCTCTTCCAGCCGATTTATGTTATCATACAAAATGGTGCGGAACAAAGTTAAATAAAGTTCAATTCTGCTGGCGTTGCCCTGGGCTCTCTCTCTCTCTCTCTCTCTCTTTGTCTCTCTCTGTTTCTCTTTCTTTCTTTCTTTCTCTCTCTCTCTCTCTCTCTCTCTCTCTCTCTCTCTCTCTCTCTCTCTCTCTTTCCCTAACTGAAAATTTGGTGCTTTTAACGTGCTCAGCGAAATTCACACTCAAGCCGAGGGGTCCGAGCACGTCCAGTGGGTAGTCGGCCTGGCAGGCAATTGTACATCAAAGGTCTTTAAACGTTCGACGATCCTCTCGTGTGCCATTCAATTGCGGCCATTCGACATACGAAACAAACTATTTTTATTGACAAGTGGAAGCTCCTATGTTCGCCCAACGAATGATTGGCTGCGTGTTTCGGGCCAGCTGTAATTTTTTCTGCCCTTCATACATTAGTCTGAAAAGTAGTTTCCTCTCGTAGTGACGTTCGTCCGACGTACCCGTGGGCTATCGATTTTTCGTGAATGACCCGAACCATGGGAGATTATAATATCGACAATCGTATATCACTTATCGTAGCGCCCGGAAGTAAAATAAATTGCTCGGAACGGGCAAGCAATGTAGGTACATAGCTTATATCAAACGATCAATATTTCACGAATACGCGCGCGCACGCACTCACGTGTTAGTGCGTATACGTGAAAGTATATACGTTCAAAATATATACGCGTATACATGTGATCTATATAACGCACGTCGAACTCGTACAATTCCACATTGAGAATTCGGTCCCTCATATGATTGTAGAGAACGATTTTATTTCGTTACACGAAATCGACACAGAAGAGAGTTAGAGATACGAAAGGATACTCGTGATGTTTCATCGTTGACTTCGTTTCCACTGATTCGCTCTGGTCTCGCTTAGAAACTCACCGAATGGAGCTGGAATTCTTAGTCTTTTGAGAACCGAGCCGGAGTCCACCCTCCGAATACACCCTCTGAGCCCGCAAATTTCCCCGAAAAGCACTTTGCGGAATATGAGATTCGCTCGAAACGTTAATGAAATCCGAAGGGCAACGAGCAATTTCTGAAGGTGGCTTACTGGCCATGGCTTAATCTAACTCGGAGCCAGACTTTGCGCCGCGGGAGTTTCGTGCCCCTGCCTCTCTCTCTCTCTCTCTCTCTCTCTCTTTCTATTTCCCTCGCTCTCGTTGGAGGAACCCATCTCCGAAACTTGTCCTCTGAACATGGAAACATACGTCACCGACAATGAAACTTAGTTCGATGAGAAACCACGGCTTGTCGATCCTAAAACGGCGTTGTCGCCGCGAAAGCCAATTCAAAGGTGACCAGAAGCGAGCGAAACCTCTCCAATTAGCGTGACTTCAAAAAGTCAGGCCTTCTACGAGACGACGGTCCATTTACGAACGATACGAAATGTCAATGAGTCTCGAAGCTTTATGAAAGGCATTAGTAAACTTGTTATTTACCTCTTGTTACCTTCAAATTGATGCGTAGTATTGTAAATTGATCGACACAAAAAAATCTATGAATGTTGTTATTATCTACAACGTGTCTTGACAAGGTTGAAGTTATAAGAATCACTTTGTTTACATTTCTTATTTCGTCGACATTCTCGTTTACGTTTGAACCTTAGTCGATAAGAATTAGTCGTCGGTTTAACATCGGACGTAGAACGTTTCTCGTTAGAGGGAAATAATTAAAGCATTTTCGAATAATCTATTTCTTTCGATCATAATTTCATCGTTGTACTTACAGTTTTGATCAGTTACTTATTTAATAATGTATCTCATCATAGGAGTTTCGAGTATCACAACGTTACGAGCCACTTTACAGGATGAAGGAGTACCACGAGCAGAGCGTAGGTGTAGGACGCTTAACTTAACTTGACCCTCGTTACCACGGGGCAACGTGGGACCGACTTAACTAGGAAGGCCGGCTCGTCTTACTTGACGTAAGTGATATATCAATATTATTCTCTATACGAGAAGAGATTACAATGACCCACGGACGTCGAATCGAGCGGTCGAGATAACTCGCGTCGTTCCACCGGAAGACTCGCAATAAATCATCCGTCAACGGGTCGACCGATAAGAACGAGATAGGCGAGTTCGCTTATTTAACGAGAACTTCGTTTACACAAAACTTTCTCCGTGGAAATTCCGACGCGCGAAGATCCTCACCTTTCGTACTCTCCTCTCATTTTCGAAGCCTGTAATTTATTCAGGCATCCATTATTCATACGTACGCCGTACGATATTGTGCATGTAATACGACGTAAATTATTCATTATCTTTTTCGCGAATATATTTTACTCGCCTGCGAATACATTTTGGTAAGGTGTATAATCAGAAAAGGTAATATTTATTCATCGATATATCTTGATGATATCATGTACATAGATATCTATATTGATTCAATGTCCGCTTTAAGAAATTATTAGGATAGACAGATTATGGCCGATTCTAATCATCATGCGTAAATATTCTATTAAAGGCAGACCAAGGATTTCGATGTTGTTGTTCGATTTTGAACGTAATCGTACCCACGTATACACGAATGTGTTTCTGTGTGTATATAAGTAAGTGTTGCAAAATACACCACCTGCACGGGTTATTAACTTGTTATAAATTCATACTTGTGTGTGGTGGAAATTGTGCTTAGAACATGATAGTGCCGAATATTCAGGAACGATATTAATAGTATCGTGTGCTCGTTATAGCATGCCGTAGGTGCAGTCTAATTAAAAGACGTACAGCCTGAATTCAATCAATTCCAATTAAGTCGGATGCGATAAAGGGCAGCTTAGTCACGCGAACCGTGCCTGTTCTATTGATATTCATATAAACAAATTGGCTATCTTCGTACAGAGATTGTTAAAAAATTTTGGAACGAAAGTAGTATATAGAAGAAATACGATTCGTTCCTACTTGAAATTTGACTTTTTTATTTCGAATAAATTTAGTAACGAGTATAACCGTAAAAAAAAATTACGATAATCATCGTTATTCATTGAGTTTGTAATACCGTAGAAAGTGATAAAATTTGGTCGAGTCTCGATGGCGAGAGAGATGGTCCACAGCATCAGCGCTACTGTGACGAAGAGATATCGGATATCCTTTTGTCGAGAACATTGCGATCATTCGATAGCTGTGCGGGTGTTGATACGTTGCGTCGAATGTCAACGGTAACGTGTTACATTTCGCCAACTGATCGGCGAGAGAGATCAATTCTGACAAAATTGTCATCTTTCTATTCTTTTTCATTTTTGTTATATTGTTATATTGAACTGCACGAACAATCTCGAATTCAATCATTGATCTGTAAAAATTTGTATCGATCCTCCAACATTTCTAGCCATTTTTTTTTTTTTATAACTTTTTGAGCTGGATCTTTTTTCATACGTATTATATTATATCACAAAGGTATATTTCAACCTCACTGTTTACCGAACTAAATCAAACATAGTTATTTTTATTTATTTATATATGAAAATGATTCAGGACAATATTATTTTACATCGATATCGTAGCGCACAAAACTTTAAAGGACACAAAGAATGAAAGAAAGATAGTGGAGCGATAATGATAAAAATTTTATGTCGTTGTTCTGGGAAATACATACGTACGAGCAATGATTATCAAAGTCGTTGTGTGAATAGTTATAATTTTTTTTCTGACAATTTGTTTCGGAAAGAGTAAAGCTCGGTTGAACTGTATAAGAGAGGAAAAATTTCAAAATATACTCACAATGGAATGAAAAGTATCCATTGCTGAAAAAAACGAGAATTTTTCATTCGAATTTAATGGGTCAGGCGATTAAAATTTATCTTCGTAAAATATTTCAGTTATTTTTGAAAGAATCAATGTGCATTTTCATCGAAAAAGAGAAAAAAGAAAAGGAAACTTTGTAAATGTTTTCGAGTCGATAAAAAAAAAAAAAAAAAGAAATAAATCAATGTATTGAGATGAAAAGCGCAAGGAGGTAGATAAACAAAAGGATTTTAAGTACAGGTCCCGTATTAGTAATAAATGGATATTGTCCAATGCAAGAGTTTCGTCTACCAGATGCTAAATGGATGAATAAGCCTGGTCCGAAGAAGAAAGTTCTAAGAGAGGTAGAGTTTGTACCGAAGCTTCAGAGAAGCTTCCCCTTCCATAGAATGGAGAGAAAAGGGACGCGGCAGATGCCATCGAGACTCCAGGGATCTCTACAGAGATGCTAGGAAGCTGAGCGCCTTCGATGGACGTCGACGCTATGCAACCGAGGAATTTATTGGCTTTTAAGACGAGCGTAATTAAAATGTAAAGGGTTGTCAGCCGACTCATTCCTGATTCTACTATCTGTGTATCTTTCTTCCTATCTTCACATAGTTTTGTATTATAAAATTTATATATCTTATTGAAAGTTTTATTTTAGAGACCATCAATCTTTCGTTGTTAAAAATATCTTCGTTGTTATTTCGATCGATCCCATATATGTCATATAGAAGCCGGCAACTCTACGACTCAATGGAATAGTATACCATTTTATTTCTTTCCGTAAAAAGATAACGTAAGAACGTAGATATTTTCTTTCGCCTTATCGATCTAGCTTTGGGGTTATTGCGTTTTATCAGTCAGAAGGAAAAAGAATAAGGAACGATATTTCCGAGAAGTAGAATCCGAAAGGAACCCCTCTACACTATGCCAGCTATCAAACGATTTTATCGTCCCCGACTCGTTGATTGAAATCAGGTAAACGTTCTTATTTTTATATAAGAAAGGACACGATCAAGGAACCGAACGTGATCCAGACTTTACGTTTACCGAGTTAGCCGGTGTGTCGGAAAAGAAGTGAAAGGTATGTTGAAGGGTCGATCATCATAGGTATACCAAAGTTATGAAGACAAAGAAAGAGACACAGAGAGAGAGAGAGAGAGAGAGAGAGAGAGAGAGACAGAGAGACATTCCGAAAAACGTAAGGAATAGAGGCGTAAAAAAGGGACATGAGTTTTTCTCGTTATAGTAACGCTACGTCGTCCCGTCCGTTTTTTGATATTTATTGGACGTATCCGTAGAACATAGAGGGAACACATCCGGTATAATAATATCTATTTTCCGGGCTACGACGCGGAATGAGTAGAAGCGGCAGCGACACGAACGGAAAGAATTGAACGAAAGGAAGAATAAGAAGATAGTCGAAGATGTAGTTTCGTAACCACCAAGGAATTCTCGTCGGTCGTTTGGATCTATCGATATAAATAAAATAAAATTAAAGGAAATAACGTCGAACGTCGAATGACAGAAGAAAGAGAAAGAGAGAAAAAAAGAGAAGAGATGGATGGCAACCGTAGGACCTTACCATAGGTGTTACGTGAATGCAATGCCGATTGACCGTACGAAAAGGCCGGAAGCTTCCCCTTTCATCGAATCGACCGCCTTCGCAAGCTGTTAGTCGCGAAGCTTCTTCTGTGTGTCGGTCCATAAATTGAAGTACAGCTTTCGTTTCGTTTCGACTGTTTCGCACGTTGGCTCCGACAAGTCTTATAGGTTTTTCTTCGAAGAAAAAAAGAGAGAGAGAGAGAGAGAAATATACGGGAAGATCTCGGCTTATCACGTTTCAGTTACAAGCTAGACAATCCGCGGGTTTAAAGAATTTCTCTCTTTCTTCTTCTTCTTCTTCTTCTTCTTCTTCTTCTTCTTCTTCTTCTACTTTTACTTTTTTTTCTCTCGCTTTCTTTCGTTTTTTTTTTTTTTATTTTATTTTTTCTTTCTTCCTCGAACTTCGCCGACGTACAAAAACTCCCGGCGAGTAAAGCATGCGGCTTAAAAGTCTTCCCTATTTAATTTCGTGAATAGATCGAGCTTTCTTTCGTATACGCTAAAGGATCTCTCGATCCTTTACTAGTAATTCATTTTCTTTCTACCTCCGTAGCACGCCCATTGTTTCGTAATGAATACCGTAAGACCGTTCGTTCATTCATTCGTTGTACATCAAGCTTCTTCCCTTTTGCCGTTTGTACTTTTCGTAGAAAATAACATAAATATGTGCTCGTTATAGCGTTTCGCGTACCGAGCTTTATATAATATGATAGTGGTCGACTTTTGACGTTTAGAATACATCGTTATTAAACGTTGATCGATGCATTTTTCCAGACACGCGCATGTCCATACCTTGGGAGAAAAGAGAAACGGGGGTAAGAGAGAGAGAGAGAGAGAGAGAGAGAGAGAGAGAGAGAGAGAGAGTTAAAGAGTGAAACGAGCCAAAGGGAGACGTGGGAGACGTGAAAAAGAGCAGAGAGCTGAGGACCGGCTGGTTTCCAACGAGACGCTAGCGACGCTCATTAAGCTGCCCCGTAGCGAGACTCCCGTACTGACTAGAAGGAAAAAACGAAAGGCTGTAGAAGGAAGAAGAGTGATGAAAACGAAGAGGAAGAGGGGGATCAATAGTTCTCACGCGCGCGGCAACGCGCCTCCGGCATTTAAATGTATTTTATTTAACAGGTGAGTGCGCGAGTTGCAACGTTCGGTGAGCTTCGTCACTTCTCCCCTCGTTTCCTTTCTCTCTCTTTCGTTCGTCAGACGTCTTATTGAGAATAGTCGTTAATTACATGCCCTACCTACCCTTGCGTTCATCTCTAAGCTTTCACTTTTAACCCTCCTGTCTTCTTCTTTACTGACTCTCCCTCTCTCTCTCTCTCTCTCTCCTTCTCTTTCTCTCGATGTATATCTCTCTTTTTTTTTATTATTCTCATTTCAACGTTTAAATTTCGCATCTATTCGACTGTAACTGAGAGTAAAGGTGTCGGGGGCACACAATCTCTTCGACCTTTTTCAGATGAGGCCAACTGGAAAAGAGATGGGAAATATTTTCTATGACCGTTCGTCGTTCGAACGACTGTCGTTGAAATCTCTGTAGATTTCTTTTAACATTTATGTCTTGTTTAGAAGAAAATTTTTTGTGATCTTATGTTTTTATTACCATTCATAATTGTTAAAAAAAAAAAAAAATTGCGTTGGATAGATCTAGGATCATTTGTTCACTGTCAGTATCTCGAAATTTTGTTTAGTTTATATGAAAGAAAATTAAAAAAAAATGTTCTCTACTATACTCTTCTATACTCGCCAACATTCCGTTCGGTTATCGTGAGACGTACTTACGAGTCTCGGAAGATGGTCGAAGTAAGGCCAGCTAAAAGTAGAGATCTCAAAATAGGATAATGAATTTGACAAGGTACTCCCGGTACAGCCATTATATTCGGTTTGTCTGTGTGGTAACAACACGATATCAGCTTTCTGAAACACTAGGCGCGAGAGAAAGGCTAGCATCCATTTATTCATAGTCTTTCATAAATAAATGTATGAAAGTAGCCTGGGCTCGTGGCTGGGTCGGAGATATAGCGAGGGAAGAGTAGTAACGGCAGGCAGCATCCAGCATCCAGCGTGCTCTTTTCCCATCGTTACAGTACTCACAGGTAAACTACCCTTTTCTTGAATAGTATACATTTATTGCATGATAAGCAACGAATTCAAGAGGATATACGCTTAGCGAGTCGTAAAAGTGAGCCATTCTACTAAATGACTACTCGCTCGAAATCTTTGACTTCATTTCTTATTTCTTATCTTTTCTTTTTATCATTCAATTTTTGTCCCGACCGGCAAAAATTACGAATACAAAATGTTTTTGAACGATTTCATAACAAGGAAATACAAGAATCTTATTCCCGCATAAAAATTTACCGTAGAAATAAAATAAGAATGACGAAAATGCTTTAAGATTCCGTCGATTTGAATTTTACCCAGCCAAGAGACGGCTTTCAATATCGAACAAAACGATCCGCTTCGCGCGGTATCAGACGCTTAAAAGCAACGTGGTACCGTCGAAGGAATCGGGAAGTCGCTTCCTCGACTTATGCGATCGACGTATTGATAATCGATAGTATCGTTTCATAGACGAATCCGCCATGCATCAACGGATTTCATCATAAAAATGTGATCGAATATTCAAAAAGCTCTATGTTCTTAAAGGCACTTACATAAAACAAATTTACAATTTCCTTCAATTTTTAGTTACCCGAGTTAGATACACGAGAGAATTCTTCTCTCTTACATTATTGGATCACAAAGTTGATCGTTAAACTCTTGGGAGTCTTCGAAGAAAATATTTATTATTATTGTTAATAATTGTTATAGGAAAAGAAGAAAGAACTGAATGCCGTATCGTGATAAATGTAAAAAAACGTACCCATCGAAACTTTTCTTCGCGCTTTCGAGTAATTCTCTAGGGACAGATTAACCTGTACCTATCTTTTAAGAGAAAGAGAGATAGAGATAGAAAGAAGGATAGAGAGAACGGCAATATAGGAAGTGAGAGTCGTGCACGGTAGAAAACTTGTCGTTGTATGCCGTCTAGTTTACAATACAGGATTAAGCCGACGACCGCCCGTTCTCACTCGACTGCTTCCGCGAGCGAAACTTAAAGCTCTTGATAAGCTCTCTCGCACTCCCTTTCTTCTTCTCCAACTACATCGACTGTTGTACCTCCTCTTTCTCTTTCTCTCTCCCTCCCTCTTTCTCTCTCTCTCTCTCTCTCTCTCTCTCTCTTTCTCTTTCTCTCTACTATCTCCGTTTATCTATCCACACCGGCGGCTCCTCCGTTCGAAAAATATTTCATCGTCGAGCGAAAGTTGCGAAAACATAAGCTCTCTCCAATTTTCGGAACTTTCGATAACGTGTTCGTTCGATTGGTCACGTACTTAAGAAATTGACATTTTTGAAAACATTTTATTTCATAGACCGAGTCGAAGTATGGCGAATGATCGTTTCTTTTTTTTCTTTTAATTTCAAGAATTGAGAAAGTTCTCTTTCACATTGCATTTGACTTCGTAGTACGTACAAATACGAGTCCGAGTTCGTATTAAATGTAGAAGAAGAAGAAGAAGAAGAAAAAGAAAAAGAAGAAGATGAAAGAAAGTCAAACAGGATGCCGAATAGTCGTCTTATTCAAGGTTAACTCTCTTGGCATGTATCAAAAGATATACTGGCTTCGAAGCATATGGGATGGATATAACGTTACGGAACGTTGACCACCACGGATCATGTAGTTCTTAGTACGATGGCACTAGCACGCTGTGCTGAATTTCTTTCTCTTCCTTTCTTTTTCGTCCTTCCTCTTATTCTTTTCCCTTTTCTTTACTACCACCCTCGGAAATACACGCATTATTTCTTTTCCCCTTTAGTTTTCTTTCATTCGTATCGAAAAAGGAACAGGATTCGTCTCGATTAAAACTTTCTATCCGATTAGTCTAACTTTGGGGTTGGAAATTCGAAAGAAAATAATTATGAAACACGACTCGTTTCTCATTTGTTCGATTCGTAAGAATTCATTTTATTTCCCGTCACACATAAACACACACACGCACATACGCGAAAACCGTAATGGAAGTTCGAATAACGACGGGGCTCGTTTCCGTGTGCGTTTCATAAGCGAACTAGACGATTGAAATATATCTTGCATTATATCGGGTGGATGCAATTGGCTAACTCACTCGCGTTGTAATCTCGCGAACTGCCTCGTCGTCTCGCTTTTACAATACGCTTGGTGCATTACGCTTCCTCTCTTATTGTCCTGTTGTTTAAGCTCGCGGCGTCGGTCTAATTTGCATTCGTACGAGCAACGTAAAATAAAGGTTATCCCAGTGGGGACACGAGGCACGTATCAAAACTGAATCCGTGCACGACCTTTTACACCATCGTCGCCATCGTAGTAGTCGTCGTATTCGTCGAGAACGCGCGTGTTTCCGCTTTCGTTCACCGTAACCAACCGAACTGTTATTGCAAATAGACGAAATCGTCCCAAACGATTTTCCCAGCCACTATGGAGATATCATGCGGTTCACAATATCGTGTTCTTGGATATGGCGAAAAGGATAATTTTCCCATAGGATTCCGAGGCGGCCACCTTTGTCGTCGTCGTCGTCGTCATCGTACTCGTGACGCCTTCGAATCCCTGAGAAGGTGAACGGGATGTTCTCACAGCGATCGTTTATGGCCGATGTCACGTGCCGACCTTCCAATCATTCGATCTCTTTTCTCCCTGTATTTCTCTTTCTTGTTTTCTCGAAATATCTTTCTTTTCAATCTAGTTTTAATATCAAATATAGATATAGACATTATTCGTTTATCTCTTTACCGTGACACGTTAAATTTCGGTGATGGACACATTGCATTCTTTGATAATACCTACATAAATTTACCTATTTTCTTGTATCTCGATTTTCGATAATACGACGTAAATACACACACGTATAATACATTCCCGATCATTGTACGTGCTTTCAGCTCAATTTCAGAGCTCATAAATCAATATGATTATTCGCAAGCGAGGTGAAATCGTGAACTCATTATAGCAAGAGTAGACCAGCCGCGTAAACTCGACGCATCGATGTTATGTATATTACACGGTACGTAGAACGATTTGACTGATTTGCAGAGACATAACGTTGGACCCGTGTGCATGCACGCGAAAGTGTTACGGCGGGCACTGTAACGATAGTGTCGACACGATAGCAAGAGGACGTCGATACGTTGGCATAGGTGATGGCATAGGCAATGGTAGGCAACATGCCAAACTGTCAGACAGCTGGTGGCACGCACCTTGTTTTACACGTGTTCCCGAGTCCTTTCCCTAACTATTGCTGTAAGCCAATACGCAGTTGCACCAATGAAAACCGAGAAACCATATATTATCTCTTTCTCCTTCTCTTTCTCTTTCTCTTTCTCTCTTAGCTAGTTTATCCACTGATTCTAATGTATCCGAGTGTTTAACCTTTGCACGCACGGATTTCCAGGTTTGAAACCCACCCATTGCACCTTCTTAATCGCTTTAGTACCATTCCGTCGTCTTATTCGACTGAATATGACGTTACAAGGTACCAAGAAACGGAGATATACCAGCTTAGCGATAGCTAAACGTTGACTTTGTAAGCTATGAATCTATTCGATCGAACGATCTTCAATGAAAGGATTTTTTTATTTTTCTTTGGATTTCTCTCTTTTGAGAAGAAATTCGAGAATTAACAATGCCTGGAATCTTCAAATCCTCTTAATATTTTTATTTATTTTCTAATGAATATGTCACAGAGGAGAAGAAAGAAGTTAACGAATTCTTTACATAACATTTATATGTGAATCTTCCATTATTATAATTAGCTATGATAATCGTATTGTTTAAGCTTGTCGTCGTTGGTGGAAGGACGTAACAACGCGCCGCTCCGTTTGGATCCGCATTCAACGACGCGTGTTTAAAGCCTATGCGTGCTTTTAAACTCGAAGAGCCGACCCTCGAGCTTCGAATACTTCAGTGGATCGTTACTTTACGTCGTTGTCGTCGACGTCGTCGTCGTCGTCGTCGTCGTCGTCGACATCGTCATCGTCGTTGTGTGAGAGAAAGAAGGGTAGTAGAAAAAAAATGCCAGAGAAATCAGGCAAAAGCGAAGCATGCGGAGAATGGTTGCTGACTCTATCAAAGCCAGAGTAGCCAACGAGGTCGTCAGCTTGGGGCTTGGCAAAAGAGTTTCGGAGGGTTGTGTTGCTTCATGGGGGTCCACGAAGAGGAGGCCATAGTTATTGCTATGCATATGGTGTTCCGAACAATAAAACGAAATGGCCACGATGTGGTGGTTTTAAGGGACGATCCTATTCGGGTGTAGTTTGGATACGATTTTAGAGTTGGTTTTAATCGGACTATCGGCTGGTACGACAGGCCAGACCAACCTGATATCTATTACTCCCTTTTCTTTTACTTTTTATCCTAAAAAATAGAAAGCAACTTCTTTTGCTTCGCGTTCGTAATATTATGTAGATGATTTTAATCCCTGCTTGGTAATTGATAGTCCTCGAAAGAATTTGTTACTAAGTGATATAAATTTAATGGATCGTATTTGCTCGAAGTTTTCAATTGCGAGAAACGACGAAGATATCTATTCTACTTTAGTATCGTCATTTTACTGTAGATGATAGATAGATACAGACAGAAAAAGAGAAAAAGAGAGAGAGAGAGAGAGAGAGAAGAGGAGAAACGGGTCTCATTTGGTCCTCTCTTATCCAATGATTTCAAAGTCGTAGCGGAGAATCGTTCCGCAAATCCTTATAGGAGGCGTATCCTGGCACTTCGTATGCTGGCTCTTCGATGTTACTTCGGATACCACCGAGTTATCCTCGACTCCTTCGGCCGAGACCTACATCTTTCTCTTTCCTACTGATCTTCAGCCTCTCTCTCTCTCTCTCTCTCTCTCTCTCTCTCTCTCTCTCTCTCTCTCTCTCTATCTATCTATCTTTCTGTTCATTCTACAAGTTGCCTTCCATCCTCTCGTAGATCTCTCTGTCATTCTCTTTCCCTTTATCCTTGTCTATATCTCTATCTCTCCTTATCTATAATGGATTTTCGTCGTCCTTCAACGATCCGCGAGGATCTCGTCGAGTGTAAACTCCTAGCAGAGCCGCCATGGTCTTGTAATTATACGGAAGATCTCGTGCTATTAAATCCTTGTTAATTGCGTCTATACCGTGTAGCAGTGTACTATTACCACTATGAATGATTTTGGTGGTGAAAGAACTCGGTAGGTCTTGAATAGAAGATACGAACGAGGCTGTCGAGTATCAGCCTCCGGTAGAAAGTTCAATGCCTTTGACCCTTAACTCTCTTTTATGCTCGCGAGATTTTTCTTTCTTTAATTTGGTTCAATTACATTCCCCCTTTGTCGACGCGTATATCATTGTAAGTTAATTCTGTTGGTGTTGCTCGACGAAGTCCGTACTAATTTACATGTTTCCGAGGGCAGTAAGAAAGATGTAGCAATGTCCTGTACGAGATCTGTAGGGCGAGTAATCGCGGTGAAAACGAACGTTGATGAAGGTCGAACAGGAGAATATCTATTCTTGGGGTTGAATCGAGGTTCGGATGATGCCATGGTTCTGAAAGTATGGCCGATATGATAACAATGGTTTAGGCTGCTGGCGAGATTTCTAACGTGATAGAAAGAGAGACAGATAAAGAGACACACACAGAGAGAGAGAGAGAGAGAGAGAGAGAGAGAGAGAGAGAGAGAGAGAGAGAGAGATGGTTACAAAGTTGCGAATTAAAAATACAAAGAAGGACGAAGCGACGGTGGGAAACGGAGGGTTTTAGAGGAGAAGGAAGAGAAACGAGTAGTAGTAGTAGAAGGAGGAGGAGGAGGAGGAGGTGGTGGTGGTGGTGGAAGAGGAGGTGGTGGTGTGGTAGCAGTGGAAGGGTGGATTTGAGACAAAGGGTGCGACGGGAACAATAGCTTGTAATCTCGAGCCCTTAGAATAGCCCTGTCCTGCGTTGCTCCGTTCGGCTCGGCCCCGTGCCCTTCGCTCTTTCAGATTCGGTGGCGAAAGCGAGACGCACGATTATTCCGGCGAACCCCCATCGCCATCGCCGGCAGCGTCTCTCGGACCTTTTCCCGCTCGATGGGATCCCGTTGTCGTCGTCATCGTCGTCGTTGCCTGTACTATTCGTCGGATCTTGTTAGGTACAATGAGCGGGTTAAACGAATCAATTTTTGTAGGACTCTACTCGGAAATTCCATTTCCGTGAGCGAGAAACGAGCGGGAAACGCGCAGTAAAGGAAAACGGGAGGATGAGGGGAGGATAGAGAGAGAGAGAGAGAGAGAGAGAGAGAGAGAGATAAGAGGGAAAGAGAGGGAGAGAGAGAGGTTTCTGGCGCGAAGCGAATGGCTCGCAGGACCAAGCTCGTACGTCGTAAAAAGTCTAAGAGATTTCGTGTCCTTCGTGAAAAAGGACGTCCAACTAGCCACGCGATCGGTGAAGTGTTTTTGGTAGGCGTCCAGAACGTAAGAGGCTTAGATGGAATTAACGTCATGCTTTTTTTTACTACGAAAAACGAAGGGACATTATCGGCTTATCGGACGGTATTGGAGTAAGTTTCGATCTTAGACGCGACAAATTCGATGTATGTAGGATTTTAAAGTAAAGATGATTTCTTTAAAGACATCAGGGACGTAGATCTCTTGTCGATGCATCGTTCAAGCCGCAGCATCCTTCTTCTCCCTTCCTACCCAACCGCATCTCCTTAGCGGTCTATCCACGAAGAGAAACTTCCACGGATTACCATTTCGCCGCGATTCTTGTTAATATTTATTAGACGTTCCCACACAGTAAAAGGCAATAAGGTTTGAGTAGATGCTTTCGTATAAGAGGAAAGAGTACAGAGATATTTCTTTTCTCTCTCGCTCTCACTCACCCTCTTTATCTTTTTTGAAGGTATAACAAGATCAAACAATAATTTGAACAATTCCTTTAATCTGATCCTGCAATGACTCAACCTATCAAATGGCATTTCTTAATAATGAATGAAACTTTATTATCATAAAGTTGAAAGAAATTAATAAAGAACGCAAGAGATTATTGTATCGATACGCATAATTAGATCAAGATGTTAAAGTTGGAAAAGCAAAGCGGCCGAGGCATATGGCTGGTGAGCATCGATAATAGCAAGAAGGGCCACGTAGAGCTTTAGTGATCGAAGATTAGGTAGGGCCGTTATACGGACAGCAGCAAGCTCGACTGGCACAAGCTCTAGCGACGTTTTATCACGCTGATCGTCGGCGAGGATAACAGCTTTGTCCGGCAACCGGAGGTACGCGTAGAGCCATCGCTCGTGAGCTTTGAGCGCACGTGTACCGTGAATTCATGATGCATACATATACAGTCGATTATCTATACGTGTATATTATATATTTATGTATTATAAATGTGTATATGTATGGACATGAGTGTGTTATATATATAATATATTTTAGATATATAATATATATATATATATATAAAATATATATAAAATATATATAGGTATTACGTTTATATACAGGGTGGTAGCGGTCTACCGCAATCCAGTCCACGGATAATACAGCTAGCGAGAGCGAGAGAGTGAGAGAGAGAGGGGGGTGTGTCCGCGGTGGTCGGTGTCTCGGTTTGCATTTCACAGCGGAGATATACGGTTATCTTGTACACGTCCGCGACAAAGCCCGTACGTTCCGGTTAAGCGTTATCTAACTCCCGGTGCCTCGAACGTCCCACCAATCTGCGTTCGTATTAATTACGGTACTCATTAAGATATCCGGTAATTCGCGGTGAGGCCGAGTAGTAGCGTTTGCGAAACGAAGCGAGTATGTAAGCGGGTGGTTCGTTGACGCGCTGCGACGCCTCGCTCTAGTATTAATTTAGCAAGAAGCATAATTTTCGTTAATTAATTGATAGATCGTCGGCCGAGATAATCGGCGACCGTAACCACGTTCGCTACGGTAAATCGTGAGCGAACAAACGACTGAACATGTTGGGTTTGACGAGAAGGACGCGTGTATTGCTGCTTACTATCATCTCTAGATTAATTAAATTTCATGTTTGAACGATGTTATATCGATGCGGTGGCATAAACCATCATCTTCGAACGATTCCTATATCGTGATACTTATGCGTCGATCCTTTCTTATCTTTCGGGATCGACTAAGTACCGTTTAATCGTTTACTACTCTACCTAATCTAATATTTTCACGATGGACACTTTGAAAACGAGACCGGCGATATTAGGGATGGGCGTGCTAACGAGATTAAAAGACCCGGGGCAGGAAGGAAGCGGAAACCAACGGAGCTATTCTCGGGAGTGGAGCTTCACGGAACCGTGTTATAACTTCATTGCCTCTGCTCGGCGAGCCTCCTAAATTCGGAAACCTTGCTGGATTTCATCGTGCTTCCATTTTCTCTATCCCTCTCTCTCTCTCTCTCTCTCTCTCTATCTATCTCTATCTCTATCTCTATCATATATACGCATACGTATATTTTTACTTTTCTCCGTCTCCCTTTGCTCTCTTCTGTATCTTCTCTTGTCGTCCCTCTGTTTTTCTTCATCTCCTAGTCTTTCTCCAATATTATCACCCTATTCTCTTTTTCCTTTGCTCTCTCTCTCCTCTCTCTCCTCTCTCTCTCTCTCTCTCTCTTTCTCTCTGACCACAAGAGAACCCTTTTCCAAAGTCCTTTGCACCTAGCGCGTACTGGCTGCCCCGCTTAAATTCATAAGGGCCGCGAAAATGTGGCGCGAATTTGCGATGTGCTAAAGTTAATTCTTGTCGGTTTTAAAGGGGATTACACGAGCTGAGCTTGGCCGAACCGTCTTTCGGACGATACTCAAGCCCAGGCTCGTCCCTGCTAACACATCGCCCGGTCGTATCAACGTGTGTGCTCAAGCAAAAACACACCTCCACTCAGCCGCGAGCCGGATTTAATCCGCTTGGACGAAAACGTGTATGAAACTACTTAAAATATAACCTTGAATGGATGCCAGGCGATTCGTTGTTTATACCACTCGCCTCATCCATTCGACCGTCAAACATCTACGACGAGGCTACTACGTGCCACGCTTCTCGCCAATTTTTTCTCTCTCTCTCTCTCTCTCTCTCTCTCTCTCTCTTCTGTCGTTGAAAATGGCACGATGGCAAAGAACGTTGCACGAAGTAAAAGGTTTTACGATAAGAGAGGAAAGCTATCGCCACAGCAGCCTGTCTTAAAAAGTTTCACTCGAAGAAACATGTTACGAGATGTATTATGTCCAGTTTCAATAGGATATCGTTTTGGTATCGAGAACTATACTCCTCCTATCAGCTAGAAGGTTCTAACGTTTTATGCTAATTATGGTTAGATCGCCTACACATTGTCTCCCTTCTCCTCCCTCTCCCCCTCTTTCACCCACTTACGTTCGTGTTCTCCACTAGCTTTCTCTCTCGTCCGTTCCGCTTGAAACTCCGTCAAAGTCCGTATTCTCCTCCGACCGATGGTTACTAGGATACGCGACACCCCCTTCCGCCTTCCACGTTCTACTCCTCGTCGATTCTCACCCCTTCAGCCTCGCTCGCACCATGCGCTGATGTATGATTTAATGCTGGTTTCGAGAGTAGACTGAGCAGAGCGAGTACAGCGAGTAGACTGGTAGAGAAGTAGAGAGAGAGAGAGAGGGTGGTCGGGGGTGTCTGGGACGGTATAAGGGTTTGCACGGTGTAGTGTTGCAGTGAGCTCATTAATTTACTAGCAAGCGCCAAAGGGTGGCTTAACAAGGCGCTAGGTTCCATTTTATTAGGTAAAATTGAAGACACGCTCGAGGCCGCCCTCTTCAAGCGCGATAGGCCTAGTGCGTCTCCGTTGGAACTTTGAAGCAAGCTCCTTCTCTGATGGTCTAATCTCGAATCTTAGAAAAATAAATTAATTCAATTTTACTTATCTTCCAACAACTCGTAACAGGGATCATGAGAGTGTTACATTTTGTTAGACGAACGATCACACTGAGAACGTGTGATGGAATCGATCGAATATATAGGTCGTGCTATTAGATAATGATGAAAAACTAGCCGAGAGACGAGCCGAGAGAACTCGTTCTCGCTACAACTGGCGGACAGTGACGTCTCGCAAAATGGCGGGCTTGGCAGGTGGCGAGGCTAGAAAAAACAAAAGGACGAAGAAAAATAATTAATGTGGGTGTCTCATGTGCGCCAGCCCGACTCATCACTCTACCTCATCCTTCCTTTCTCCGTCTCTCTTCTCTCTCTCTCTCACTCTATCTCTCTCTCTCTCTCTCTCTCTCTCTCTCTCCTTCTCCCTTTATTTCTCGTACGCTCGCTCTCCTCTTTCTGGAAAGAGGGTAGAACGAGTACCAGATAAAAAGATAACGAGGCTCTGCGAGGCTTCACGGGCTAGACGCCACAAAGGAACGGGATACCCAAGGTACGTTTCAGCTAACGCTCATTGTTCAGCGATGTTCTATGAATATAGTTGCGAGATACATTTACTTGTAAATGCAAACTTTGCGACAAACTACACCCTCCTACTCTACCCTCCCCCCCCCCCCCCGCCGCCGCCAACCAGATAGTTTGAAACGAACTTAAAAAAATTTCCTCATCAGTTGTCTACATTTTATTTTTCATTTATATAAGAGCTATCTCGAATATTCAAACGAGTAATAATTGAAATGAGTACCGTTATTATATAGCGTAACAGAAAGGATGGAGGGATATATAGAAAAAAACGAAGATATCGTGGTCATACTTCTATTGTTTTCAACGGAACGATCGTATTTGCACCGGGATCGCATCGTGAAACTATTTCGATCCTTTACAAAGAAGTGAAGTTTTTTTTATCCAGTAGCTGACACGTTACGAACGTAACTCTCGACGTTTTCTGTTATTTTCGATGAAGATCGAAAGAGAAAGAGAGAAAGAAAAGAGAGACTGGTAGAAGTGTATAAAAAAGCAGCGTGTCCGAGCGGGCGTCGTGTTTTCGGGCAATTAAACATTTCCATTTTCAATTTCTCGTCGGTGCCGAATGCAGGGGCGCGGTCGGCGGTCAGCCTCTGGCCGACGACCGTTGATTCGTTTATCGCTTCTCTTGTTTCCTCTCTTTCTCTTCCATCACTTCTATCGCTGCTTCTCTCTCTCTCTCTCTCCCTCTCCCTCCCTCTCCCTCCTCTTCTCTTTCTCCCTCTTTCTCTGTTTCTCTCTGTGTTGCTTCAATTTTTTTTTCATGGTTTTCCATTTTGAGCAAACTCCCTTCATCGGTCCCACCCCAGGCAACGGTGATGGCACCACCACTAGCATTACCACCCACGACTACCCCGTTTTCCGAGCACCTCGCTCGATCCACGAACAATCCCCCGCTATTCGAATCACCCTCGAGAATCGAGCGGATACCAAGCAATTATTTAACGCTGCGTACCGCGGCTTTGGTTTGTCTCGTTGAAATACGCTAGAATTCCCGACCATTGGAATACGGCTCTTGTGCGTGCCAATAGTTTTATCGAATATACCATTATCGAGTCGTGGGAGGCCAAGTGTACTTACGAGTGAGCGATCGAGCGAGCGCAACGTAGCGAGGTTAAAATAATTTCAGATCGTATAATAGAACGCGGTTACCGATCGAGTCCATTTTATAACGCGTACAACGTTAGAATTTCAATCGAATGGGAAAGTTTAATCAGGGGACAAAGTTAAAGCCGATTCACGGACAGTTTTACCTGCGTTGTTAGGACAGGGAAACTTTGTCCCGGCTGGGAAATAAAAGGGAATTTCCTGTTGGACTTGCCGATTTACTTCAGACAAATACGTTGAAATATATAGTATTTCTCTAGCCATATATACACACACACAAGCACACACACACACACACACACTCGCGCATACACATCACACATATGTGCTTGTGTGTGTGTATGAATGTTTATATATATGTGTATAGATTGTTGGAATAGCAAGAGGTGGAATAGGAGTATGAAGAGAAAGGGTGACTATGGCGCTGCGCAGCAAAGTGTTTGAGCGGACAGTTTCTAGCACAACGCGCACGGTATTGTGTTCGGGCCAACTTGGGAGCAAGCAGGTGCTTCGGCTTCTCCCGCGGGAGGTATCACGTCCTCGCAAACCAGGATATATATTTCCGAGACAAAGCTTAACATCGCGAGATGCGGAAAACTCATAAACAGATTGTACCGTTGAAAATATGATCGTTTCAATCGGTCCTAGAAAATTGTCAGAGCCAAAAAATTCTTAAACAATCGAGAAATCTTTCGAATTTCTATCTATTTTATTTTTTCTCTGCTATTTTTGTTCTCTATCGCATTTTAACCATGGCTTTGTTTGAAAAGTTTAGTTTCTTAAACGACAAAGATATTCGATAGAAAAATGTCGGCAGATCGCATACTTTTTTGTAACAAACGTTCGCCTTTAAGCAAGGCGAGATACACAATGCAGCATTCTGAATTCTCTCGAAAAGGACATAAATGTATAGGACTTTCTATGTGCATATACCCACGTACGGTATGTAACGGACGAACATTTTATTTGAGGAGAATGGTCGACGGAATAAAGAGCGTTCACGCTAGAAGAAAATCATCATGAAAGGATGGGAGGAAAGGAAGAAGGAAAGAAGGAAGGAAGGAAGGAAGGAAGGAAGGAAGGAAGGAAGGAAGGAAGGAAGGAAGGAAGAATGGAAGGACAGACGGACGCAAGGAAGGAAGGAATGAGGAGAGGAAAGAGGAAAGAAAGCGTAATAAAAGAAGACGAGAGAGATGCACGGGGAAGCTTCTTCTCTCTGCTACTTCTCTCTCTTTCTCTCTCTCCTTTCTCGCTTTCTCTTTTACAGGCGCTGGACCTAACATCGCGGTGCCCCTGGGATTAAAAAACCTCAGCAAGAAATACAGCCACTGCAGAAACCCTCATTTGCAATCTACTTCCTGCTCCCTCGACCTTAGCCCGTGGTACTTTTCCTCCACCACCAAGAAAAGCTAGATTCGAGTCAATATTAGAAAGCGAAGAACGAAGAGAGAGAAAAAAGGAAAAAGGAGTCTCACTATAATAGAGAGAGAGAGAGAGAGAGAGAGAGAGAGAGAGAGAGAGAGAGAGAAATAGAGAGATACTATTCCGAAAGAGTTTTAGCGGATAAGCTAGAGAATTTAGCGCTCGATTATGTTTCTATTCTTCGTATCTATACGAGCAATAATTCGAGGAACGAAGTCCCTAGGGAGGAGTGAATCTTCTCTACCGATAACCTATACGTATACGCTCATGAAAAACGAAGTAAGAGTTCTACATCCATAGACAAAGTGAAAAGAGAGAAAATTGAAAAGAAAGGCACGTTTTAGTCACTTCGCTTGAAGCAATACTCCTACATTTTTCAACTTTATATTTGTCGATCGAGATAAGGAAAATAAAGTTCTCTTCAATCGACTTTTCGTTTTTACGTATAGCATCTTGTAAGATTATCTCATATCACGTGCCTAACTACCAAAGATTCCGGCAAGTACGAGAGAGTAGCCAGTTGACGAAGTAGTCCGTTATGTCGTTGCAACGAACGATGGGTTGTTGGATGCGGAGGGTAAAGGATGACTGGAAAGGGTTGGGAGTGGGGTTTAACGACCCCGATAGTCGCGGTAGGACGTGCGTGAGCCCTCGCACGACTGATTACGAGCGAGCGACCCTTTGACGATCACGATCGGCCGCCTCCGTGAGGCATAAGAGAGAGAGAGAGAGAGAGAGAGAGAGGGGGGGGGAGAGAAAGAGAAAGACAGAGAGGGGAAGAGAGGAAGCACATGTGATCGATCTAACGGTGGGCGGCGAAGAGAGCATCGCCTTAGGGGCTCTCCAGAGCGAAGGGTTTAGTTATACCGGCGTGGCGTACGCGGTTACGAGCGTGCATCAGCCTGGATAAATCACCGGATGTACTCCAACGTGGACACGTCGCAAGAGAGACGAGTCGTATTAACTTTTTTACTGTGCGACCAGCTAGGAAAGAGAGAAGGAGAGAGAGGAAGGCACGTTGCCGTACTTAATGGTCTTGGCCAATAAGAACAGACGAAAAATATCGTTAGTACAACGAGAAAAGTAATCGTCGATAAAAAAAAGAAAAGAAGAAAAAAGAAAAGAAGGAAAGATAAAAATTTCGATATACCAGGTGCTTTTGTTGAAATAAATAATGTTAGAAATTCATTGTTAAAACCACTGAGGGAAAAATATGAATATTGTTCTTCGTCCGGTTATTGAAATAATCAATACTCTTTTATCTACATCGAGGCAGGCATACCGATAACGCGAGCTCGTTATTCGACTTCGATCGGTCACCGTAACGCTACTTCTAACAAAATTAAATATTGAATCGGAATATCGAAATAAATTGCTAGGATTCTCTTTTCCTCTCCTTTATTCTCTCTCTACATAGGGTGATTTTCGACGGTTTTACGAATTTATCACGTGACAGTCGTGGGTTTGCTTGCGTAATATCTCTGAGGCGTTGCTTTTATGCTAAACTACAAACGTCCCAGAATAGCGTAACCGTTCTATACAAATTCTATATATTTATACGTACACACACACACACACACACACACACAGACGCGTTGATGTGTGTCTAGGTATGCGTTCATCTGTATAGATAAATCACCGAATATAGTCCGACGTGGACTTTGGGAGAGATGTCGTATTAACGTTTTTGCTTTGCATGTAGCAAGAGATGACGATGGCTGCGAACGCGGACGAAGTTTGGTAGTTTGCTGGAAAGTGAGAGAGAGAGAGAGGGAGAGAGAGGGAGAGGGAGAGAGAGACAGAGAGAGAGAGAGAGAATAACGTCGAGACGTGGTGAATCGTATATTCGCTTCGCGCTAACGGCTCAACGAGAAAATAGAAGGTAGAAAGAGAGAGAGGGGGGGGGAGGGAGAGAGCATTCTCTCGTCTTAGCTCTGCTTAGAAGCGATTCATCGCCCAAAGTGCTCGAGCTCGATCTGTATTTAACGTGTAACGTGTTCAAACTATTGCAGTTGTCTTGCAATGGGTAAGCAGGAGACGGAGAACAAGAGAATGAGAGAGGAAGAGGGAGAGAGAGAGAGAGAGAGAGAGAGAGAGAGACAGTGAAACTATGCTAATACCAATAGCATACCGTTCACCACGACTACTTGCCCTTCCTTTCTCTTACTCTCAATCGATCGAATATTAATTAACGGGATTGGCCGTAATTAAAAGTTTAATCGAAACGATTAATGTGTCGCCTATTAGCAGATTTTTTTTATTAACAGCATGCATTGGAACGTCGTCCCGCATTCTCCCAAGTTCTCGGTTCATTAACTTCCAACGTAAGTTCATTAGTATAACATAATATTTTTAAGGTGGGATTTCTAATCTCATTATCGTACATCGACTTTACTGTTCAACAATTTTTGTCTTTCGTTCTCTCCTTCTCTCTCTCTCTCTCTCTCTCTCTCTTTGTCTTTTTTATTATCGTTGATTTAAATAGTCACGGATAACGTGATATGTCCGAGCTCGATAACCGAAGCAAGAACAGAGGAGGATAAAAGAGAGGATGCAAGTGGAGCAGGAAATCATGTCTCGTCTGTAAACCGAACCTAATGAAGGGTACCGACTACGTTCGTCGAAGTTATGCGAGCTAGTATAGTCTGTCGCGCGGACCCTTGAATTCGTATTTATGTTTGTACCCGTCGTTTGGCAACGGCGATGACGGTAGAGCAGTGGCGAGAGTCTCGCGGAATTGAAATGCAAATAGCGGGATCCGGGATGCAAATTCCAGTTGCACGGGGTAACGCCAGCCAGCCATCCCGAACGAATGAACGAACGGGCAGCCCGTTACAGGGCCGCACTGGGATCGACCTCTGAACGGAACCGAAAGGAATGGAACCAACTGGACTACGAATCGAGTAAAAGCAAGAAAGAGTGAAAGAGAATGAGCGATGCCTGAGGGGAGATGTGGAAGGAAGACAAAAAATTGATTGCAATTCGGCGCCACTCTCGGCTTGGTCGAGATAAAAGTAATGCGTTTCGTGCATAACGAGTCGTTCCACCCACATCTCTTTCTCTCTCTCTCTCTCTCTCTCTCTCTCTCTCTCTCTCTCTCTCTCTCCCTCCCTCCCTCCCTCCCTCCCTCCCTCGGTTTCTATATTTCTCTTTCCGTCTCGCGTTTTCCGCTGTTTCCCTTTGACCCCGCGATTCTGTCGACCTCTTTCAGTCTCTACCGTGTTTTGTTCTCGCACCACCCGACATTGAAATTTTGAACGCACGTTACAGGATACGTTCGCAAGGCAAACGAGACGGACGAGAAGTAATCGCACGTTCGTTCTATTGAACATCGCCGAGTTACTAGCCACCGAGACATTTGAATTTCTAACGACCCGAGAAAACGTTCTAATATGAGTTTCTTGTCTCATGTCTCTTCTCTCGGGAAAATCGACGCGTTAGTTGTTCCTCGAAGATGGATTCTTTGTCGCATATCGTTCGTATATATATTTCAAAAGGAGAAACGTAAGCTCCGGAAAAATTTCATGAATAATAAAGGAAGCACAATATCGCGTCGGAAAGATCAATATCACTACGAACTGTATTATTTTCTCAGGATACAGCGGATCTTTAAGAGTAAGAGGAAGGAAAAGTTTTAAACGTAGTTTGAGCGAGTTAGCCAATGAGGCCGCACTTTATGATCGCCTAATGACATTAGAAAAAACATTGAGCAATCCTCTCAATTCATCTCTTCTTCTTCTTCTTCTTCTTTTTCGCTTTCATTCAGCAGCATTTCAGCTTTTCAAAAATCTAGATTTACTAATTACATTAAACTGAATGTCACGGTTTACCTTGGATCGACGTATCGTACGATTTTCATGTGGGGTGGACGACAATCGGACGGTTAACAATAATTGGACACTCGTCCTCCCATGAAAATGTAGACGTGCAGAGAGAGAGAGAGAGAGAGAGAGAGAGAGAGAGAGAGAGAGAAGAGAGGGAGAATGAACGAGCTGTATCGTGGCGAACCCTTTCGGAAGTAGACTCGCAGATATCCGATTCCTGTCATGTTTTCACTGACGACGATTATCCGATTAGCAATCGCGCGCATCGCTTGCACGGATTGACGTGGCCAACCGCAAGAATTCTTTACGGACTAATGGTCCACGAGAGAGAGAGAGAGAGAGAGAGAGAGAGAGAGAGAGAGAGAGAGAGATCGGTAAACGTAGAACTGTCGACTTTCGTCACAATGATTTGAGTCTTGCTCATGCTTAATAACGATTACGATCGTTGATTGTCAAAGTCTAAAATTATCAAATCGAACTGACGATCGAATCTACAGTTTAGTAGATTCAGTGGAAACTTATCAGTAATTGTGTGAATTACAATTTTCATTTCTATTTATTCTATGGAATTAATCAGTTCACTCATTGAGGAAGTTCAATTGGTATATGACGAATGAAAAAATAGGGAAAGTAGCGATATAGAAGAAGAATTAAAAAAATATATATTTATAAAAGAGATATATATTTATAAATATATATTTATAAAAGAGATATATATTTATAAATATATATTTATAAAAGAGAGAAAAAATTGAGTGGCTAGAGTAAACGGGGGGTAATCGAGCATCCTACTTAATATGCCGAACAAGGGTGAAACAACGCATTGCAAAGCGGCCGCTGCCGCGAGTGGGCGGAAACAAATGGCAAAGGGCATTGGCGGCTATCCTCTCCCCGGGAACCGTATCGTCCAGCACCCTCGCTACGGACAGAGTGCCATCGATTACGCCAAAATTAACATTTAAAAGCGGAAAATTTGCAAGTGCCGAGAAGCTCTGTACACTATAGTAACCATAGGTACCACAGTACCTACGTAACGCGAGTACCATAGCACGTGCAGGAGCATGCTCGTTCCTCTCGTTAGCGATGGCGAGTAACGAAAGGGTGCAAGACGAGAGAAAAAAAGAAAGGGATGTTACGAATAAAGAAGGGGGAGAGTGAGCCTCGGAAACCCCTCGCTGTTAAATGTAAATGTCCAGCATTTGTTACATCTCTCTCTCTCTCTCTCTCTCTCTCTCTCTCTCTCTCTCTCTTCCTCTCGTGTAGGAAGCACTGTTTGTTTGTATCTGCGGTACGCGAGCACCACGACGGTAACAGGGGGTGCGAGCTGGATGCGAGGGGTAGCAACGAGAACGAAAAGGGAGGGACCAGGTCGTTCTGGAGCTCTCTCTGCTATTCGGCATTTTTTGTTACTTCTACTTTTGCCATATACTTTTTTATTTTTGCATGGCCCGTCGGCTTCTATGTAAGCCAGCGCGCGGGAGAGAGCTTCGGGACGCTCATTTGTAAAATTTTATGATAACCTCCCCACCACTCCTTTATTATTTCTCTCTCTCTCTCTCTCTCTCTCTCTCTTTCTCTCGTATCTCTCTTCGTCGAGGAACTCCTCTTCACCCTCTCCTGTTACCGTCGCGTTGTATCCATTACGAGCGTGCTGCTGCTCCTTTTTAGGAATTTCGTTTTAATTACTGCCCGTTCGCCGTGTATCCCCAACCCTCCACCTCGTCTCGTTCTGCACCTTTTTTGCTCTTTCTTTCTCTCTCTCTTTCAAGCTCTCGACATTCTGTCTCTTTTTATCGGTCGGCATCACGCGCACGCGTGCCCATGACCGCGCGAAAACTCTAAACGACGTTGCACATCGATCTGAGAGAAAGAGAGAGAGAGAGAGAGAGAGAGAGAGAGAGAGAGAGAGAGAGAGCTTGGATATCAGAAAGCTATTGAAATCCCGCGAAATTGCGGTGGAGCCGTACGCGAGAGCCTTTCCCCGTATCGGCGGAGTACCATCGCGCCAACCATCCCCATTTCTCATCCCTTTACCATCTCTATGCCACCCCTTCTCTATAGCTGTGCCTTTTTCCGCCATCCCCCGCCGCCCCGTTAACGAATACGATACGGAGCACCGATGAAAGATAACCGAATGAAAACCAGAAAGCACGAACTCGGCGTTACGGTACCGTTCCGCCCGCGGAAAATCGTCGAATCTGCCTGGTTGAAGGAAGTTAATCGAGTTTAAAAATGATAAGTTTCCTCGCGCCTGGCGCGATCAACTTCTCTTTGTATGTATACGTATAGATATATTTTTTAAATTATTCTTATAGGTATAGATGTATACGTATAGATATATTTTTTAAATTGTTCTTATAGGTATAGATGTATACGTATAGATGTATTTTTTAAATTGTTCTTTTAAATGGGACCTTCAACGTCTATGGAAAACAATTGATCGGTTTTATTTCAGCGATATCACGTTTGGATTCAAATTCTCGCGATAAGAAGATAAAGAGATGGGTATCTTGTACTATTTAAGAATCATAGAAATTAATGATTCGTCATTTGATGACATGTAACTCTTGATTGATGTAACGAAGATGATGTGAAAGTGAATCATGCAAAATGACGATACTTCTTAGAAGGTAAACATTATTTATAGAATGAATACATTTATTTTTGACTTGTATTATCACATTAACGTTATTTCAACAATACATAGAGAACTAATATTCTACGTTTTGATCAAAATGAAGACATTTTTAAAACAAGCAGACCTTCTCCATTTGATTCGTGAGTAAAACGAAGAAGAAAAGAATTATGCTTGAAAGTTACAGGCGGCACGCTGCAACCTACAGCGTGGCGTCTGTGGCAACGACTGCCATACTTGTATGGAGCCGCGACTCTTTTGATATTTCAACGGAGTAGACGAGTGGCGTGTCGTAATGAAATCATCTCCATCGCTTTGATCTTCGCCGCGTGCGCGCGCGCATCAACCAGCCATCAGAGGCAGGCAGCTCGTGTTCGCGCTCATTCTCGTCATCCCTTCGTTGGTAGGAGCAACCTTCGCGTCCCTTTTCCTTCAAAACGGTTACACGTTCCCATCCCACTCTTGTCGGCTTTACTCAACAGCCCCACCCTCGATCCCTCGATCTACCATCACCCTTACACCCTCTGCTACTTTCATAATGAGTTCCTTCGTTCGTTTTCTTTTTTCCCTTTCGACCAGCTAATTTTTTTCCAACGACATGGCACGAGACTCTTCGTTCTTTCTCTCGAGACCACCGTTCGAAAGAATTTTTCTTGCAAGCCAAGAGTATCTTTGACATATGTATAATGATCGAAGGCAACCTACAAGAGGAAGAACGATTTATGAAGTCGAATATCGTGTAAGAAGCAACATGATTTGATCGGGAAAGCTCTGATATCATAGTTAATGAATGCATGAGAATCGTGTCGAAGGTTGGCAGTAGTGAAAAGTACCTAGAACGACATAATGGAATAACTCAACCTTTTCGAGGTCGAGTGAAATTTATGACAGTATACGAAGGTTTTCCATCATCGTTATCTTTTCTACGATAATATCGTAATTATGAAAGAAATCTTTTCATGCCGATGTTTTTCTCTTAATTATTAATGTAAATTTATTTGGATTTTGTTCGTTGTTCGTTTTGAGAGAGTTCGAAGTAAAACGGGACAAATAAGGACCGAAGCGAAGGAAAGACAACGACATCATGCAAGATTCATTCGACTCTCTGAAGGTGTAATAGTATCTTATTAAATTACAGTATGATCCATCGGAATTTACGATGGACAGAGACGATGATCGATACCCGAAGAAGAGTCGATATAGAGGCACCAAGAAACAGGGGCTGGTACGTACTGGGATGAGGGATCTCATCTTCTTTGCACAAGAGAGCCACGACCGTGGCAGGTATATAAGGTGTATCGAGCAACAAGGACTAACGGCCTTTAATTAATAAAGTTACGCGAACAACTCTCAAAGTCTTCCCACTCCTTCCCTACTCGTTCTCTCCTCCCAACGCGCGCCAGCTATTTCCCTCCGCTTTAGAAATTCTGCTATTTCTCCCCTTCTCCTTTTCCATCCCTTCTTCTTCTTCTTCTTCTTCTTCTTCTTCTCCTTCCTTCTTCGATTTCCCTTAGAGTGGGATCCTATTCGGGAAGTTGAATCTCTTTGTAAAACTCGTACGCGTTTCCCTGCTAATTTTAAAATACCCCATTTCCAACCGAGAAGATGATCAGCGAATCGCAATATAGATCATTACATCGAGCAATGATATCTTTCTTAAAATAACGATCTTTGTTTATGTGTACATGTCGAAAGAATTATTGTCTTACCCCTTTTATCAAGTAAGCGAGCATCTTTATCTTGAACCATTGAAAAAGAACATTCCATTTTTCTGGTATACCTAATTTTCTTTAGTGAGTATCGAGATAATAGATAACTCGCTTGACAAGACGATACGTCTTTTCGTCGGATACTCAAACGAGCACCAAAAGCCAAGCTGGTCCTCGTAAGAACGTTCTTACCGAGCGATACAGCAAGGAGTGGGGAAGGATTTGAGATCGACGCAAAACGGGCTGGAAAAGTTAGCCCGGAAAAGGGTAACGCGGAATACCACCGCGAGGTGCCAGAATTCGAGAAATTAAGTCGCATTCTCGCTGCCAACCCTGTCACTACGCGCCACGGCAAACGTCGTCGTCGCAACGAAAGCCCTTTTTAGAAAGGATACGAGAGGCGAGTTATGGCTCGCTAAAGAAAATTGACTTGAATCCACGCCAGGATAATAAAAGTGCGCCCCGCTACGTGGAGCTACGAGCGAGAAATATGAAGGAAACGATCCGATACCGGTAAGCAAGAATTCTTTCGATGTTCGTGGCTGCCGCCGGCTGCACTCTTTGGTAGAAACGAAAAATATCGGAGAAAGAAATATATCGCTATAGTGCTTTAGCCGGACGCACAATCGATACCGATTGCTCGTGTTCCTTTTGCGATACGCTACACGACAATATACCTATGTACGTAGCAATGAGTATCGATTATACTCGAGTACGTATTACATCAGGATCGATGTTATCGTTGATACACTATGCTCGTAATATTCCTACGAAACGATCCTAGCAAAATATCAACTTTTCTCGGTAAGAAACTAAAAGTGATCCCAACAAATGTGCCGTAAGTGTATACTTGTCGTTACATGTAACAACATTATTTAATCGATAAAATTACATTCGACGCATTGTCTTTTTTTCATTTTGTTACATTTCTAATTAATGCAACGAAAGGCAAACGGCAATGCGTAATCATCAAAGCAATATTTCGTTATCTGAATGATGAATGATCTATGAGTTGTTGAAGTTCTTGTGATATTTTTATAATCACTGCCGATGACAGTGACCGATCGAGGAAACCAAACATAGCCGGTAAGTGCATAAAATTGTCTCGGTCCTTATTTGAACGAAATATTCGATAACTTTCTTCGTTGGTATGTGTATTTAAAAGACATACATACATATATACATACATACATACATAGAGTAATACACGCATCATCGCTTTAACTTAACATACGAGCCAACTATACAAATACTATAAATAAGTAGCAAAGGAAATATGTGTACCTACTTTATAAGACAACATTCGTTACAAAGCAAAACGCACACGACAGACGGATATTTCATAAGAGGGATAAAATATGTTTCAGGATTGAGGAGCATTCTACCGAGCACAGCATTCGTGAATGAACGTACAACGATCTACCTTGTGTTCGAGGTAACATCCGGCATATAAGTTTACTTAGGCGTCTATAATCTAAGCTGATCAATTACCTACGTCAATGACATACCTACTTGCTGTAAAATCATTCTTTTTTTTTTTTTAAGGATCCTCTCGAGAGAAAAGCACGCGGTGAGCGAAAGTTTGTAGTTGTCGAGCGAGGACGCTAGCGGTTGTGCAGTCTCTTTACCTTATTCGGTGTAGTCGCTTGTTGCTGCGGCGAACAGCTGGTGCTGTGTACAGTCGGTTGATTGGTTGTCGCCGGCACGATGCCCTGGTGATTCAGGTGACTCAGCTGATTCAGCTGGTTGAGCTGCTGCGGCTGCTGCACCGGATTCTGGCTGGTGGTCTGCAGTTGTTGATGATGCGTCTGATGTGTCGGATGAGTCGTCTGATGGTGCGTCGCAGGGAAAGTGGGCACCGTGAACGGGACGAACAGCATCGGGCTGCCGAGGATGTGCGCACCACCTCCACCCAATGCCCCCGTCTCCTCCCTACACCTTTTTCGTGCGTTTTTGGTTTTGGATAGCTCTTTTAGTCCATCGATCGTGTTTGTTTTGTTATTGTGTGTGTTTTTTTTTTTTTTTTTTTTTACTTATTATTGGTTATTTTTGATTTGTAACTTTTACTTTTACTTTTATATTTACTCTTATTTTTGCGACGTGCTACTATGTATTATTGCCTTTTTTGTTTGGTTATTATTTTTTGTTGGGATTTTATCTTATCGATCACCGTCGAGGACGAGAATGATGACGAAGAGAGTGGTGGTAACGGATGTGATGGTAGAAGTGGTGGTAGTGACTACAATGGTAGTAGTAGTAGTAGTAGTAGTAGTAGTGGTAGTAGTAGTAGTGGTAGTAGTGGTAGTAGTAATAGTAGTAGTAGTATTAGTAGTAGTAGTAGTAGTAGTAGTAGTAGTAGTAGTAGTAGTAGTAGTAGTAGTAGTAGTAGTATAGTATTTGGTGATGATAGTAGTAGGGGTAGTAATAATATATATAGGTATCGAAGTGAATGTAGGAATGTATCTTAGCGATTTATCATTACCTGCACTCCTGCCCCAGCCCTTGGTGCTGGGGGTGGGCGTAGGGGGCGGCTCGGACGGAGGTGGTGGACGCCACCCTCGCTACCCTCAGCGATAGGCCGCCCCGTTGGCTAGTAAGCTGGACCGAAGGAGGTTGGTGATTGGTATGCGTACAGCAACAGGCACGGCAGCCGATCGTTTGTTGTGGTGCCGGGATAGCCTGAAGGTGGTGATGAGTTAGGGGCCCCCTGGGCCCCGTGGAGGAGGGAGAACACGGGTACACCCCAAGCAGGCAGCCCACCACCGCAGCCCCGGGGCCCGGTGCGCTCGGTGCCAACGCGCCTGTAGACGAGGCCACCCCAACCTCGCTGGCCCTCCTGCAACCACTGCACCACTGCACCCACCCTCCTGAATTGCCTGACTGATTCGGCCTCCTGACACCGATCGTTGAGCCGGACTGGACCACTTCAGCCGGAACCTCCTTCCTTTCGGGATCCCCCGCGGCTGGGATCTTGCTACTTTCTTTTCTTCCCAATTCGATCACCTTCGATCGTTTACGCGCGATTTCTTTGCGTTTATTGCACTATTAATAGAACTTTTTATTTCTTTCTAGCTTCGACAAACTCGAATCAATTCAGACACCTTTCAACGCGTCAATAAAATCTTCGAAGAATAGAGTTCAACGACTAACAGTCGTGCACAAATTTGTTAATCGCGATAAAATGATCCGACTAATTTCAGGCGTATCGATATCGAAAAGTAGCAAAGATATAGTCGTCGTCGACGTTGCTCGGCTTAGCGGAAATGTAGTCGAAGCAACTAAGCGTGTGCGTTCAACGGGAGAAGTCAGGGCGCCTCTGATGCTTACTCATAACCACGTGGTCGAGCTGGGGTAGCTTCCGATCGCAATCTCCGGAAGAGGCAGTGTCAGAAGCGTCGGCGAACGGAAACTTCCCGAGTACGAAGAACGTCCTTCTCGCGAACGGTGCGTTTACGATCTTCCTCTTTCTAGGGCTACGATTTCCCTCTACCGTGGAAAACTTTCTTCAACTATAGCGCCAACATGAGTTTCAAATAGGAAACAGTTATCGGAGTATTAAAGGAAAAGTAACGTGCTCGGGCGTTTCAACAAGTACACAACAACGATTTATCGCGATCCTCCCTTCCCGTTCACAATAGCGGCACTTTTTTATCCTCGCACCATTTCAATCGGCTATCGCGCGTAATGATCTTCCTCTCTCTCTCTCTCTCTCTCTCTCTCTCTCTCTCTCTCTCTCTCTCTGAATTCTCCTCGATCGTCGATTTCACTCTCGCGAACAGGTGGCTCTTCTACGATGTATTCTCGGTATACAAATGTGTCGTATCACAATTAACCAAAGATCTCTAGGTCTATCGTTTATAATTCGCACAGAGATGTAACACACGCGTTCCTAAAGAAAATAGTAATTGTAGACGATCGTTATTCGTTGTACTTCGATATACCGGTACGTATACGAGGAAGGATCGATGATGATCGGTAATGATAGTGGAAATACACTTAAATAACTAGCTGATCGATCGTGAGAAATATCGCATTGACTTTTTTGAACGAAACGAGGGATCCGCTCAAAATGACATTATTCTATATATTTTCCTTTCTCATTACTCGTTATACTACTTTCCACTTCGTATTCTCTTCTTTCCTAATTTTCTACGGACGTATCAAATGCGGTTGCAGTGGATGTCTTTGAGTGTAATCGTCAGGTTGACGATTTATTATAGAAAATGAATGAAGCGACGGCAACCCCCCGTAGTCTCTCCTCCTCGAGATGGCACGTATCTTCTCGCGTGATAGCCCTCTCTCTCTCTCTCTCTCTCTCTCTCTCTCTCTCTCTCTTACTATTTCTGTTCTCCCTTTCACGTTGACGCGAACCGCAACGAAGCTTGTCCCCGCGTTCAGACAAACGAGGACGAAGACACGACGGGCGGAAAAAGAGGGAACCTAACCCGTAATGTTGGAAGGTCGCTCGCCGACTGACTAGCACTTCCGCTCAGGCTGTTGTGCGATTCAGAGTGGGGGATGCTTCGTTGGGTTGTTGTGTGTAGGGGTTGGTGGCGGCGGCTCGGCTCGTCGGTTGGTTGGTCGGGGTAGTTGTGTGTGCTTCGCTCGTACTGTGCGCGGGAAACCAGGGGGTTTTGAGCCTTTGCCGCTCGTCTAGCCCGGCGAAATAGCGACCAGTTTCACGTGGCAAGAACTACCTTCAGTTGGACTATTCGCCGGAATATTTATCCTCTTCCACTTCCTTCCTTTTTTCCGCTACGATCGTTCCACAAATTCTCTTCTTCTTTTTCTTCTACTTTTTATTTTCCTTCTCTTCCTCTAAAAACAGTCTAATCGTTCGAGCGAATATCGAGACGGCTTTATTTTCCTCTTTACGTCCGATTTATTTCAATGTGTACTACTTAAAGCGTCGACACTTTCGAAAAGCTTGAAGAACAATTGGATGCGTGCGAGGGACCTTTTGAAACCCCTGAAGACCGATTAACTTGTCGATCGAATCACCCTGCTATTGTTCCAGCATATTCCTCATGTACCCCTATTTTATGATTCGACCGGTTATTTCACGATTTCATTTTTATAGTTTTTTTTCCGTATACGACGAGGTGATTTGAATGGAAGAGACAAATTCCGTCGGACAAGTTTGACGTATGAAAACTCTTCTTTCGTATAATTTTGACAATGTTATTTGTCCCAAAGATGAAATGAATTGATTTGTTAAGGCACTCAAGTAGGAGATTTCACTGGTAAAAAAGAAAAATTAACGAAAAGTCGAATCGATAAGATTTCGAGTTGCGATGGAAAGGAAGAAGTGAAAAAAGATGCACTGGTCCCCTATCATAAAAATCCACTGAACAAGATCGGTTTAGTTTCTACCGCGTGTTTACTTCCACGTAAACGTCACAGTAACACAATCAACGGGGAACACTGAATAATATTCACTGAACAACTCTCAATGTTCTTCGTCTTCGAAGGTTGGTTACTGTTATTATTATTAACAGCAGCTATGAGATGGAACGAAGCGCGTACGATTAATCACTTCAGCGAGGTAAAAGACGCGACGAGAGGTCCGAGGTTTGAAGAAGCCCGAAAAGGAGGGAATCGGTTTCTTCGGTAGACGGTAGCTTGTTATACGCGTGCGTCTTCGAAGAGTGTTGTTGTGTTTACGACTCACGTTGCTGCTTTGTACCAGTGTGTTTCGATGGTGGTAATAGTAGTGGTGGTGGCGGTAGTATGGTGGTGGTATTAGTAGTAGTAGTAGTAGCGGTTGTATCGTGGTAGTAGTAGTGATACTCGTTGGGGGTTGGTATCAGGGTCGAACGGTCTCGATGAGAAGTGAGGAGGGTCGTGTCGACGGTGGATATTAAAAAGGGTGGACGATAGGTAGGTGTATGGACGAGAAAAGAGGTATAGAAAAGTGACGGTGTGTCTAGGTGTCCTAATAGTGTGTCTGCTAGCGGGCTTGTGGGCTTGGAGCGTCGTGTCCTGCACGTAGGTAGGCAGCGTGGAGACAAGAACCGTGTATCGCAATGTATCGCGGCGGTGGTGGCGGTGGCGGTGACGATGGTGGTGGTGGTGGTGCTGGTGGTGGTGGTGGCAGCAGCGACGACGCCGGCGAGAGAAGAGGTGGTGGTAACTGGAGGGGTGGTCTGTCGGATGGAGGGGCTGGTGGGCGGTAGAGAGAGCGGCTGAGAGGGGTGGTCTGCCTCTCGTTCCTTCGTTTCTCGCTCGAAGCGCTCGAAGAGAGGGTAGGTCGGACGATCCCGTGAGAGAGACCGAGGGCGCGCGAAGCGTCTACTCATGAGTTTAGTCTCAATACTGTTCTTCTTCGGATCTCTTTCCTTTTCTCTATTTATATTTCTTTTCATTTCCTTCGTTATCAATAATTTCTCGTATGGATAGACAAACTTAGGACAGGATTTCTTTGTCAAAGGAATCGATAAAAAGCGTATCAACGAGTCTCGCCGTTTTGTTTCTGAGAATGATATATTCGAGAGAGGGTAAGAGCAAAGTTCCTCATAGAATGGGGAAGCATAATGCGGTACGTCCATTTAAATGGGCTATTAAGAATGAAATAATTACGAGCGATTATACAGCTTGTACTACTTCAGCGTGCTTCATGATATTGTAATGGGATTAATTAAAAAACGACGGTATATTTTCTCTTCATGACAATTATAAAAAATTCGAGTCGAACTATACAACATTGATGTATTTGATACTCATTTATTAATATCAGACAAGCCATTCGTAATCTAATCTATGTTTAATAATGTAATTTTCATTAAACTCGACCTCGTCGATTTCAAGGTGCGTTACTAACAGTTTCTTGCAAAATAGAAGATTGCACGTCGAATTGCTGCAATATCTCAGACTACGTCGGAAACTTTTGGCGACACTTCCTTGGGATACTACGAACGTAATGTATTAAGCATTTGCATACGTATTGTTACGTGTCCTACATGCGAGGAGAATAGTGAACATTTACGAGTTGTAATTTTGCTCAAAGTATTCAAAAATATGTATGTGTATGTGTATGTGTACATATATATATATGCACACGGGTGCGCACGAACACGCACTCGAGGAAATAATAAGCGCAATATTCTATGCTTGCTTCTTGGAAATAACTATACGAAGAACTTCTTGGCAGTCTGGATTCTAAAGAACTTATGAAAAAAGACGTAGGTAAATGCCCTCCCACCTCTACACTTCTCTTTCCTCTACACCTTCTTACTTGCTCCCACCCTTTTATTTTCTCCTCTCTTTTACCCTCTTTAAAATACGTTCCCTTGAAATCTTTTTTCTTCTTTTCCTTAGTATTTTCTTTTCCTTTTTTTTTTTCTTCTTTTTATATTATTATATCAGAGAAGATATTAAACTCATGTATTTTATTTCAGTGTTTCCATGAGCAAGCATACCTCACACCTAGCATCTTCTTTTACGTTTCTCCTCCTTTAGCATTTTTACCCTAACCCAGGTTACGAGTTAATTTTTCCCTCATCGAGTTTGTTGGTTGACTGTAAGGGCATTGAAACGGGGAGCGGTGGTCTGTGGTTTCGGTGACGAGGGATCGATCGGTGCCCGTTATTTCTTCCCACTTTGTCGTGGCTCCTAATTAAAAATTGTTCGCGGTCGTCGACGTTGAAGAAAGCTTCGTACGTCTAATTGGACCATCGTTTTAGCGTCGAACACCGACGAATATATCAAAATAATCTACGAGAATCGTGTAAACATTGTAATAAGATCATTAGATTTGACCTAACAGATCCGTCCTAGGAAACTTTTCGATCATTCGCAATGATTTTATTAAAATACGCGGACACTTCTTCGGTTACATTTCACGCCCTAGGGTTTCGTACTTTCTCGGCTAATGACTGAGGAGCGAGACGGTAATGTATTCTATGCGGAACATCTACTATGCACTTCCCATTAGCATTTGTAATGCGTTACCTACCCCTAACTCCAACTCGCGTCTCGCGTTGACGCTCGTGCAAACCCATCAACGTACCATTTATAGCACCGTTTCGTGCTCTCATACACGTGAAAAAGAGTTTACTAGTCGGTGGTGCTCGGGAAATATGTTAATAGGATGTACCATAGGCTCACATTATATAACGCCGGTAGTTGGAAGATTACAGTCACAGGCCGGCGTCACAGCATTTTTAGTTGTGTGTAACTTTTCGTTCACTCGTTCGCTCGTTCATTCGCATTTTTCTGTCCCCCTCGAGTCCACGGTGTTACGTGAAAAATTGACGCGCCATTAGGACTTTTCACGTGTCACTCGAATCGTTCGGCATCGTTACGTGCACTTGTCGGAACTACTGCGAAGTCTTCTTGACTCTTCCGCGAAAAAACATATCTTCGAATTTTTTTTACCGATCGTCTACTAACTTCTTCATTTTATCATGCTTTTCTATCCATCCAAACATATTTTTTTTTTTTTTTTATTTATATATACACGATACACTTACCAAATCAGTAAAATTGTCAGTGGTTAATTTAATTTTAGCTATCGTATTAGTAGATAAGGCGAAATTAATTGGAAAAGAGTTTATGGTGATTTACTGTGTGGTTTACATGATTCTCGATCTTTTTCTTTAACCATCGGATTCCAAAAATCCTTTTCGTTCATAACGTTCGTAAAAACGTAGATACCGATAGTGTGGTGGCGACGATGGTGGCACAATAACGGATAAGCGGAACCATTGGACAGTTTGCAAGCGACTCTGCTTCTGATGGGCTGGACGATGGAGAGACAGGCTGTAGGGAGTCGGTATATTTATAATGACCCTATATGTATGCAAATGGCTGCATATCGTACGGACCTATCCCACTCGTACGTGACGGAGGACTCGCCTTCTCTTCCTCTGTCTGTTTCCCTCTCTCTCTCTCTCTCTCTCTCTCTCTTCTTCTAACTCACCCCTTTTTCACATTTTCTCTCTCTATCTCTCTCTAACTCGAACGACACGGCAGGAATATATGCCTTTCTTTGCATGTACGTAGGCGACACGTACCTATGCGGTAACGACCGCACACAAATCCGTTGCGACATAGAGCGGCCAAAACGCATCGATTGCGCGTAAACGCAAATCAACGAGAGAGACGTGGCCGTACAATTTTACAACTATTCAAATCTTTGCGATCCGTCCAACCTACGAAATGTTTTATTCTCCTCTTCCTCCTCCTCGTCATTCGGCTCATCGTATCGATTATTACGTAATTATTACGATGTATAATCCTCCGATATAGAAATTTCCGCTGATATTAATAATATCGTAGTGATGTGCTCGATAAGAGGATAGGGATTATTTTATGCACGAAGATTTTGCGACTTTTCTAATTTTTTATATCCTGTAAACTATTAGAATTTTATAGATTATATGGACGGTTTTCATACATTATCGATTTTCAAGTCACGAGAGCTTCGTTTAACGATACATCTATCTGCTTTGATATATACATAGAAAATGGTGTTCTGTAAAATGGATAGAACGCTCCATAAACTATTTATTCTGATCGCATAAAATGTTGAATATCGTTCACCGGGAAATGCGGTAGCATTATCGGCTGACCATCGATTATACGCTTTTGTATCGCGAATTCATCGTATACACGTAACTCGAACAAAATGTATCATTGTAAAATGATTCCATTTACATTCGCGACGTATGATCGTTTAATTACTGACATCGTTAAAGTACCTACTACTACTATTGGAAATCTCGTGTACACTATTTATTGATTAATTCGTGCCAGTGAGGATTATGGAGAAAATAATAAAAATATTCGAACCTCTACAAATGGTTACGTTGTTCTTAATCAACGGGTTAAAGCGACTATTCATCTCTTTTTGACCATAAATATGATTGGCGTGGGCGCCGATAGGTGGCATCGCGTTGCGTATAAATTATAATGCTGGACACGTTATTTATAGTCAAGTACAAATCGCCTATGATAATTTTTGCTGATCATTCTTACGTCGTTGATTCGAAAGCTATTTTAATCATCCTACGAGATTCATTCATGGTTTATTTTTGCCCCTTTAATTTCTCTCTCTTTCTCTCTCTCTCTCTCTCTCTCTATAAAGAAAAGTAGATATTTTTGAGAAATCGTCAAAATTATTTCGTAATCTTAATCAGTGGGACTCGAGGCTTCGTTGGCACGTAGTTTTAACAAGGATATGCACTTAGCCGTTATCGGTTTTCTTTGGGAGCTTCTTCGAATGGACGATCGTTGCTTCGTAACACAAACCTAGGAACTGCCTTAAATAATTGGGAGGTAAAGTGTAGTAAAGGTACTTGGGTGTGCAAGAAACGAAGGCAGCTAAACAAACTGAAAGGAAATCCACTGTGAAAAAGATAGAGAAAGAGGGAGGGGGAAAGGGGGAGAGAAAAAGAAAAGAGAGAAGTGGTATAGGAAAAAGTTTGCAAAGCCTTTGAGCAAGGAGTACACGTTGTTTTCTCTAGCAGGAGATCTTTCTGAAACGCTGAGTAAATGGTTCACTGACCACTCAGATAGACGTACTTTCAAAATAAAAGATACCTGGAGTCTGGTGGAACCTTCGATATATTTCAAAAGGTACGATCTTGAATCAGGCTTCAACCCTTGCTTTCCTACTTTCAGCTATTTTTCTATCTATAAATGTAGAGGTACCTCTTACCTTTTGCTAGTCACTTTTTTCAAATCATCCTCTTTCTCTTTTTCATTCTGTTGAAAAATATTTGACATCTATCTCTCATTGAACGAACGATCGAGAAACGAATAAATTACCTATTTCGAGCCACTTTGTTCCGACGAAATAAAATACGTTGCCAAATTCGTGGTACTGAATATCTTCAAGCTGGCGAGCATGTAGAACGAGATTTATGAAATTATTGACGAAGGTAGGAGCATGGAAACGGGGATTTATCAATGATGATCTAATTTCTAAATAAGTATCGATAATGTGAATAAGAACTCGGACGAGGTTGCGGCTGATTCCTCACGAGAAAGTCCTTTGCATAGCCGGAGGGTGGGTACCGAAATTCCAAGGAAGATTAAGACGTGCGGATTTGGGGATAGGGCAAGCGGAAAAACAGGAGCTAAGGGCAAAGAACCGTTCTCAGGAAAACCGTACTCGTTGTCGTTGTCGTTTTCGTCGAGAGAGAAATGGAGGAGAGGAGTTTCTCTTCGTCTTCCTTCCTTTCTGCAAGATCTCTTCGTCTCTCTCTCTCTCTCTCTCTCTCTCTCTCTCTTCCTCTCTTCCTCTCTCTCTCTTTTCTCCTCGTAGCGATGCCAAGAGAGCTCAATTTCAATTTCGAGCCCCGAGGGTGTCATTCCGAAACGAATATAATTATACAGAATAATTCTGACACGAGATGGGGGTGCCAAGGTAGTAGGTAGGACTTGGGGGTGGGTGTTGGATCGGGGGAGTCTTTGAAGGAGGAAGTCTTGCGCGAGCTTGGTGTATTCTAACTACCACGTAGTCCGCGGTTATAGGCGCACCCTTTGCGTTACGCACGGCGAACGTCGATGCGAAAAGGGTGGAAGTAAGGCACCGAATGGGAGGGCGAAAGATAGCGAGTGCTTAATGGCTCGAAATTCCTGCCGTTGCGGAATGCCCTGAATGAAAATTAAGTCAAGTATACCTACTAGAGCTTCTCGGCTTCCTTCGTCTTTCTTCCTCGTACTATCTCTATCTTCATCTCTCTTTCTCACTCTTTTACACGACAACGGAAAAGCGATTCGGCGAATTGTATCCACGGAGGCGCCACTGAGAGAGATGACTCTTGTATTTCTCTCTTCTTTGTCTTTTCTTTTCCTTCCTGTTCATTGTTATTTCTTAAACGGGTATATTGCGTTTTCTACTTCGAAGTTATTGTAGTTTTCGTTCGTAATCCTTAATAAATTCTCTTAAGGTATCGTTTGATATAATTTGTTTAATACTATTGTCTTTATTGTTCCTTTGCAAATTGTCATCTCGTAAATTTATTCTCTAATTATTTCATTCTTTTTTATCAATTGTCATCTTCCATTATGAAAGAGATCACACTTTCCGTGACGGTATTCTCCATCGATTTAGTCCTATTACCGTAGCTCTACCACCTCCTCTTTCCGTAGCATCTTTCCTCCCTCCTTCTACGTCGATTCGAAACGAGAAGGCACCTCGTTCCATTATCCGAATATTAGTCGTCGGGAAGCCACGGAATTACTATAACTTAAATAATTTGTTTTAATGCAATCGTCGGTTAGACGATACTTAACGGTTACGCTCGCTTGGATTTATTTTTAATTAGAATACATAGAAGGAGGGTGGATGAGTGCATGATTCAATCGAACATAATGTTAATACGATGGAATTTATGGGAACTGTAAGATGATAATTAAGCACATCGAGAGGGAAAAAGTGAGAGAGAGAGAGAGAAAGAGAGAGAGAGAGAGAAGGGGAAATAGTAATCAATGGTATTGTCAATAATGAACATTTTATACTTGCGGATTGTTAATCCGTAACGCTAGTGTACGCTCTTATCACGATACGCGGTAACTTTTCTAATGCGTAAAATATACCATGCCAAAATTTCGAGCATGGCGATATTCCAACTACGCAAACAATGCATTACACATGCAACCCACAATTTTACGGATAAACAGGCCCACTCGCAATAAAACTGAAATATTTGTTAGTTAAACCAGAAATCTCTTAATGCAATCGATCATTTTTTAAGCGGATGGCCATGCATCGGAACGTTAATGCACGGAACCAACGCCAATCGAAACCTTTAAATTATTGTTCTGATACTGAAACACATTATACATCGATGTATTGCATTTATACCTATCTACCGTCGAAGTTACGTGCGATATTGGAAGCTCCTGGGAACATTTGGAAAAATCATTAAAAGTGATTTCCCGAGGTGTAGCTATCGGGAAGCCACTTTGTCGACGAGTTAGTTCCAACGAAGTAATATTCAGATGCAGTCGTTTATATTCAACGACGATTTACAAGTAAAATGTAGATTTATGCGACATGCCTTCTTGTCCTTTTTCTCTCTCTCTCTCTCTCTCTCTATATATATATATATATATATATATATATATATATATATATATCTTTGTCCCTCTTTCTTTTCTTTATGAGTGTCCTCTACATAGCTGCATTTAAATTAGATATTTTTACGAAGTTAAACGAAAGGAGGAGAGAATCAAGGAGGAGATGTCGTTTCTTCTTCGAAGCCATACTTCCTTGAAAAGTTACTAGATAATAGTTAAATATGAGAAAAGCTAGATTTAATAAATTATTGTGTGAAGGATGGTACTTAAATAATGACAACGAGTGACATTTTTATTCGTACCGTGAGCTCGCGATTCGTAAGCGAAAGCTCGACGATCTCTAGATTGCTAGAGGTTGACTGTCGGCTTGAGTGCATCTCAAGCGCATATGCGAAAATTACGTCGCGAGACATGGTGTATCCGTCAAGTGCAGCTAGGTACTTGCTTTATATCCATTCGACTTCAAAATCAGATGGTTTCGCGTTGAAAGACGTACAGGTATTTTCGGGCACAATGCCCGAAAATAGGCGCGGGAGTTTTACCCTCGCAAATCCGCGAGCGAATCGATTCACGATACTTCCGTATTGTGATCGAGAAATGATTTTGGATTTGGAAAAATACATTTTTAGTATGTGCAAATGTAAAAAAAAAAAAAAAAAAAAGAAAATTGTAATGATATCTTAAGGCGTATGTTTAAAGAAAGGAAAGAAAAAGTAGTGTTCTTTTTTCTCGAAATTAATAATACACGAATGTAGTTTATATAAATATATATAGGAAAATAAAAAATAAAATAATGGAATATTAAAGTTGAATAGTTGTCTGCACATACGTCGAGCTGTGACAAAAGTGTTTCCTTCGATCAAATGGAAGAAAGAAGAAAAGCGAAGAAGAAGGATACCGTGTGGAATCCTAAACGATTCCTTTGCTATCCGACCTTTCTCTCTTCTTTCTTCGTCTGTCCCGGAATCCACGCTAAGCGACGCGTGCCGCACACTGCAATCTACTACTTTCATCTTCCTACTCCCCCGTGGAATCTCTTTTCCGCGGATATTCTCGGAAGCTTCGGGAAGCAGCACGATGATTCTGCGTGTCTCGGAAGTGTCTTCGTAATCTCCCGTGGAATCCCTTTTTCGAAGGGCATTCGAGAAATTCTATAAACCAAGATGATTTCGGCTTTCACATCAAATAATGGCAATAACATCGAGGATTGAAATGCTTATTACTTTGTAATCGTATTACTTTTCAACTTAAATGAGTACGATCAACGTACTCACGATTTAATTAATTAAGTACAACATTCAATCGGATACAATTTTAATACGATATTAGAAGAAACGATCGTGAACAAAGTAATTAAATCTTTGACCATAAATATATATAAGGAATTAAATAAATCCTAATCGAAATTGCGCGTCTAAGAAAATTTGTCCGCGCTTGAAATTATTCACAGGCAACGTATCAAAGTACCAGTATCGTTTTAAGATCCAGAAGTTGAATTATTGTTCTGAATGGAGTCATTAAAGAATTTCAAAAGTCGTTATATCATAAGAAAACGGCGAAGCGAACGAACGCTTTTCGTGGCCGTTAGAAACGTTGGAGCGACACGCGCTTTTATTGACTCGTGAAGGTAGTCATGAAGTTAAGCAAGAAGCAACGTTTTTCCGTAATGTCTTATTGTTAAATATTGCAGGCGACACGGCCGTTATTATGCCGTTCTCCTTCACAGTTATCCTTTTACGACTTTACGTAGTATCTCTGTCCTTTCATCTACAGTACCAAAATTACGGTAAACCTCGTTATATGTGTGAGGTTCATTTGCGATATATAAGCAAAGATATATAAACACTAATGCGATTTAGCTAAATATTTAAAACTGGATGATTCCTACTTAGTACGATGATATATATGTATATATTTCTTTGCTTTCGGAAATTTTCATTTCAAAAGTGTTTCATTGAAATGATAAATTTGGTTCTTTTTTGTAGAGAACGAGAGAGAGAGAGAGAGAGAGAGAGAGAGAGAGAGAGAGAAAGAGGAGGGAGAGAGAAGCACTCTTGAAAAGTTTCAGATGGAAACGACAGGAAATAAAATCTCGATCCAGTCGATGACGACGAAAAGTCCGTTGACGGTACGGTTCCGTTGCGAAACTCTGTCGCCAAAGGACCTTAATTAATTTTCGAATCCGGCCGCTAATTCCTCACGGAAGAGGAAACGAGATAAAGAGAGAAAGAGAGATAGCAACATGTACCAGACTCAACGCAGCTTTTTAAAGTTCGGAGCTTTCGTCGCGAGGGAAGTCAAAGTGGTATGAGATGGACGTAGATATATATATATATATATATATATATATATATATATATATACATATCTATATACATATACATATACAAATACGTATACATGCATATATATATATTTATATATATGCATATATATGAGAGGGAAATATATAGAGAGATAGAAAAAAGAAAAATGGTTTGAGAAAGTAAAGATGAGAAAAGGAGTAAGCGAAGAGAAGAGAGAAATAGAGAGAAAGAAAGAGAGAGAGAGAGAGAGAGAGAGAGAGAGAGAGAGAGAGTACGTCGAGGGTGCAATACAAGAAGAAAGTCTAGGAAAGAAAAAGAGAAAAGAAATGGGAAGGGGAGACAGTCGACGTCGTCGAGCGGTGATTTAAGGCACGGCGCCGCGCTTAGTTCTCTAAACATTTTAGTCGACCTTATTTCGCCTGCATTATTTCAACGTTAAAACGAGGCGGGGCACAGCTCCCTTTGGAGTAGCATGAAAGAGGGCCGGGCTAAGAGGAGACCGGAGGTAGCCGTAGCCGAGCTTAAGAAGAAAGCTACCGGTTCGGTAAAGTGGCCTGATACATAAATATGCGATTAATCAAGTTAACTACCCCGTCGTGGATGCATTTTTTTCTCTGTTCTCCCTCTCTATCAACTACTCGTTCTTTCCATTTTCCTTCCACTTCTCTTCGATGTATCTTTTTTTTTTCATTCTTTCTCTCTCCCACTCTCTCTCTCTCTCTCTCTCTCTCTCTCTCTTTTTCATTTACGATAGACCGGAGATGACTCTCAGCTTCTACCACGGCAGATGGGTAAATAGGGTCATTCGCCTAAACGGCAACCTGCCACACGCACATTATACGAATCCTATGGCATACAAAGCACTCCCACTCCTTCTCGAACAAATGACTCGTGAAACGAAGCACGCTAGTCGTACGTTCCACGTGTATCTTCTCTCTCTCTCTCTCTCTCTCTCTCTCTCTCTCTCTCTCTCTCTCTCTCTCTCTCACGAATATGTTTAACACCTGTCATGTTAGACACTTGGCAAAACGAAGAAAATCCTTCGATTCCAACTTTCGATTTTTCGAAAGTCGAAGTCCTTTTACAAACGACAAATACGAAGAATTTTAGACTCTATCTCTTTCACTCTCTTATATTAATACATACACCGGCATCGCCGTCTCGTTCATCGTATCAGCGATTGTTTACTGTTTGCTTGGCGCGTTTCGATTAACGGATATTTACCGTCACGCTGATATTTGCTATGCCGAAGGCAAATACGATTTGTCGGTTCGACCGATGCACTGCGCGCGTGCGCGTCTCTACGCGTGGCCGATTACATCTGTAAGTGAGACCACAATGAAAGAATTCGAATCGCGACGCTATTTTATCGGTGGTTCGGTTAAAAAAGAAAGATGCATGGTAGAAAACAGATAGAGAAAGGGAATGGAGGAAAAAAAGGAGTATCGCGTGTGTTTACTCACAATTTGCAGCGTCGAAATACGGACGGAAAAGTCGCGGGCCAATTTGGCAGAATGCACGTGGAACTCCAGTTAAAGCTGCGAATTAGCGAGACGAAAGATAAATACTCGCCTCACAAAGCTTTTTGTCTTTTACTCACTTTTTTATACGCTCACAGATACGTACACGCTCACTCTATTGATAGGGAAACGTCGAGATTTACGACGAGCCCGTATTTGCTTATAATTCGCTTCGAACTTATACGAACGCATTTACTATTACCTACGTACTTCAACCATTTAAATTCTTCCAACGAAGTCTTTATCTTAATTGTACTAGGAGGTTAAGAGTGCTGCCTCGGACGTTTCAAATTTTGCTTTATTATTTATGAGGCAATAAACATCGCCTAGAGCGATCCCGCGAGAGTGAACATAAATTTTTTCTTATAATTTAACTACGCAAGACAATAAAGCTCGGCCTGCATTAATCTTTTTAGTAAAGTCAAGAGAGTGAGAGAGAGAGAGAGAGGGAGAGAGAGAGAGAGAGAGAGAGAGAGAGAAAGTAGATATTCTTTGTTGGAAGCTCGTGAAACTGTCACGCGTATCGCTTAAAGCTCTTCGTGAGACGTGGCCCGAACACTTACTCTCTTTCTTCATATTCTCAGGAGGGCACGTCGAAAGTTTGTCGGAAAATTCAATCGCGATACTCCCGATCTCTCTTTTGTGAACGTTTCAAAGTTTCAGTTTTTCATTTTCTTTTTCGTTCTTACTTCAACGAGTCGATTAAAACGTCAGGAGAATATCGTCTAATAAAAAAGGGAATCGCGTAAATGATCTTCCGTAGAATTGTAAATATACGCGTCTTTCGTAAGGTAAGATAAGTTATCATATCCTCTCCCATAGTTTTCGCAATTCCGTTTATAGAATATTTCACGTCTCAATGCCGGAGTATTTACCAGCACCGACCTCGTTACAGAGTGATATTCCTTCAGTATTTGCTCATTAAAAACTAATTTATAGTTTCTTCATTTCTTACGATCTTAAATTTATAGAAAACTGAAAATACTTTCATTCATTTAACTATCCGACTAATTATCTTCTTGTATTTACTACTTAGAAACAATTCCAAATATAAATATTAATTACTCATAAAATTACATATAAATACAAAGAGAGGAGAAAAGAGAGAAGGGAGAGACAAACAGAGAGAGAGAGAGAGAGAGAAAGAGAGAGAGAGAGAGAGAGAGAGAGAGAGAGAGAGAGAAATAAAATATGGTAAACGGTAGGATACAGAAAAGGATAGGCAAAGGACCGCGATTGTACGTGCAACCAAAATGAACCATTATTGCATCGGGGACACAAACTGTCGGATAACTCGGTGGAGCAAAGTGGTTCTGGACTTTCCTCTTGGCCTCGACTCTATCTCGAGAACTGGTAGGTGAGTAAAAGAGAAAAAAGGGGAACAAGCTGCTATGGCTTACCAGAGAGAGAGAGAGAGAGAGAGAGAGAGAGAGAGAGAGAGAGAGAGAGAGAGAGAGAGAGAGAGAGAGAGAGAGAGAGAGAGAGAGAGAGAGAGAGAGAGAGAGAGAGAGAGAGTGGACAGTTTAATTTTTACGAGCACTGCTAGAAATAATTTCTCTATTCTCCATCTCTCTTTCTCTTTTTCTCTCTCTCCATGCTTTCCGTATAGCTCTCTCGGTGGGGTTGATTGCTTGATTTCGACAAACATCGCTCGTCCGTCCTCGATCTCTTCGCAGTCGTAGGCGGAAACGAGCTAACCGCTCGCCAGAGAATGGTCGAGAAATTAGGCTTCTGTCCAACCGGTTGCACTTCGCGGCCGGCATACGAAATTCACCGAGAAATCCTGGCTTCTTAATTGAATTAAACGTACGGTAGGGTACGCAAACCGTTGTTTCGCGAAAAGTCGACGGACTAGTGACGTGGACTAACCAAGACCGTTCTTTGTTCTTCAACGGGGAACTTAATAACGTTAGCCGGACCAGTAGTAGAGCCAGTCCATTTTCAAATATTAATACGAGAAATATCTGGTAGAATTGGTATTTCGTACGAACTCCGATATATTAAAGTTTACTCTTTCGCAGTAACTACTATTCTTAATCGATCATTCAAATCTTATACGTTATATTTGAAACATATATTCGGGATTGTTCGTAACATCTCCTGGAGATAATAACTCAAGGTTTTAACGACGAATCAAGAGATCCGTAGGAAACGAGAAGAAAGAGAGAGAGAGAAAGAGAGAGAGAGAGAGAGAGACAGAAAGAAGAGAATCCGTCGAGCTTCTCGCGTTCTCAGGAGGGAGAAAGTTGGCACGAGAATAAGGAAGATGAAGGAAGGAGCGTTAATATGGAAGACAGGATGAAGCAGACGCGGCAGGATGTGCTCAAGGCGCATTTCACACAAAGTTCCTTCCTTGCGAGTAGCTACAAGTTTTAGAAGGAACCGCTCGCTCCTATCCTCTAACCCCTTACCCTTTACTTCTTCCTTAATAGATACCCACTTCGCGGGATACACCTACCAACCACCTTGTCTTCTCTAGACTGTCTTTCCCCACTACTCCCAGTAACGTCGCCACAGTACCGAGAGGCCCTTTGGGATTAACCTACACGTGGAAGCTTCGGGAGGAAAAGCCATCGGAGGTCACCGAAGAACGACTCCGAGCTAAGCACGGTTCGCCGTTCGGCCGCCCGGATAATGGCTTCTTCGGACTAGCCAAGACATCAAGAGTCGCTTGTGCGACCTTATCCACCTATCACCTCCCTCTTTCCCTTCCTCCTCATTCCACGATCTTCCTTTCGTACGTCCTTCGTTATGACTCGATCCTCTAGAGACTCCCTGCAAGCGTTCGGTGCGTGAAACGTCCCTTTAGTCTTATTCAAGTGCTATTCGATAGAGAAGAACGTTTCTAAGACAAATCGACTAAATTACAAAAGGTTTAAGTTTCTTCAAGTTACAAAAAAAGAAGGCGCAGACTATTTAAATTTTGCGCCTTTGATTCCATTTGAAATGGCGGTTCTTAATGATCGCTTATTCTCACGGAAAGAAGACGGAAGGAACAAAGACGCCTGTCTTCAACTAAAGGGTTCTTTTTTAATAAGCGGTTGATACCCTTCTACCCTACGATCCATTTACTATCAACCCTTTCTCCCTTTTTCTCTTTCTCTCTTTCATTTTTTGGATAGAGACAGATATTCGAAGAATGGAAAAAATAATGTGGCAGCGTTACCTCCACACTGTCTTATCCATTTCACCGACTATGATAAATGAAGCCGACAAATTCATCGGAGACATTTAATCGACATGATTAAACAAAAAATAGTATTATACATTCGTACAGGAGATAAACTAATATAGTTCATAGATTTTTTTAATTAATTTGGAAATCTTTAAAATGATTTCAAATGATCTATACATAATGATACATCACAAATATCACATTTAAAAACAGTTTCTCTTTTAAGAGATTTAGATAAACATACATTCTCCGATTGTACCATTTATGGCAGAAAAATTATGTAATTTTGGTGCACGATTCTCTTGCTTCCAAACAAAATCTCCATTTACACTATCACCATAATGTTCATCATCACTGCTATCTATGGGTGGAATAGGATCCACATGTTTTCAATTTCTTCCAATTTCACTTTGGAGAGGGCGGGGCACACCTTGCAGGGGGCGGAGCTAATTTTATAGAGGGTGGTTACAACTTTGTAAGGGCGGAACTAACCTTCTAAGAACAAAGTCAATTTTGTAGGGGACGGGGATAATTGTTTAGAGGGGGGAAAACTATACATAGAATGTAGTTAACTAGACAGGGGGCAAGAGTAACTTCGAAGAGGGCACGGGCTAAATTTGGGATCCGTGTATAATTTGGTGGGGCGTGGTCATTTTTGTGGGAGGGCTAATTTTTTAGGGGTGCTAATTTTGTAGGGGGAGCTAATTTTGTAGGAGACTAATTTTGGAAACTAGGTGATCTTCCTGGGGGGGGGGGAGAGGAGCTAATTTTGGAAGTGTTGGGTCAACTTTTTGTTGTGGGGTTGGCGCGTTAACCAGACAGAGAGAATCTGACTTCGAAGGAAGTGGGTCCAATTTTAGGAGGGCTAACTTTCTAGGAGCGGGGTTAACTTTGTAGGGGCGGAGAGAATTTTGTAGGGGCGTGGTTTACTAAGAGAATTTCACGTGCCCTTGATACATCCGCCGATACTCTTGACTATAATCATTATTATGGTATATACCATAATTTCCGTTGTTACAAATAAATAAGAAACAAAAATATTCTTATTGCCACGTTAGACTATGAATCGGAAAAATGGTCGCCATTTATTTATTGTAAATAAAATTGTTTTTAAAATATGTATTTATATCGGAAATACCTACTGTGTTAACAGTGATTAAAAAGGTATAAAAAACAATGAATAGGAATAAATTTGACGATAATGCGCTATAAGTTCCGAAATGTGTAGACCTCGAAATCCTACTATATTGTTCAATAGACACTCCCAAAATATTTTACGGCGACAGGAAAATATCACGAAAAGAATATTCCGCAGCTGGTGATAATCGACAATCGTGGTATGCGGATTATTTCACTTACGGATACAGATGAGTCAATGAGAACTTTCTCAAGAATGCAGAAATATCGTTACTAAAAATATCGTCCGTATTTGTTTCTGGATTGTTCGATCGCCTCGATTAATTCGAGCTTTCAATAAACACAACAGAAGAATTCAATGTAATATACGAGTTTTTAACATTTTTGTCGAATTGAATAAAAGAGGAAAAATTTATATTTTCATGTTAGTTCGCATTCATTTACCTACTCGATTCGTTAAATAATATTTCCGATTAAACAAAAATTCTTTCGCTATCGAATTCGCTTTCGAATTTCGATCGATCGATCGATTACAGAACCATGTAGTAAATTCGTAACGCGTAAGCAAATATTGCATATTACACTCAGTAGACCACAATACATCTCAATTTTCCGATATATACGAGCTCTCGATGATTTCATTATTTACGTCCGACAAATAATCGCTCTTGTTAAACGAAGCGCTTCGATAGAGCGGATGAAAAAATTTCCTGTCGAGAGAACGATTACCTTCTTTATTTATTACAGAACGATAAACAATGGACTTGGAGGAATCCATGAAATCGAGAAAAAGAAATCGACGGAAGGAAAGGGGAGGGGAAACCGATTGGTTTGAAGGGCGAGACCTTCTCGCACGGGGACATTATCGGTCCGAATCTCGATCCAACGAATTGATAGTTAATTACCGGGAATCAGGGGTGGCTTGGATAACAAATGGGACGGCCCATCGCTGTAATTCACGGCGAACGGATTTTCGTGTTCCTTTATACAGGACGTGGCGCACGAGTCGAGCGACACCGGGAGGGGGGGGGGACGCACCCTTCCTGAATCCTTAACCCGCCGCCACTGAATATTTAACTTGTCCCGACGAAGCTAGAAAGAGGGTGGCAGGGATGAACGGAAGAGAGATGCCTCGCCGTCCCGGTTAGATACGTGTTCGTTCTATTCGGTACGTCGATTCAAATACCCGCGAAATTTTGATCCTTCTTGAAACGGTGTCGACTTAAAAATACTTCAAACAATCTTATATTCCAAACACATTCGTTAATATTTCGTTATTTGTGTGGCTTATAAATCGTTTGAACAGTAATACTCTCTGGAAGATTAATTTTTCTTATATCTCGTTCGTTATTACAAGGCAAACGTGATGCATCGTTTAGATAAGCCTTTCTTCAGCGCTAAAGTAGGTCGAATAAAGTGTGAAAACTACGTTTAGGTCTCTTGAAATGCAAAAGGGTAGATAGGTAATATCTGTTTACTTGAGCTTTATCCTTTTCTCGTATCTCTCAGGTTCTTTCTCGTTGGCTTGCCATCCGAGCGTTTTTCTCACCGTCCATCACGAGAGCCCACTCAAGTTGCAACGACTATAATTAATTTTCTTTTAATTCCCGAGATTAATGGATCACCGCGAGCCATTCGCTGGTATCAAGCTGGCTCTCTACGCTTTATGTTATTTACGGATCTATTTAGGAATTTCCTCGGCACTCGGCACTACGCCAAATAACACGCGTAACCGTCTTTAAAGAGAAGAACGAAACGAATTTTTCAGGGAAGACACCGAGAAGATGAAAACGCGAGTGATCTTCGAGAAGTACAGTTTTTTCGTTCATGCAATTTGTTAGTAGTGAGTAAGATAAAAAAAAAAAAAGCAAGTCACTGATTTCGAAACCATGACCGAACACGATATGCGACTTAGGAAACGTGCAAACTGTAATTACACTTCCAATCCCTCGCGTAACTACTAGCGAAGCCGAGATTTCACTTATTCTCTCTCTCTCTCTCTCTCTCTCTCTCTCTCTCTCTCTCTCTCTCTCTCACTCTCTCTCGTAATTGCGACGAGCAAAACTTTGTTGTACGCGGCTGTAGTAGTACTACCTACCTATCGTACAAAACAACGCACCTCTATCTACGTGCTTTTCGGAAAGTGAATTAATTTTCGTGAACACGATGATCGTTTTCCCATCGAATTTACAAGCCGTTTTTTTTCCTCCTAAATTATTCGTTCTGCGGGCTGATTCAAATATCGGTCATGTGTAAAGTCCATTTCGCTACCACATTTTGGCATATATCAAGAGGCATATAAATCCTGACATTGCCGATGATAAAAGCAAACCGGCACGACCGGACGATAACGACGCGAGGCACGTTTCGTTCTACGACTCGTCGAATTTATCGTCTGCCGATTCTCTTCCGTTCGAAATATCCCGTTTCTTTCAAAATTCAACCGGCACCGAATAAATACGACGGACATACCAGGTAGAATCTTACGATTTTATCCTTAGCGTCTATCTCTCTTCCTCCTTTTCCTTTTCTATTTCTCTCGTTCTTTTTTCCCCCATTGCGTTACCTCCTAGCTTCTGTTCTCCAATTTCTCTTATCCTTCGGCCAGCTTTTACAGCCCTCTTCAGCTCTTTTCCTTCCTTCCCTTCTTTCCTCTTTCTCCCTCATTCCGTAGAAGCTGTCTATCGTTTCATCCCACCATCTGTTTTTCCTCTCCCAGCTGGCACAATACGAGCATACTCGTTTATCAGCCTCCAGTTTCATCCTCGTTACAGGCACGACGATAATGTACTGTTGGTGGCAACGAAAAAAGAACGGAGAGGAAAACGATGGAACGCGAAGAGAGAGAGAGAGAGAGAGAGAGAGAGAGAGAGAGAGAGAGAGAGAGATCAAGTAGATAAAAATGTTCCAAGGAGATATTTTTTATTTGCTAAATAAATACATCTTTTAATTAATAATCAAATCGTAACATGAAAATAATTCGACTCGTTTCTATAAAATTTTGTGGGACGTTCTCACTGTCCCATTTTATTTGTCGCTCATAATGAGATACTACTAAAAGGCGATCGTTTACGAAAGAACATTGATTCGAAATGGATAGTGTAACGTACGAGAGAGGGAAAAGGAAATAAAGGAAGAGATAGTTCGCTATTCTCTTCTACGTTCGATAAAAGAGAAAGAGGAAGGAAAAGAGAAGGAAAACGAAGGGGTGTCGAGGGGCCGTCCTTTATATTCTTTTGGCGAAACACCGAGGTCTGTCCAAATGAAGTGTTGAAGAGCTCTGCCAACACGAATGCGAGCGGAGAAAGTAACACGCGCTTTGAATCGCGAAACTACAAAGGATCGCTGCCGGGCTAATTTGTCTGAATGAGCGAACGATGGACTATGGGGGTACCACGGGGGTTGCTCTGCCAGTGAGGACCTAATTCTGGATAAACACCCTTTCATTATTTCCGGCCTTCGCCAAGTCCCTTCGTTTCGTTGTCGGCTTCGCCATTGCTACCACCACTACCATCATCATCACCATCACCATCAACCTTCTCTATTTCTCCCTTTTACATGCCTTTGTCTTTTGTTCTTGGCGAGTTGTCTTGTAAGGCTGTGAGTACCGGCACTACCTTACGTTTATCGTCGAAAATTCTGCTTAAGAATGTGTGTGTGTGTGTGTGTGTGTGTGTGTGTGTGTGTGCGCGCGCACGCTACCCGTTCTCCTTGAATTACTAGCTCGTTAAATGTCTTTTTACCAATGTTAATTGTCCAATCGATTCTTTATCCTTTCCGCAATTTCACGGTTTAATTTCTCAATATTAGTATACATCTAATATCACAAAGAGATACCTTCCAATAGAGAACATACAATATATCATTTCTCTTTATATTAATCTATTTTATATTAATTTTAAGGAAAGATATAGATTCTCAGGGATAAAGAAAAGTCAATTAATTACAGACGAACGGCACAAGATCTAAGAAGTTTGGGTTTCCGACATCGAAGGATAGATTAATAGTTAATTGTTCATCGAAGCGAAGTTTTAGTTGTCCTGACTCGCGAATACTTGCGATAACCAGTCATTCCGTGATTTTTATAGTTAACAATGGTTTGATATAAATCGCATTGTCTATATATGGGTATAGTACATTATATAGATACATATATGTATAAATACACGTAGGTATACACAATGAGTGATTTAATTAACATGGATCGCAACAGACCGGACGGAGCCGTTTAATGATGAGAACGACTACCGGCTCGTCCAACGTTTCCTGTTGCACTGTCCGTAATAAACAACCCCCTTCCCTTATACAACTCAACCCCTTTCCGCGTACTCCGCCTTCGTCTTCCTCCAGTGCGCGAGTTGAGCGCAAACGGGCAACATCTATGGACTGTTTATCGATCAGGAAAGTTTGCTTCGATCCGTTGCGAGAGCCGCGTGTTCAACAGAGAAATATAATAGCTTGAGAAAAAAGTTTTGAAAGGTGCACCGCCTGCACGGCAGGGCTGCGTAATTACGAGATAATTGTCCCGGCATTCGCGAACGATGCCATTATCTTTAACAATTATTTATAACGCTCGCGATAACATGGCTTTGTGTGCCTAACGAGAGAGCTACGTAAAAAGGGGTTGCTATTTTTATGAGAATTGTACACGACTCGAATGAAACGATCGTAACGTCGTCGAGGAGGTAAAAGAAGGAAAAGGGAAAAAGCAAAGGGACTTGAATCTGGAAGATGAACTCGAGCGAGAAGAGGAAAAGAGAGAAAGAGAAAACGTGAAAAGAAAGAGAGAGAGAGAGAGAGAGAGAGAGAGAGAGAGAGAGGGAAAGAGGAAGGTACGTGGAAAGAAGCGAGCGTAAAAAACGAGATGCAATTGGCGTGGGCTTAAAGTAAGTCCTCCGGCAGGGTTCTCTATGCGAGGACGGAGGGTCGATGCGTCCTTTTCGAGCGAGCACCCACCCCCTAATCGATCAATTGAAAATCGCTCGAACGACAATCGATTTCGAATCAATTGGAGGCACGGTGTAAAACTAACTGGATACGTATTTCTCCGGTTGGCAGGGTAGCCGTCTCTCTCTCCTCTTTTACTTTTCTTATTTTCTCTTTTCTTCTCTTCTCTTCGAACCACACGTAGTAGACTTATCCTCACAAGCTCGTACCTCCTACGAGACACTCCTTGTATTTCTCTCCTCTCTCCTCCTTTTCATCTCGCCACTCGGTTCAAACTATCTCTCTCTCTCTCTCTCTCTCTCTCTCTCTCTCTATCCCTCTCTATCCCTCTCTATCCCTCTTTCGGCTCTTTGTTTTCCATCAGGCGAACACAATTTTGGTTACAGTTCATTCGATTCTCGTTTTATTTAATTTCCATTAGAGACCAACGTGCATCTGCCATCTGCCCTCCCTCTCATTCTTTGTCTCTCTCTTTTACATCCTTCTTCGATCTCGTTCTCTTTCTATCTCTGTCCCTTTTTCTCTCTGGTCTCACGTAACACGCGCGGTTCCGCTTCGTTTCCAGTTCCAGCCAGTCTCGCAGTTTTACTTTATCTCTCGCTCCCTCAACCTTTCGGTGCCTTTCTCTATATCTCTTTCTCTCCTCTCTCTCTCTCTCTCTCTCTCTCTCTTTCTTTCTCTTTCCCTCTCTTTCCTCCTCTCTCTCTCTCTCTCTCTCTCTCTCTCTCCCTTTCTGTCTATCTGTATCCTTTTCCCTCTCAATCTTCTCCTTCCTACACATTGTCCGTGTCTAGCCGATCGACTCCGCTCCTACCGGCCGCTGTCCATTCCCTACTGCACAGCCATTAACTACTTCGTCAGTCGTACAGTAAGTTACGACCCCCGTGATCGTCCGTAGAACGATTTAGATGACCGAGTTAGGAAGAATTTCGATATAAGCTAACGGATTCCTAGCAAATTATATCGCTTGAGGGTCGCAGGTGAAGAGAAAGGGAAAGAGAAAGAGAGAGAGAGAGAGAGAGAGAGAGAGAGAGAGAGTCTGTAAATAAATTGAAAAAAAAAGGAAGAAAGGAAACGTCGATCGTACATACAATAATTCTTTTATTTTGCATGAACTCATTTGACTTCGAATGGATATCTTCTTGGCTACGGTCCTTAATCGTTAATACCCGAGACATTGGCTATGTTAACAATGCAATTATTCGTTTTCTTTTCCAAAAATGCTAATGCGATGTAAATGCAATGGGATATTTCGGAAAAAATTTGTCACTGTTCGAGCGTAAAGTACGCGATGAAATCTCGGAATAGACGGAAGACAAGGAACATTAGCCGTGCTAGCGATTGCCGATCAAATACACGAAATCTTCCTGACCATTAAAATCCTGCAGCTGGTATCGACGATCCTCCCAGTTCCTATCTTCTTTTTCCTCCGTTTTATCCGATCCTACTCATCTTCTCTCTCCTTTTCTCTCTCTCTCTCTCTCTCTTTCTTTCTCTCTCTCTCTCTCTCTCTCTCTCCCCCTCTTTCCTCTCTTTCTCCCTTCATTCCTGTTTCTCTCCTACTCTCACTCTCTTCTCGCTCGCCGACACGATAGAATTTCGCTCGTCGTGCCACGAGGCAGCTGATAATTTAAATCGAACGAGTCGAGGCGCACGTAATTCTCAGCGCCGCGAGCTAAACGGTCACCTGGCAATGCCTGGCAATCTGCAAAGCTCGCAAAAACGTATCTCTTCACCCCCGCTACAAAATCGTCTATTATTTCCGTAATGGATTTCGATTTTCCCATACTCTCGAGGAAGAACGCGTCGCGTGTCGCATCGCATCGCATCGCATCGCGTCGCGTCGCGTCGCGTCGCGTTCCGTTGAGTTGAGTTGCGTTGCATTGCGTTATGTTACGTTAGGTTACGTTGCGACCTACTATACGTATGTCGACAAAATAATTGCGAAAAAATAATTGCCACACCGTGTCTTTCTTTTCGCATTACGATTATATAAAAAGGTACTCGAGTTCTTTCTCCTGTGATAGAAGTAATGTTATTGTTCATTTTCGGAAATGATCTCTTTCGTTAATAAGAAAGATACGAAAAGAGAAACTCAGACGGTAAAGAAGCGAAGAAATGTATCATACAATGAACGTGTTAATAGAAGGGAAGCGTGAGATACGTTTTGTCCGAAAAATCATTTCTTTCTCCATAAAGGAGGCAAGATGTAGGAGACAAGCAGCCTGAGAAAAAGGGGTGAAGAGTTCGCGAAAGGCCGATAGTATAAGGGAGACTTAATGAAACGCGTCTGACGAATAGACCAACTAATTGTATCTGAGAGGAATTAATAAAAACGCCTGACGTCCCTGAGCCGGCAGCACCATTCGCTGAGTCGCTCCGGCTGCCGGCCCGATCCTCCATCATTTATTTCATTTTTCTCGAAGTGCCTTCGAGTCTCTTTCTCTATCCTCCAAGACCGATGTTCGTCCACCGTTCAACCCCATAACTTATGAGTCTTTCCGAGCATCGAAACTAAACCTGTATGCCGTATCTTAAATTATTATTTTTGCAAGCCAACCGATAAGGGAGATAAATTGGATGGTACGGCAATCGAATACATCGATTCGATTATTTAAAAATACGTGATCTGCACGATCGAGCTGTGAATAATAATTTTAATTCACATTCCATTCAACATTTCAATATTTTCGGGTATCTGTGAATTGTCAAAGTGTATGTGTTTGCAGCGTTTAAAATTTTTTTATCAATTACGATGACAACTCAGCGGAGTTTCCTAACTTTATTAAAGACAAATAGAAAGGAAAGAAAGAAAATAGAAAAGAAGAGATTAAGGGAACGAACGAAAATGAGAAATCTTGGCGATCGGAGCGTCGTAGACGGTTATCATCGGTAAGAGAAGCTCTGCGTGGCCGGCGTCGAGGCTTTTTGTGCACTTGAACTCGGTCACACTAAATTTCTGGCCGGGTAGAGTCCAAGTTGCGGCAAGCGGGAGACCAAAAATAATGGGCGCCATGGCTAAAACCAAAAATAATCGGGCGCCGCCTGCTGCTCCCTCGGTAAATCACCGTTCTCGGTAGCTGGTGACCAGTTTCACCCCATCCCCTATTTCAATTCCTTCCCCTCCCTCTTCCTTCTTCTTCTCCGTCCTACGCCACTAACTCCATCAACTCGGTCCCTTTTACTCGTTGCATTATCTTTCTTAGAAATGTTCTCTTCTCGAACCTACAAACTCATCGATTATACTTTTAATTGGCAGCGATTAAGAAAAATTCGATTGAAACGAGGCGTTGGTATGTTAAAACACATTGAAGTATTTTTGTGCTTTTTAACGAAATTATTTATTACTTTATAAAAGGAAAGAAATAAGAAAATGAAAATCAGATTCGTTTTTAGTACACCGAGAAAAGAAAAGTGCTTATTATTCGAGAATCTACATGCGACATTCGTGAGATGATTTCAAGTTTTTAGAAAATCGCGAGCGTGACTCGACATGTCGGCCGAGTTAAATAAAAATCCACGGTCATAACGCGAGGTTGCGCGAGGACGTGGTGGGAGCCAGAAACGTCCGCAACACTTTGGCAAATGCATCTGTCAGCGAGCGAAAACGCCGCGGGAATTGCTTTTCTCTCCAACCATCTATCCAACCATCCTCCTCCTTCTCCTCCTCCTTCTCCTCCTTCTCCTCCTCCTTCTCCTTCTCCTCCTCCTCCCCCTTCTCTTTCTCCTCCTCCACCTCTTGCCGTTCTTCCTCCTCTCTCGTCTCGTACTTCTCCGGTTCTCACTCCTGCCACAACATCGAAACCCATCCTGTTTCTCTCGTTCGTTTCGATCACTCTCTCCCTCTTTCTCTTTCTCTCTTTCCCTCTCACTCTCTCCTAACCACTCACTCTCACTCCCACATTTCCCTCCTTCCACTCTCCGGCAATTACTATAAATCAGAATCGCAGTCAATATTTAATCCTCGTGGAATAGTGTTCGGTGTCGGTACGAAAGGGAAGCTGGTACGAAGGGATGAGAGCGCGTAGTCCACGCTTGACTGCAGAGAGAAGAGAGAGAGAGAGAGAGAGAGAGAGAGAGAGAGAGAAAGAGGATAAAAGGTGGGGGCTGATGCAACAATGCCAGTAATGCGATAAAATATACTGTGTCGTGTGGCGGAACAAGAAAAAGGGGTGAAATGTCCACCGTTCGTGCCGATGACCATCGTGCTTCGTTCATTCGTTCGTTCGTTTGTTGGTTCGGCCATTCTCCAACAGAATAGTTTCAGATAGTCCTCCGAAAAACGATGAAATGCCGAACGGTTCGAAAGGACTCCCGACTGTTGCTCCGGTAATCGCGAAATCCGATCGGCCAGCAGACTAGTGCTTTCAGCTTCTCGTGTCATTATTGTTGATTGGACGTACTTTGTAGAAGAGAGAGAGAGAGAAAGAGAGACCGAGAGAGAGAGAGAGAGAGAGAGAGAGAGAGAGAGAGAGAGAGAGGAAAAAAGGAGAAACAAGCAAGAAAGAGAGAAAGAGGAACACGCTATTAACGTTCAGACGATTGCATGCTGCATAAATATAACGTGAAAATTGCACCTCCTTTTATATCGAAGTACGGACCTAGAAACGTACAAGGCTTTGCTCTTTTTACGTTTACGCGTCGAAAACGGTTATCGATCGTAGCGTTCCTCTTTGCTTTTAACGAAGAACAAATTACTTGGAAGGAACAACAATCGTTGGTTGGTGAAAAGTTAAGGGAAAACACAGCTTGATCTATTGTTCGAGAGAGTTAAATTTGATTTAATGGATCTCATTTGAATAAGACTTTTGCGATGAGGGTGACCGTTCGGGAGTTGAGAAGAAGGAGATAAGGGATAAGAGGAGGAAAAGAGGAGAGGCTGGAAGACAAGAAGTATGGCCTTGATATTCAGATAAAACACGATCGATTTCTCCTTCCGTGGACGATTACCAGCGTGCTCCTTGATTCGAAGAGCTTCTACTTCGACTCCCTCTTGAAGGAGCAGCTAATATTTACAATGTGAATCGAAGTATTTGCGTGATATTCGGCTATAAGCGACAGTCCCCCCCCCTCTCTCTCTCTCTCTCTCTCTCTCTCCCTGTCCCTCTTTTATTAAATAGGCAGCCTGGCTCCGAGGACGTACCAATTTCGACGTCATTACTCCAGGCAATAGTGGTTCGTGACCTCATTATCGTGATTATTGCCATCGTAATTGTGTCCGTCGTTGAAAGTTTGTTCAACGAATCGAACGATCATCGTCTTAAATTATTACACGAGAGTTTAATTACGTCGATGATCAGGTCGAGGCTCTTAGACATTTCTTCACATTTCTGTTCTTCCTGAATTAGAATTTTTTCGTTTTTTTTCACAAACAATATGGATGATATCGATCGAAACGTTAACGATTAAGAGAAGCGATTATTTCATTGATGATATGAAACGTAAGTACACCTAAGCTGGCGACAAACGAAAGAGGTTGGCAATGGAGATGAAGAGCTATGAGTGCAGTGAGTCATTGTGGGCAAAAGAATGGTTTCTCAAGGGTGCAGTCCTCAGGGAAATCAGAAGGCAGCGGCCTCGGGGATAAACTCGGCAGATCTTGGCGGAGGTACGCCAAAGTAGCTTGTCAATAACTTAAATCTCAATCGTAACTTGGTGCTCCCAACTGATTTCCGTTTCTACGAATCGTATCTTTTCCTTTTCCGATATTCATAGTTGACGTATCTCTCCTCTTTCCTTCAGAGAAAAAGTATCTACCAGTCCCGATACATTTCTACGTATGACGTTTCCTATCGTCGAACTTCTTCGAGCGTGTCCTCCTCAACGTCCATGCGTCGAATCAAAACCCGTTCCTCCTAGCGAATCCTTAAAACGAATGTTTTCATAGCGGAACGAATTTCCCACGGAGAAGGAAAAACGACGAATCGTATTAACGTCCAAAACTCGGCAGAAACTTCGTAGGATCGATTTGGATGAGAACAAAGTTGTAGTAGGTAGGTAGCGTTACGGCACTCGAAAATCGAGAGGAGAGACTTGGATGTACGTCTAGACAAAGAGAAGGTGCAATATATATATATATATATATGTGTGTGTGTGTGTGTGTGTGTGTGTGTGTGTGTGTGTGTGTGTGTGTGTGTGTGTGTGGAGAAAAAGAGAGAGAGAGAGAGAGAGAGAGAGAGAGAGAAAGAGAGCAAGGAGAAAGATAAGACGCGAAGTACCGCGGATGTAGGTAATTTCACGGTGTTGCCTCGCATTAATACGACTACGAATTTCGACGAGAGAAACGACGCTTCGTGGAAGGTACGATTTAAGAACGGCGAAAAAGACAGATTTTGGATTCGCTTCTTTCTCTCTTTAGCTCCTTCTCTCTTTCTCTCGGAGTAACAGCCGCGAAAAAGGAGACTTCCGAATAGACTTTCCGATGGCGTCACCAATGGAGATTGAATCTAAGCCATCCCTGGTAACCTCGTTATCCTCCAGTCGGTCGAAATCTCCATCCCTCTTCGTACCTTTTACTCGGCTCTTTCGGTCGGCGGCTACAGCTTTTACTCGACGCCGGATTGTTTCTTTCATCGGACGCGAAATTTGATTTGCCGGGCTTTTTATCAGCCAGACGGTCTACGATAGTGAAGAACGGAAGAGAGAGAGAGAGGGAGAGAGAGAGAGAGAGAGAGAGGAAGAGAGAGAGAAAGGGTGTGCGAGAGGGTAAGGGGTTATTAACGACCCTCTTTTCAACGCGTTCGAGCTTTCCAAAGCAGCACCTTCCAAACATGAACAGCGAAAGGGCTGGGAAAGGACTGGGAATGGGTTGAGAAAGGGCTTGGGTTGGTTGCCATTCGTGGTTATCGAACACTTCCTATCGTGAGATTGGCACGAACTGTCAACCGATTCCGTATATGCATGAAAGGAGAGTGCATCATCGTTACATCTATAAACAGCGATGGAATATGGAGCAAACGGTACAGCCCTTTCTTACCGTCGCTATGAATCTCGAAATGGAATTGGTAATCCATCTGGATGCCGTTTAATCCCGATCCAAACGGGCGATCGCAGTATGCGAAACGGTCGTAGTTATCGCTGATGACACATCGGTTGATAGGTATCCTCGAACTACTGACCTCTTTGAAAATTTACACATCTTGATTCGCCGATACGCAAGACATAACGTTTCTCCAATCATTGCAAAATAGTTCTTTTTTTACGTCACGTCTTTATATTGTCGATTTTAATTAAAGAAGAAAAAATATATATATTTAAAATAAAAAAAAAAAAATACATATGTATGTATGAGTATGTGTGTCAATGTGTATTTAATAAATAAAAAAAATATAACGATATATAAGAAAGGAAAGTTTGAAAATATTTCTAAAATCGAGACTTCGTTAATATTTTGGTTTATAGCTACAGGTGATTCGGGAGAAACGTAAACAAAACAAAGACTCGAACACCTCTGACCGATCTTCAGCTCGGCACGCTCTTTATTCCGCAATAGTACCTTGGCTCGATAACATCTAGGCATTCGAGAAAAACTAGAAACGTGTCGAAACTTGTATCGAGTCGGAAGGAATCCAGCGTGATGGAAAGGGGAATAGCTTCTCTCTTCTCTCGTCGTATTATTTTCTTCGATATATAAGAAGTACTTGTGTACGTTTTATAAAATCGAAAAAGAGATAAGGGTTTCCACACGCGGTAAGACAAAAAGATCGATATTATTTTCGTTTTAAAACGTCCTTTTTGTTATTGTAAATAACGAAAGAACTGTAAAGCTAATTGGCTGAGTATTAGAGTCTCGATAACTTCCATAAAATTTATTTTGCCTTTTGAAAATATTCCATATTAATGATTTATACATTTTTTCTCCATTCATACATAAACTCAAAACGAAGAAACGGTCATCGTATATCGGTAAATAATGAAGATGAATAATGAAACAACGAGGAAGACACATTAAGATCGTAAGATTAGTGTAACATTAGATAATCACATTGCTATTAATGTTTCTACAAAAAGTAAACATCGTTGGTGAGTTATTCGTACAGAAACGATGCGGCCCGTCCAAGTGATGACAGGTCGTTACTAATGGCGAAGGTAAATCGAGAAACGGAGAAGAGAATCGAGGCGCACTGCGGTCGTATTAATAATCTTGAACGCGAGTTACTTACCACGCACGATCGCGTCGGGTATACCGTTTGCCGCGAAGTCACGAGCAAGTATAATTCGAGCTAACGAGTACTAGAGAGAGAGAGAGAGAGAGAGAGAGAGAGAGAGAGAGAGAGAGAGAGAGAGAGAGAGAGAGAGAGAGAGAGAGAGAGAGAGAGAAGAGACTATAGTGGCTGGGAAGAAGAGGAAAGGGGTTGATGATAGTGGTGGTAGAGCTGCTGTTGCTGCTGTTGCTACTGCTACTGCTGTTGCTAGCGGAATAAGGAGCTTCGTTGGTATAGGACGAACGGTTGGTAAGTGAAGTAAAGTCAGTTCCCGTACCTATATCGCTCTTAAACTTGGGGGGTTAATTCCTCTCGTTACATAGCGAAATGCCTGCGCGCTTTCCTTACCATTCACGACGTTCAGTTGTAGATTTAGAAACCGCATTGCGGAATGAAAGCTTTACTCGATTTTAAAAATAAATCATGTCCTTCGTAATATCTCCTCGTATTTCTTCCTTCGTTCGTGTAGAAATTAATCGATATATCGTAATAATCGATCAGCATCGTCTGAATTTAGATTCGGGACACTCCAAAGACCGTAACTAACGTTAACTTACAGTTTGCTAAAGGGTTCAATGATCCAAAAGTGTTCCCAAGAATGTCTGCGCAAGAGAGACATACTGAGCTTGATCCATGAACGGTACTTGGAGGTATCCCTTTGTAGAGCTAGCCGAAATCCCGGCAACATTGTTGTCGTTGGTGGTGGTGGTGGTGGTGGTGGTGATGGTAATGGTGGTGGTGTAGAAGGTGCGGTAGCGGCACGTCGACGAGAGTGGAGGGAGGATTTTGCAAGGTGAAAGAGAAGTAGGAGGAGGGATGACGAGTGAAAAGGGGTTGCCCGCCACATTAGTTGGCGTATCCAAGTTCCAGGCATCCAATCTATTACGACCAGTTCGGCATTAGTAATGTGTCGTCGGTGGTAGCTAGGAGGGCTAAAAGAGGTACTTGTGTGTATGTGTGAGATAGAAACAGAGAGAGAGAGTGAGTGAGAGAGAGAGAGAAAGAGAGAGATGGCCGTAGAAGGCTACGTCGTATAGTTGCAAGAGGAAAGGGAGAGAACGGATGAAGGAGATTGGGGGGAAGGCGAGCACGACATCAAAACTTGCTTGAGCGAATCTAAACTAACCGAGTAACTCTCCGCGTTACGGGATACGATATAGGTATGTCTCGGAGAGCGCCACGGTAAATCGGTAGATGCTGATGGTGGTGGTGATTCTGGTAGGTAGGTGGGGTTTGTATATGAAATAGAGGCCGAACGAACATCGGGAAGGGCGACAAGGAAGAGGAGGTTGCGCGGAAACCGAACAGACTCAGGTACAGGTAGCTGCTCCGAGAACGATGAAGCGAGTGAACGTGCAGCGTAAAGAGAAAGGGGGAAGAGGAAAAGGGAAGAGTAAAGAGAGAACGATAAAGGAGAATGAGCTAACTCAAGCGTATATATCGAAACATGTATAATTCTAACCGTATTCCACCAAACTATGACATATTCCAGCATTAGCTATTCCAACAGGATCCTACCTTTGCCCACCTTTTCTTTAACTTCAACACACCTATCCACCAGCCGCTCTCCAACCTTTGAAACAACCTTTCTCACCGACCTCGATTTACTCCTATACCTCTTGTTCGTTCCGAACCACGAACAAGGCTGGCAACCGTCAACGAGAGAACTTTAACTCTACGTGGCATCAGAATATGCCAAGATGGTAAAAGAGGAAGGGTTCCTGACAGCAGGATGATAAACGCAACCAGACTGACTATATCATTCGCGGTAACATCACGCGGATAACTTACGGAAGATCTACCTGATATATTCGATCGTATACGATTTTAGAAATAGAATTTTTTGGAAGTACTTACCTTTTCTAGAAAATGTCTTTGATGAAGAGCCCCAAGGGCTGCAGAGGCCGACGCGTGATCCGCGTACTCCACGAACGCATATGGCTCATTTCTGGACTGAAAATAGATAATTAGAGATGTTTATAAAAACATTTTGTACATTTTTTTTTCTTTCTCACCTTTTCTTTTTTTTTTTATTTTTTTTTTTATTTCTTTTTTTTTCTTAGACAGAAAATTGAGCAAATAATTTTTCATCGTAAAGAACGAATCAAAGATACGATTCGTAAGATACATTAATTAATTATCCATTTCCGAAATAGGCGAGAGTTAGGCGCTAGGCGGTTGTAATAAGTAATATGATTCCGAGCTAGAGCAGCATTGGATGCAATTACGTTGCATCGCGATTAATTTCGTTATTATCCTGCTCGCTAATTGCCTATAATGAACGTCTATATAATATGAAGTAGAACATAATAATATAATTAGTAATACGCGTACAATAAGTATCTTGAGGTATAGTTAGGATCTATTAAAAATTTCTATGTTCTGATTGAAACTGTGTTTCGCTTGTTCCTCATACTTCTTATTAAGCATTATCAACGACGATGTTAACCTGTGTAGATTGCATATGCAACAGTAATATAGATATTTCTATACGATACACAATGTCATTTGGTTAATCTTTCAATGCAGTTCGTTAGGATATTCGATTATTCAATGAATATCGATCACTCGCTGATATTGTCACAGTAATCGACATCTAACAAACATACGTATAGGTGCGTAATAGGGTACACATACACACACCGCATGTATACATATATATAAATGAATTATATGCACCTCTTTCTCTCTCGTTAATTTTATGAATTAATAAATCTTTTGTGACTTTATTGAAAGATTTAATTATCTTATCCATTTTTAACGATACGCGAGAAGATCTTTGCATACGTAAATATTAGAGATGAATTCGGAAGTTCGCTTTTTTATCGAAAGTCGAAGTGCTTGCGGTTGAATGTCGAAAACGTTGAAATATCGTTTCCGTGAAACGAGGAAAATGTATAGAAACGATATGGTAAAGAAGTAAGTAGGAGGAAACGACTCGGTTTCGACGCACTTATATTAAAAGCATAGCAGAGGTATATCTCGACGTAGGAAAAGACGGAAGACTAGGAGCTCGCAATATCACAGGGAGAGAGAGAGAGGAAGAGAAAAAGAGAGAGAAAGAAAGAAAGATATAGAGGGAGAGTCTCGCAAATCGTACGATAGTATGACAGACAAGGATGAAATCAGCGGTGATTTAAGGCCATTCGGTTGACCCCACAAACGAATGGATCCGAATCCCTTTTTTCTTTTATGCTTTCTTCCGAGTGCTCCTACTCAATTCTTTTCCCTTTCCCTCTGACCCTACTCTCGACAATAATGCATCCATTTTGTAGACGTATCGTTGACAAGAAGAAAAATTCAAAGGACGATCCTCAAGAGGAAAGAAATCCAATACTTTTGCTGGAGTTTATTCGCGATGACCACCTTTGATTTTTAAAGGGAAAGGACGATTGAAAAAACTTTAAGAAAATTCACGAATAGTGTAAGCATACGTATTTCATAAGTATTGTTAGACGTATGGTATAAAAATCAAGTCGTTTTTCTTGATCTTTTCATTTTAAACCAAATATATATATATATATATATATATATATATATATATATATATATGCACATACACATGCGGATACGTAGCTCGCATTTTTCATATCGGTGTGCGCAAGAGAAGGAGGCCGTTAACGTCTCTCGAGCAATGCAATAGGGACTCCTTCCCGTGAGTTGATGTCACGTGAAACGACTTATCTTTTGTTGACGGACAGTGCACATAAGATAGATGCGCTCACCGAATGAACGTCATAAACCTTATCCTTCTCTGGCACGTCGCGTTTATTCGCAAGAAATGTGCGACGTATCCATGCTCATATGAAGGCGTGCGTATATACACACACACACACACACACACACACACACACACACACACAGACACACAAATGTATATATATGCATCTCACGACAATCCTGCGGTACAGGCTTATTCGCAGATATCACGTTGCATTGTCTAGCGCTTCCTCTTTCTCCTACATTTTGGTTACCCTTCATACGTATAAATAAAGCGATGAAAAATAATATTGAATAATATTTCAGGTACTCTCTCCCTCTTTCTCCCTCTCTATCTCTCCCTCTCTCTCTCTCTCTCTCTCTCTCTCTCTCTCTCTATCTATCTATCTATCTATCTATGTATCTATCTATTTATCTATCCTTCTCTCTGCGAATATCAAATGTTATTATTCAAAAGGGAACTTAAAACGCGCAAAAATGTAATTTTTCTTTTTTAATATTTCTTCTTTCAACGGAAAGGTAATAGCGACGAATAGTCGCGTACAACCGCGGACAGACTTTAACTCAAAGCCAGGAAAGGGTATAAAATACATAATGGAAAAACGCAGCTGCGCGTAAGTTAATTACAAACGACTACCGAAGGACACTAATTACTTATTGTAATTTTTGCTGGCAATTAGCGTGAGCGTTAATTGCTCCCGGTAATTGGCCATCGTCATGGCTTGCCCGCTTCACGATAGCGTTAGTCAACGCGCCACCGCTGAAATTCTCGGGACAAAATAGCAGTATCGTGGTACCTTGTCAGCCGGTCTTACTCGAATTCTAATCTTGACGCCTCCATTAGCATCGTATATTCATATCTTTCGCTATTCGCGATGGATCATTTGTATAAAAAAAAGAAACAGAGCAAGAGAAAGAGAGAGAGAGAGAGAGAGAGAGAGGGAGGGACAGAGGAAGGAAGGAAGAAAAGCGATAAATCGATGGTTTTGTTTCGGGCGAGAAAAGCGTAATTTTAAATTATCGCCTTTCCTGTTTTATCGAAAGATAGAACGAGTGAGAAGGCAAAGCGAGGAATGAACGTTACGCTACGAGGATTTTTAACGAAAGCTATTTAGCAACGCCATTTCGTCGTGAGCTCGTTTTTACACGCAGGAACAAGCCACGACTTGTTATTATTTACGAGCGTTGCATATTATTCGGAAAATATGTGATATTCGGTGCAGTCCGTTCGTACCGTCCATTAATCTCCAGTACGAAAATTGGTTTGCATTTCGAAAATGCGTGCTTTCACCTACGCCGAATGCTGGCTACGTGACTCTTTGGTTTCATCGCCTGCGGCCGATACGCTCTTCGATATTATCTCTCTCATTTTTTTTTTCCTTTTTTCTCGTCATATATGCAACATAAAAAATATCGTTTTTTCATATCTTTTATATTTTTCTATTTGCATTAATGTAGTTTTTCTATTTACTTTTAATATAGTATTATTTATATTTAAAAATAAAAATAAAAAAAAGTCGTTAAGACATTGCACCGAGAGAGAGACAACACGAGTGTGTAATCCCCGTCGCTTAACTGGACGTTTAACCACAGCAAGTAGTAAAGTCCAATGTGACACCAACGCTCGACAGTAGTAACGGTCAGCCGCAATCGGCCGACAATATCGACAGATATTGACAGAACGCTGCAAGGTGCAACTCGCAACGCAGGTACGTATTTCGTCGACTGTAGGAGCTTGTTGGAGGAAGAGGATTCAACGGAGAGAGAAGAGAGAGAGAGAGAGGGAGAGAGGGAGAGAGGAAAACAGAGGAATAGGGTGCATTAGCTCTCGCTGTTTGTATTTGGACAGGGGATAGGGCTGGGCATTGTAATTAGGCACGACACATCGCGCCCCTGGGACTCGAAACCATCCCGTAGCATGTGTGTTCTCCGCGTATCCTTCCACGCGAGCTCCCTTCGATTGTCCACTATCTCGTTCTCTACTCTTCTCTCTCTCTCTCTCTCTCTCTCTCTCTCTCTCTCTCTCTCTCTCTCTCTTTATTTTCTACATTCTACCAAAACGAGAATACTCTGAAGCTTAATCATTCCACTATAAAAATTATACAGCATTTTCGTATATCCTAAAAAATATAATATTTCTATATACATATATTTTGATGTACGAATCTATTGTTCGCTTGATATGTAATATCGAAGGAAGAAGATAAATACATGTATTCTAAGATCTATGGTATTCGAGGTAGGAAGAGAAGGAATTAGATGGAAGAGAATAGCATTCGGAGTATTGCCAGATATGCCCCTGGTGCTCGCATACTTCATTTGGGCTGATTATGCTGGCTAGCGAACATTGGCCATCGGTGCCTCGCACAAGCAGAGATTCTAGTGGATGTACGCATGAAGGAGGATGATGACGCCAGGTGGATAGCCGCGTAGGTCGTCGTTGTAGACCCAATGTGGGGTAGGAGATTCGAGTATTCTCGCGTAGTAGTATGCTGTTCCGATGTCATAGTGTGCACTAGCTTGTACATGCTGTTGCCTGTAGACTCTGCCGCAGAGTGCTCGGGGACCGACGGTCTAAATCACCCCCTAATGGATCGACCCGCTAATCTCTGATAGACTGCACGCTACGGCACCTCCTCTCCACACTGACATTGTTCGTTGCTCTCTAACCCTTCGGCCATCCCTTCTCTATCGTTTTCTCTCCCTCTCTCTCTCTCTCTCTCTCTCTCTCTCTCTCTCTCTCTGACTACCATTTTCTTCTCTATCATATATTCTTCTATGGCGTTATTTTATTGTATTTCTTCTTTTTCCTACCTCTTTTCTTTTTCCAAAAAAAGGAGAATTCTTTCTTCTTTAAGGACTCTCCTAGAATAGAAAGTAAAATATCACGTAGGAAAAATAGAAAAGTTTGGGGTCAAAGGCTCGGAATCACGAGAGACAGAGAGGAATAGATATATGGATAGAGATAGAGTGAGAGAGAGAGAGAGAGAGAGAGAGAGAGAGAGAGAGAGAGAGGAAAAATCCGCAAACGTGGTAAAAGCGGAGTATAAAATACCGAGCAGCAAGCACGACACGCGACGTAACATTCCACGAGAAGCCCGAGGCAGGGGTGGAAAAGTTCTGCGAGCTCGTGCCGCCGGTGCTAAATATATATTTTTCTCTTTTCTTTTTTCTCTCTCCGCTACTTTTTTATTCTTTCTAAGCGAGGAAAGAGAAAGAGAGAGAGAGAGAGAGAGAGAGAGAGAGAGAGAAATGCAAGATCGTGCGGAGGAGAAAGAATAGTACGCGTATTCGTGAGGAATTCTCGAGCGTGCGAGGAAGGTTGGCGTGCCGTGGAACAGTAAATCTTTCGTCGCCACACCAAGATCCGCATAAAATTTGGCAAACAATCAATTAGCGACGAAGAGGAAGTCTCAACGATGATCCATCCGGCGATTTTAACCGGATAGGAAGAGAGAGAAAAGCTTTTGCAAGATCGTGAAGGGAAAGAGGACTTCCTCTCACGAAGGTTCAATAAGAGGAAGTCGTCACGTCCTGTTTCGTTAACGGAGACGAGCAAAATCGAGAGATGAGTGAGATAGGTGAAAAAAGGATAGCAGGTATAAAGTGAAAGACTGATAGAAAGAGAGAGATGGAAAAGGAGATGGTGGACGGACCGATCTGGCCGGGCGATCTTTAGTGCCGAAAATCCATTATTTTCCCCATTAGATCTCTCGTCCCGATTCTTCCGGGGCAGGCATTTTCGTTTAGCAGTTTTTCTTCCTATTCACGTCGTTTATGACTACCCTCGAACCACCCTTTAACACCCCCGTCATATCCCCACGTAGATCGATCGTCATCTAGCTAGTATGATTTTCGACTAACTCACACCTCTTCGTCGAAAGTCATCTCTTCGTTTTGAAACAGCACGAAATTTCGTCGATCTCGTCATCCACACCCTCCTTCGTAACACTCGCTCACTTTTTATCGGGCCACCGTGAAATGGCTGAATGTCCTTACCCGTAACCAAAACACACTGCAACGTCTATCGTCGATTTCGAGTTCGTACGTTTCTTCTTCCACGTTCTGATTTTAAAGCGAATCACTTTGTTTCCGCACGGAAACGAATATATCCGGTACGTCGATCCTTCTCGTCTTCCTATATGCGATATCGTTCCCCTAGACGCGTTCGATCAAATTTACGGAAAACGCGATCTTCTTCATCTTCGACGTTTACAAGCGCAAATCGTTTTGAAATATCGACGTATGGACATAAATATAAACGGGAATATAAAGATGAAAGGTAAAAAATAAAAAAGAATTTCCTTTTATATCGTTACGTTATTTTATTGAAAACAAAAAGATAAATTAAGTTACGTTGTCTGCGTAAAATAAACCATATCGATTAGGTACCTTTATTCGATATATCGAACATACGTTTTCCAATATCCATTCGCAGCAGTTACAGTTTTATTGGATTTCCGTAGATATGAGCATATTTTTGGTGATCATCCGACGTTTTCGCAACGATTAATCTCGCTTATCACCAACGAAAATCTCTGGTTTCGTTTTTTTTTTTTTTTTTTATTTTCATAGTAATTACTACTCTCCGATAGATTTTTATAATTGCATCGGAGAAAGCGACGATCAACGCATTATCGGCCGGCAGATGCGTCACAATTATTTTTTAAACTCGATAAAATGATGCCACAGCGTCAATGGCATAGGAACGAGCATCGAATGTTCACTCGCCGATTGGTTCATGTACAAAATGGATTAATTTTTTGATGGTCCAGGTAGACGTGTTTATTCGTGAAAAAGTTCGACGTTTCATGTTGTTCATTTTCAAAACAAATCCTATAGAATTACAAAAAGACTCAATGTCCCTGTTTGTCCTCGAAAGTTATGTTTTTTTCTTTTACCACATTATTTGAAGTAGAAACAATTTGTATCTATAAACTACATTGTACGTAGATATATATTCGCAGAACTCGTACAATGTCTAATGGAAACCATAAAAGCCAATAGAAGCTGATCGAGAGAAATTTGACGTTCGTGTCTTCAAGTATGATGCGAGATTTATAAATAAACACAGAACTCCTACTGATTTTAATGGCGAATAACAATTTACGTCTGCCTATATCATTTGCAACTCACGTCTACTATCCTTTGAATTAGGCGATAAATAGTAATGCAAAGGAAAGAGAAGATTTCGACGTTTCGACCGCAAAACGATTGAAAATTCTCTATGTAGCGATCGTATAAATATTCCTTCTGGTAATGCTCTCTCTCTAAATATTAAATGTAGAAGCTGATATCGCGATCAACCGAAGCGACATAAAATCGGACTGGGGACATCAAGGATGTAAAAACATTCTAAAAATGCATAGGATATTGCAATAACGTTTAAAGCGTGGCTGGATGCATTCGTGCGTCATTCGGCTAGCATTCCACCTACCGCCATCACTTGAGAAAATGCTTTTTATGGGGTTTTTATAATACTCTGTTACTCCGTAGGTGATAGAAGAGATAAAGCAGTGTTTCTCAATCTTTTTGGTATGCGACCCAACATATTTGTTTGTAATAATATCAAATCTTTATAATATAAAATTTTTTACAAATCTTTGGTGTAAAGTGGAGTCACTGTGTGTAATATAAATGAATAATATTATGCATATTTGATAATAACTTTTACATGTGAACATTAACATTCATTATATTTCTACTGAGAGCAATATAGACGAATTTCGATTTATCAAAATTCGTCTGAATCGCTCGAACATGTATTATCAAATTTTTTTTACGTTATCTCTTTCACAGCTCTCACGGTTAACTTTTCGTAGTTACTTATATAATCAATGTTAAAATTGGATTTCTTGAAAATATTTTCCCTACAATAAGATAGAGTATCAATGAATGAAGCGAATTGACCATTTAATATTCACCGATAAAATTTATGACAAAATTATTATCGAATACGCCTAAAATCATTTCATTGATCTCTCGCTTTGGCGCAAAATAACAGTTTCTCATTTTGTGATTCAAATTAAAAATTTAACATGATTGTATCGTGACTTATAGGTTGAGAACCTCAACTGGCTTTAGACCGAAGGAGAAAAAGCATAATGAAAAATGTCGTAGGTTTTGTTTGAACGCTCTGTTATGAACTTTATCTAAAACATTTCTCAGTGCTGAATATCTAACATTAAGCATATATATTCGATCATTTCATTGTTCGATTTAACTAACGTGACGTTAGAAAAGAATTTTTTCTTAATGTACACTTAGATTCTTAATGTACAATTGATCTACATATCGATTATTTTTAATTTTTAGTATATATTTGAAGGAATCTAACGAAGTCTGAAGTTTAATTGCGCAAATCATTTGGTATTATTTTGTTTTATATGGCATTAAAGGGATTTGAGAAGTGCAACGAAAGAATAAAGAAAAAAAGAAAGAAGGAAAAAAAAATTGAAAGAATGCTAGCAATTTCCGCCAACGTACATTCCAATTTGCAGTCTGTGAACAGACTCTTTTTTAGCATCGTAAGCAGATCCTGTTTCGTGAGGTGCGAATCGGCTTTAAGAAAAATCCACGATCGATTTTGCAGGTGAGCATAGGTATAGTCCCATCTTCCTCTTTCTAGTTCGTATTGATAAAAGTGTTGCCCTTTTCCCTCGTAAGTTCTCTTCGAAGCATTTTCCGAAGACGACGATGTTCTTTCTCGGATTCTCTTCACTATTTCTTCCTGCCAGTTATCCGCTCAGTTCCTCGAAATCTAAATGATTCGGTTATTTCAAGAAGGTTGCCCGAGGCGTCTCTCTTGGTGGGCGGGTTCGTTGCAAAGTGATTTCCCTCGTACTCGTAATCCTGAATTCGATCGATCGATCGGCCAAGTACGAATGAGAGCTCCTTTTAAGTGAAAAAACGAGAGAGCGAGAGAGCGAGAGAGCGAGAGAGAGAGAGAGAGAGAGAGAGAGAGAGAAAGGTATAAAGGGATAGTGGTTAGTAAAAGAGGTAAGAGGGAAGGGAAAACCGATAAAAAGGTCAGATGAAAGGATCGGAAGTAAAACTATAAATAGGGAAGCTGGAGAAGCATCTAGTCGAGATGGAGTCGTTTCCGGTGACCGACTCGATTTCCAGGGACAACCGTGAATACCTTGATAGGCTCGAAGCGAAGATAGGATTTCTAGATTTGGCGGCTGACTTTAATACGAGAGGACACCGACGTGGTAGAGGTTGGTACGTACTAGATTGCCATTTCACCTAGGCCACACGTCACGGAGAATATAGGCAAGCACTGGAGAGGCCAAGGTAGGTGTAGGTATCCCTCGGTTATATATTTTTCAGACAGGAGGACCGGACCAATGCCTAGAATCGCCTCGCCTCTTCCGTGTTGGTGTCCACTGCGATTCATTACCTCTCTATTCATCGACGTTACGGACGGAACGTTCTACCACTACACTTCTCGAAAAGCAAGCCCTCTTGCTTCTCCTCTTTCTCGTATACTAGATGCCTTTCCTCCAACATAGGCCACACTAATCGAGTTTATATCGTCCGTTTTGATTTCGACCATTTTCTTTTTTCCTCTTCAAACGACGTTGTCCAGAAGCGATGAAAACAAAAAAAAAAAAAGATGGTACGTCTTAACAATGATTCTTATATAAAAATTTTTTTTTCCTACGAATTCACCAGCAAGAGGATAATCTTGGAATGGCGAGCTTTTCAACTAATAATCCAAGTCGAGAAAAGGCGTTTATACCAGGCTCCTTTCATCGGCTTCTTTCCAACTATGAAGGCTATTGTCGCAGTAGCTCCTTTCGTCGTTGCCGCCGCAGTGAGACGACACAATGAACAAATATTAAAAACTATAAATTCATTCGTTTCTTTTCCTTGTGAACTGACGACAGGGTTAGCCTTTTCGCCGTCATGCTTTTAATGAAATTCGCACGGTGTCGGTTCTCTCAGCAGTGTCGCTGCCTGCTACCGACACGTTTCTACCTTTTTACCGAGAATAACCTTTTTTTTCACCGTGGAATAAAAGTTTTTCATTCGGAAAATCTCCGAGAACGACGATCCTCTCTCGTCGTATTTATTTCTTTATAAAGACTTTAAATAGGAAGAAAATAAGTATAATAATATTTAACGATCAGTTAAACGATATACTTAATAATAACAAAAGTCGATGTCGCAAACACGATTCGATAAGCGTGTCATATAGATTTCGTGACATTTCTTTCGAGGAACGATAACTTATCGTTAATCTATACCAACAATGAGAATGAAAGATTTCACGATTATGCCAGCGCGTGTTTCATTTTGAACGAGACGTGATAAAGCGCCTTTCTTATTCTTCCGTCTCGCTTCTCATCGATCAGAAAAAGCATCCGATGTAATTTACGACGTAGATTTCGGTGTCGTTGTTAAGTTAAATGCATCACGACACGCTAGATTGCAGGAATAGTAAGCATGTCTAAATCTTTTTTATTTTCTTTTCATTTTTCTTTTTTTTTTGTTATTTCTTGTTTTCTCTTTTTTCTCTCTCCTTGTTGTCATGTTGACAAAAATTTTCACGATAAGAAACGTCATTAAATACCACGAGAAAAATAACATAAGCTTTTGAATTCGGTCGGTCGATCGATCACGCGCCAAATTCAATTTCAAACTTTTCCTTCCGTTTTACGAGAAAAACGTTATACCTTCGATTTACCGTGAGTGTGGAAACCCTTTCGAAATTCGAAAAGTATCGTGTGAAAATGTGCGAAGAGAAATAAAACGAGAGAGAAAGAGAGAAAGAGAGAAAGTACGAAAAGGAATAAAGAAAGAAAGACAGAGAGTGAGAGAGAGAGAGAGAGAGAGAGAGAGAGAGAGAGAGGGGAGGAGAGAGAAAGAGAGTGTGTAGGGGTAAGGGACGAAAGGAAAAGGGAACAACGCTTGTGCGGAGGCACGGTGAGAAAATAATAGCGCGGTCGCCCTCTGCCGTTTTAAACGATCGAATACGTCCGAGCCACGCGACGAGATTTATGCGTCGATTATTTATCGCGTCCCTCTCGCCGGTGAAAATAGAAAATATGCTTAAAAGCGGAGAAAGCGAGAGCCCAACGAGGAGGTCGTACTCCTCGTCGTCGTCGTCGTCGTCGTCGTCCTCATCCTCGTCGTCGTACTCGTCATCGTCGTCTTCGTTGCGTGTGCACGTGCTCGCAGAATATATATGTATGAAACTTAACAACAAGAATATATATTCACGATAGGTATACTTAAAATCTCATTTATATTGCCGGCGCAAGCTTGCTATCTGCGAATACATAAATTTACCCATGAGAACTGTCCGTTCTATAAATACGTCGATTTTATGGGAGCCATCGCGGATGTGCACGCGAGTCTTTTACGTATGTATATAGTCAGAGAGGAGGACAAAAAAAAAAGAAATATAGCTGTTTCTATCTTCCTTCCTTCTTTCTTCGTTCTTATTCGTTCCGAAAAAAAAAAGAAAGGCAAACAAGTAAAAGGTCGGGAAAGAATTGGAGGGCGGATAAGATGAGCTGTACTCCGGTTGATGTACCAGCCAGCTAGGATCGAAGGTTCAGGTGGTGTTCAAAGCAATATCGTAAATCCAGATCGAGTTCGGGGGAGTGAACGGTCCATTGCCCTTTCCTTTACAGTGCTCGTTCTGGCAGCGACACCTTTTGCATCTGCGCAATATCTTCATAAAATCGGCAATAGGATTATGCATTCGGTGATATGTAGTTCGCGATCCTGTAGAAGTGGAAACAGTCAGAAACTGGCATACGAAAGTAGGTATCGTACTACTACTAGCTACTTTCGAACGAGTAATAGAAGAAGAAGAAAGAACGAACGAGTTATTATTTCCGTATCTTTGGATTATCTAGCATCGAGAGATACGGCTTTCGCGGTGCTTTCCAAAAATTTTTCCAAGCTCGGCATAAATATTATGCGAGATAAAGTCGTTAATACCGTTATTACTCCTATCATTATTATTATTATTACTATTACCATTATCATCATCATCATCATCATCATCATCATCATCATCATCATCATCATCATCATCATCATCATCATCATCATTATTATTATTATTATTATTATTATTATTACTATTATTTTTTTTTATTATTATTGTTATCATTATTATTAATATTAATATTATTAATATTAATATTATTATTATTATTATTATTATTATAATCAAACGTTCTCTCCTTATAGTGCTTACGAGCGATTAAATCATTTCGTGGTTTTTTCTAGATTAGATAGGTACGATCAAATTTTGGGCTATTGCCATTTTCGGTTATCGGGCCACAAAGCACCGATAAGATCTCCAATTGAGGCGGTTCAAATCTACCGTGGTGTTTAGCCGAAGCATTGGATACGCGTTATTTTCGATTAACTTGTAGATTGTCTCCGGACTTCGTAATAAATTTCGAGCGTTGGAGCTGCAATGGAAAAATTGATTCCAATGGAACACCGAGATAGGTAGGGATATTTGATGAGAAAAATAGAGAGAGAATACTGACGAAACATTCCCATTGGCTGCCCTGGAAGTGTAAACTCGTGGTCTACGAATACATGTAAATAGTCTAGCGGTGTTTCTGATATCATAGCTGTCGATCAATCGTTGCATAGGTTTCAACGATCGACGGGGTAGTTATTGGTGGTCGTACATAGAAAACTTGGACGAAATTTCGCTCGACACTTCGATGATAGCTGATCTGGTTTTAATCGTAAAATTGGCTGGGTGACGTGTGATCCCCTCAAAAATACAAGCAATATACGAGGCAATGAAAATCAGTTCACGATATGTCATCACCGACTTTGGACTTATTTCCGATAATCACGATTGTACCATTTTAAATTGAATTCTCTTGTCGATAAATAGATAATATCCCTGATTAGTGATCTTATTATTTATAAATTATTTTTATATATCCCCTCCTAAATCATATATATTTATCCATATCTCTTCATTACTATAGCGAAAGTATTTCTTTTTAAGATTTCGATCTGTAGCTCGTCGATAGATAAACAAAAAGTAATACCATCGTAATAGAGTTCTTTGAAAGCGTGAAAGCTTATGCCTTTGCAAGCCCTCGATTCAGCTAAATTGTTTTTGGTCAAACGAAGCATTTGTAAGCCATAAAACGACCGCCATTGCATTCGGTCCCTCGGACGATCTATTAAATTTTTATGAGCTTTTTGTTGAAAACGTTGCGGTACTACGAGCTCGTGAACGACGGAGAGAGCACAACGGCTGGCTTGGCGTTTTAAGCAAAGCCGCGCTTACGCGCACGCTCGAGAGAAGTGTACAAAAAAAAAATTGGCTGGAAATTAAAGCCAAGTAAAACTGATTTTTCTTCGACTCTTTTGCAAAAACTAGCGCGACAGAGGCCATTTTCGTTTCGTGCGGTTCTCTTCTTAATTCCGGAGCAATTAAAAGCAAGACGCGAGGAAGGAGTACGACATTTATAGTATATTTCTTATTTTACGCTCTATACTCCATTAACCGTTCCGTCGAGAATGTTTTTCTTTTTTTCTAAACCCGCTATTTTCATTCGTTGAAAGAATTATAAAGTTATGAAGAATTCAATTTCAATGCGAGTACTCTTAAAAGTTCGCGTAATAGAGATTAAAATCATTACTAAGTTAATTTCGTTAATACTATTAAACAATTTACAAACAATTCTGCGATATTGTATTACGAAACGATCGAAAATTTTATATTCGTTCAAAATACACGAAATTCGTAATAGGAATATAATAGTTATTCAAAAAAACATGTACAAATGTATAAATAAAAATTATTGCAATCTTTATATATATATATATATATATATATATATATATATATACACAAAAGAGGAGAAAGAAATCCAGGAATTCAGCAGACCTTTCGTTGGGTTCTCTCGCACGATCACCTTCCATGAATTCCTTCTCGATAGTCATCTTATCTTGTCTAATCCTTCGTTATTTAAACAGGGTGCAACAACGTGGGTAGTTGTTTTCGCAAACGCTTACCCTTCTCTTCTTACTATTTAGACGTTATGCGCTTAATCCCACTACTACTTGAATAAGCACGAGAGGCCTTTCTCGTAGAAGTTTCGCAGTAGATATCTCATATATCTGGGGTTCTCTCGTGTATGCAGGCATAAGCCGTACTCGCTACGGCCCTGTAGATGAATCCACTGGTGCGTTGGGAACACATTGCTCGTGTTAGACTGGCATGGATGTAAAGAGAGAGAAAGGAGAGATGGAGAGAGAGATAGAATCTTGCCGTTCACGAGAGACAGAGAGAACGGAAGACTAGGTCCAACTTCGCTCGTAATGAACTTGTGAATATTTAGTGAGGTAATTGCCCTCCACGGTGAGCCTCTTCTATGTCCAACCTTGTACAGGGTGTCCGCAGAATCCGAAAGCAAAACCAATATCGGATGACCACCTGTGCTCGACCGATGCTACTTCGACGTATACCTACGCGCACCATTGGTTACAGATATATCGATAATTTCATTTCCTTGGGGATACCAGAGAACTACTCGTTCGGTGGTCGCTTCGTCTTTCGTGTCTACTCACTCTTATCTCCCTTTCTCTCTCTCTCTCTCTCTCTCTCTCTCTCTCTCTCTCTATCTATCTATCTATCTATCTATCTATCTCTCTGTTATACGTTTCGTAATATCTACGTATGAATTGAAAAAAAAAAGAGATAGAATCAGCCAAACACTGTATACGAAACTTTAAAAGCGGAGAATTCCTCTAAGCGATCAAATTAAGTTATTATAGAGAAAATTCTAGCCAAAACGTAGCTCTTTGATAGCAAAACATGCAGCTTTTCAGAAGTCCGTAATTAGATTAAAAAGAACCCTCTAATTCGGGCAATTGGTAAAACGTTTTATGATTTATCGATCCGATAAAGATTATTTCATCTCTGAATGTTTACTCGACGATTTAACGAAGTTGAATGGTTCTCATTGATTTATATATTAAAGACTATACCTTTTCTATTTGTTTGATGCAAATATTTTTTTTTTTTTTTTTTAAGGGAAAATGACGATGAGCAAACAACGAACGGCAAGAAGGAAAGATTCAAAGGGTTGGACGACGTCGAACGGAAGGGAAGAGACGAATGATCGTGACGATTAGAAAGCGATAAGCGTTACCCCATAAAAATTACTGCTCGCGTTATAAATGCGCAAGCTCGAAGAGACACGCAACAAAGCTGCAATCTCCAGGCAAGGCAAAGCCTACGTGTCTCGTGCAATGGAGGCCTTCGAGTTTCTTGCACGCCATCCAAGCGTTTTATAATCGCTTTTCCTTCTCCCTTTCAACCCTCTCTCTTCCTCTTAGCTTTTCTTTACCCTTTCTGTCTACCCTTTGCCCTTCAAAAAAATGTTTTCCTATTAATTCCAACTTACTGCCCGCTGTGAACACCCTTTGACAAAGTGTATTCACTTGCTAAAGTGGTCTGCATAAATTAGATATTTGTTTTCTGCTGCTTCTTTTTCTAAACTTACTTAAGCAAGAAAGGAAATGAAAAGAATACAGGATATCCGTTAAATAAGATTCCTGATGATAAATTTTCTACGTCGATCGATGTCGAAGAAATTTAAGAAAAAAAAAAGGAAAAAAAAATATGTGACAAAGCTTAAAATTTTGAAACAACAATCAGTAATCGTTGCATTTTACATCGCCTACATTTTCGGCACATCTACGAGAGAACGAAGATGGTAGGATCTTTTTCCAATTTGATACAGAAAAGATTCCATTAATATTTTCCTTGGGAAGACGGGATACATTTCATCGTTTCGAGAACGAAGGGGGAATGAGAAGTGGTAAAGCGAGCTACTCGAAAGAAGGTACGAAACGGTTGGTGTAAGAAGAGAGGATAGGGATACAGAAAGAGTAAGAAGGAAAGGAAGAAGGAAGAGGGTTGAAGAGAAGCAGAAGGAAAAGGAACATACGGGATACGAGTAAGCGAAGCTGCCAGGCGGTAGCTGACTCGTACCGATAAGAAGGCTCGATCCGTTCGTTTTTTTCTCTCTCTCTCTCTTTCTCTCTCTCTCTCTCTCTCTCTCTCTCTTTCTCTCCTTCTTTCACTCTCCTTTTTACAACGAGAATACGACATTAACCGGCGGACGTAGACGACGTCGAAGACGTAGGCGGGGAAGAGGCGACAAACTCAGGCGAAGCATTGAGCGCCAAACGAAATAGGGAATTTAAGTGTCGCCGCTCTGATGAGATCTTCTCTCTCTTTCTCTTCCATTCCCCTTACTTTCTCCAACGACTACTACTCCGTTTTCTATCTTATTCTAACCCGTACTCGATTTTCTCATTTCATCTTCTCGTCTCTCTCTCTCTCTCTCTCTCTCTCTCTCTCTCTCACTCTCTCTCTTTCTTTCTCTTTCACCCTCCCTGCTTTGCGCACGATACACCTCGATCCCTTGGGGATTCGAAGTCTTCCTTTAAACCCTTCTGTTCCTTCCTTCATCCTTCTCGTTTCTTTTCTCACCCTCTTTCTTTTTCTTCGTAGATCTTCTCTTACTGCCCTTATTTCGTTTCGCTCGTTTCGCTTGTGTCGTACCGATCGATTCGATAACGGAGGATCTCGAGCTCTCACTGATATTCCAAATTATTTTATCGTAGCCAACATTGTTTCTAGACGTTCTTAAAACTCGTTACTCGTCACGAGTTCGCGGCACGTATTGTGGGAAAGTCCACAAGTAACGATAAGAAAGAAGGAAAATCGTAGTGACCCATTTCGCACATCGTCCTTCTTCCTCCTAGTTGTTGCCACCACGGTCTTCCGGTTTCTGTATTACGGACCGATGCTCGCCAGTGAAACTTTTATTTCTTCGTAATCCCCTTCCGCTCGCTTGCCTTTATTTCGCGAAAGGACAAGTTCGCTATTACGAAAACACCGAGGGTATCCGTGCTTCGGTTAACTTTTTCATAAATAAAGGAGAATGTTGGACCGTAAGTAATATCGTTTACTCTGATTTTATGTTCGATCCTTCTTCCTTCCAACTACGAGTAATCCTCGGTTATTCTTTTATTTTCACTCGGAATATAACGTCTAGTGATAGACGACAGATTTTGTTATCAATTTATGGCGAAAACTTATAATTAAAGTTATCAAAGAAAATTTGTATTATCTATTTAAGGTGTTCCATAATTTATTTCAGAATAAAATGATGTCGTAACGAAATTACTACGAGTACGAGTTTGATGAAATTTTCCTTTTTTTTTTTGTTATTTTTATTATTTTTTTTTTTTTTTTGAAGAATATTTTCAAGAATGTTTTTGACATCAAGATAATATTAATAAAATATCCGTATAAGTCTTGCAATCTCTCATATCGATATATGTATGAACGACACTAGATTCTTGACAGCGGATCTTACAAGGATCTCGAGCGAAAAGAGGACGAGTAAACGTGATGTATACCCGTTTGAAGTATCTCGTCGTGAACTCGGATGGAGTGCAGGTCACGGGCGCTTCGGTCGAGCACCATTTGGCCCACAAACGTAATGCACCGAGCTGCTACTTCACATATGCATGGTACACCAATTCAAACGTTATGAGACGTGGCCACAGGCTTTACGTGCCTCGCGACAATACCTACAATCGTGTACATAACGTGTGCATTCTCCTTCTCTCTCTCTCTCTCTCTCTCTCTCTCTCTCTCTCTCTCTTTCTCTCTCTCTCGCTCACTCACTCATTCTCACTTTGGTCATCGTGCAACGTACATCGTACACAAAGTGTAACGTAGGACGGGCTTTCAATCGCTTGAACGAATAAGTTCTCTCTCATTCTCTCTCTCTCTCTCTCTCTCTCTTTCTCTCTCTCTCTTTCTCGTTCTCATATTCGTATGCGTGCGTACGTCGCGTTTACAAACGGTTGTGCGTGCATATTGCTTCCGGTACTCGGTAGAAGGTAATAGATGAAAAGTTCTAAAGTAAAATCGATAAAAGTGTTCGAGATAATTCATTTCTTCTCTTTCCCCTTCTTTCTTCTTAAAGGTTGTAAAAGTATCGACGGTTATTTATCAAACGCACTTTCTTTCCCAATGTATTTTACTAAGGTAAAACGAACCTCTCAGACATGTTTATCGTCAGTTGCACATGAAGATTGTAAAAGAAAATAAAAATGTACGACTTTCCTTGAAGAAAAGAAGCAAGATAGGACTAATATTGTTGCTTTGATTCTTGCGAAAGAGATTTATCATGTTCAAAGATCGATGAACCGAGTTAAATTCCATGCCTTCCGTAAGATTCTACCTATGTATATCCTGTAATACGTACATATATACACATAAGTGCACACATACGTTCTCGTAAGACCCAGTTAGATCGCGTGTAAAACGCACTGGCACGCTACGCTGTGTCGGTTCGACAATACAAACGGGCCATCGTTAAACTGTTGCCGTTAAATTGCCGCAGCGAAGTACTCCAGCCACGGAAGTAACTAGCCAGTAACAGTGGCAACAGAAGCAGCAGCAATAGCAACAGCGACGACGTCAGCAACGAAAGGATCTTCGTTCGGTGCAAGATATACTCCTTAACGTTCCTACAGGAGCCCCTTGCGCCTTCAAGGAAGAGAGAAACTACGAAAGGGATGCTGCGAGAGATAGCTCTCCCTATTGCGGCACCGTAAAGACGAATTAACGTACATATATACCAGAGATGCACTCGCCGTACGAACTAAAGGAGATACATTGCGAACCGAGCTCGGAAGCTGACTCGTCTACCCTCACCTTTCCTTCCCGTTTATTGGATAGTCTTTTGAAGAGACTTCGTTTGAAAGCCAAGAACCTCGAATCTCCCAACTACGATCCTCCCGAAAGGAATGCAATCTTAAGAGAGAAAAGGAGAGAACGTTGAAGAAAGTCGTGAAACGAGCAGGTGGAGTTGGTAAGAGCTCGCAAAACGAAGAATACGTTCTATCTACGTTTCGTTCCTTTACCCGTAACGACAAATTTACTCGATTCTATTAGATCCGCAATGGGAAGAAATGACGTAGAAGTATAAACATCAAATAATATAAAATAAAAATGGGTGATCTTTTATTTATTTTTTTTTTTTTTTTTCATTTTTAATCCTTACGATGTTATTTTATGGAGACAGAACGTTGCATATTATAGCTGCTTGAATAAGCAATCCTTATCTGCAATACGTTTTTTTTTTTTTTTTTTATCAAGAATAACGGTTATATACATAAATAACAAACGTTAGCCGTGTTCATTATCCATCAAAAGCGATATCATGATTGCGAAAGAATGACGTATGTCTGACTCAATTACATGAATCGCATACGTGAGATAAATAATAATCGTTTAATCAGTGGAAGGTGGTGGAAGAGATTTGCATTTAGCTTTTCTCGGATAATCGCAGGTCTTCAATCGATCGTTGAAGTGCAGGCCCGGTGGACACTTCATTAAAATCGCTTCGCCATCCATACACATATAGTACGACTCGCAATGATACGGATCTTTAAGCAGAGTAGCGTTTGGACCATCGACTTCTGGACATTCGGGTTTGATCACTGGCTCGGAAAAAGTGATGACGATGAAAGTTAAAACGGCAACAGCGATAAGAGCTAAAACGTTAAATTCACGATTAGAACACATATATGTATATATATGAAAACTTCAAAACTTTGGAAACTTTACCTTATTTTCTTCAATCATTTGTAATTCACAAACGTATAGTATATTAAAGAAACGAGCTTACCTTTCATTTTTGATAAAGGAGTCACTTTACTCTTATATAAATAAAAAGAATAACACTTAGTTAAACGACTATCGCACCAGAACTTAGACGAACTTATGCGCGTTTACCTTTATATATCTCACCGATAAATCCTATTTTATCAATATCACCGAGATTCAATCGCCCCCCACATACCTGTTCTGCTCGTTCCATATTCCTTATCAATATATATCAGAAACCTGAGCTATCGTCGCGATAATGTTCGAACACGATTCATAGCAAATAGCAAGCTTCGAATCTTTATGACGATGGTGGACGAAAGATTTCCAAACGGCTGCTATTATTGTCTGAATGAAAAGAAAAAGAATATAGTAATTCGAGAAAAAGTGGACTTGTGAGAGAGAGAGAGAGAGAGAGAGAGAGAGAGAGAGAGGGAGAGAGAGGGTGAGAGAGGGTGAGAGGGTTAAACGAGAGACGGAAGAACGAGGTGTCGAGGTCGATGGGTGGGGGTGGAGGAGAGGGCAGCGTGGGAAAGGCTGCCTGACACTCGGACAATACCGGCGTGCTGCTGTCGCGTTCGGTTCCTGGTTATGGCGGGTGCACAATGCCTATTGTCGGGCAACCCACCGTACAAACGTGTGTGTCGACGCTTCCACAAAACGAGCCGGCGGTCTATTTCTCTCTCTCTCCCTCTCTCTCTCTCTCTCTCTTACTCAGTCACTCTCTTTTCCTCCACGTCACTCCTTCCTACTTCGTCCTCCTCTGTTTTTCTTTCTCTCTCTCTCTCTCTCTCTCTCTCTCTCTCTCTCTCATTTCCGTTCTTCACCCTTTTTACTTCATCCTTTATCCCCTCGTTTCCTTCCATATCGTAGTTTTTCCAACGCACGCTTGGCCGATGCTCGGCTCCTTAAGACATCGACCTGTTTTTGGCAAAGTACATACACACACCGTTGGCACGACGACCGGAGTATGATATCGACTTTTCTTTTTGCCTTTTAGAAGAATAGAGACGGAAGTCGAGATACGAGACGATAGAAAAATGCATAACCGGGCATCAATAGTTCACGATCGGATTTATATGACAAATCAATCGCGACAATATTTACACCTCATTAAGTGCGCGTTTCGTTCTATGCTTACGCAAAGATCAAATTTACATTCGACCAAATCGCGCGTTAATTCTCTATCGCTAGTGATATTTGGTATCGACATATTATTCATATTATTCATTTCGTTGACAATGGTCTCGCGTTTCGACGATATGCTATGCAGATCGAGAGAGTGGCTTATCGATATATTTCGTTAATCTTCTTCAATGGATTAAAATTAATGTGACTATCGGAAGCCGTAGAATAATTTTAAGATTATTTCGTTAAAATACCTGATAACCATCCCCATTATCTAGTCTTATTACTTGTGTTTGATCAATTGTTTGATAATAAAAGGATTTTCATTAAAACGAGAACATAAATAGGCTTTTATACAATTTTGAGAAACTTGATAATGAAATAAGTCGAGTCGATTTATATAATAAATCTTTCGAAGAAATGTTTCTTTACAGATCGTCGCATTAACGCACGATCATAAATAAATTCTTCTATCCATTCGAAAAGGTTGGTATTTTAATAAATAAAATAATACTCACTTCGTCATACAATAAATAACACTGTTAAAGGGAAATCAAGTGGAAACAGACGAAAGTGAAAGTTTTAACGTTTGCGCTATTCTAAAAGTTTTTGATAATATTTGAAATTCGAATTTAATCACGCTTCATTGTTCGAAAGCACGCAAGGAATTTCTGATCACAGGAGAATTTTATTGCATCCTGAACACGTCGAGGTAACGAGGTATCCGAAGTAACGAGGAAAAGAATTCGCTTCGTTACGTTGTGAAGGGATACGGTGTACAAAGTAAGGAGTGCGAGAGAGAGAGAGAGAGAGAGAGAGAGAGAGAGAGAGAGAGAGAGAAAGTAGAAGAAGAAAAAGAAGAAAAAAAAGAAGAGGAGGAAGAAGAAGAAAGGAAGAAAGATCGACGAGGAGAGAAAAATAAGAGAAAAAGACAGAGAGAAGAAGAGTCGGCGTTTCTTCGAGTATATCACAATGCTCATAATTTGAATCGAATCGTTTGTAAATCTCGATCTCGTTTTCTTTAGATCTTATTCTCAAATGTTCGGGGGCCAGCCACGGAAATTGGTTTCGATTCAGGAAATGAGACATTTCGATCGACGAAGAGCACCGAACGAGAACGATCGTCGAAAATCGTTCGACGGTTACGAGTGGAAATTCAACGCTTCACAGCCGCCTGTCAGTGCTGTTAAACAAACGCCGAGGCGGAAGAGCGCTTTCGAGAGTTCCGACGATATCGATTTTCCCTGGATTCGCTTTGGAAGAATTTGCGCGAGGCGCGTTAGCTAGAAACAGATTTTTAACATCGTTTCGAATCTTTCTTCGTTTCTTTTTAAATCCGTGTAAAATTATAAAAAGGAAGAAAGAAGGGGGGAGGGGGGAAGGAGAAGAAGAAAAGAATGTCATGTTTTAACAGATTACAATAACTCAGACGTCGGAAACATCGATGATAATTACGAACAGAGTTTTAGGAAAACGGATTAAACTTGAAACACATCTCCATCGCGTTCGGTTTCTTCAAAACTTGCGAGCTTACACGGATTAGTTTATCTCGTCTGGAGCTTTTCGTTGAATCGACGTGCATCCTGAAAGTCTGTGAAATGGATCAGTTTGGTCTTTTCTCTTCTCGTCTGTAGATAAGTTTAAGCTTTAACTAAATGACGAAAAAAGAAATATACAGAGCTCTCAACGCCATATACATAGAAAGAGGGAGGGAGAGAGAGAGAGAGAGAGAGAGTGAGAGAGAGAGAGAGAGAAGGAGAAAGAGAGAGAGAGGTAGAGAGGCATACATATAAAACATTGGAGATTTCGCACTACTCGCCATATTGGCGTACACGCCGCCTGCATTTTACGGCCGTATTCAGCGATTTTGCATATCGAGCGTTCCACGAGTGTGTGAGCGAAAAAGGTAGGTAGGTAGGTAGATGGGTAACTCGGTGGTGGGTGAAAGAGGAAAGAAAAGGGGTCGTTGTCGTTTTTTTCTCGCCTCGCTGGAAGCACTGCAAACCCATTCACATATACGGCAATCGTAGAAGCGGCCTCCTTGAAAGCTCAATTTATCTCGAAACGGCCTCTGCGATGGTACAAAGAGCCCGTATCTACCATTCCTACAGCATCGACTCGTTAGAACGAGAGAAAGAGAGAGAGAGAGAGAGAGAGAGAGAGAAAGGGAGAAAGAGAGAAAAAGAGTTCCCCCCTCCACTCACATCGAAAACAAATTGTTATAAACAAATAAGCGAAGAAATAAGGAAGAGTGCCGTTTTTGATCGTCGTAGGGTACTTCGTAACTTCCCGGATTGGAGACTTATACGAGTCGATCCACTTAATCCTCAAGTGTAGCTCGAGTCCACTCAATACCGGATCCAAACTTCCCTCGCGCATTCGAACTTTCCTCTCACTTTCCTCGGGTCGCGTACACTTATCAAAATTTTACGGAAACGAACGTACCGAACGTTGCTCAAGATCGCCATCGCTTCATAATTGCTCTAAATTTGTGGGAAAAATGTGGGAGAAGAAAATTAATCAAGCTTCCTCCGTGTCGTGATTTCGTAATGGAAACGAAGCAAGGTTTAGTTAGGATAGGTATCGAGTAATAAGCGAGTTGTATCGTTTCGTTTTTCGAAACTTTCTTTCGAGTTTATCTTGGCGAGATTCGAGACACGAATCGTTCGCTCCTACGGGAAAAAAGGTAAGCTCGTAGAAGATAGAAGAAAAAGAAGAAGAAGAAGAAAGCGATGCGGAATAAACGAGTCCACTTGATTGCAAAGCTACGGATATCGGAGATGCCTTTAACGGTCTCTTGTTTGACCAGCCACGTTCTCCCCCATCTCTCCCATTTACTTTATCGACGGCCTTGTGGTAATTCGGCGAGTTTCGAGAAAGAGGATGACACGAGACAGGGAAATCAGAAAGGAAGGTTAACCGAATAACAAGCCAATCGTTAATTTTCTTCTTGAGAGACATGACAGAATGCGTTTTACGCATCAGTTATTCTCTCGAAGCTCTCTTTGTGAGATCGAAGTATATATTCCTCACTCTATTTCTATCGGGGAAATAATTATCGTTTGTTAATTCGCTAATCCCTACTTTTATTTCTCCGTCACGCAAGATTCACGATAATCGTTTATCGTTTGCGACCATAGTAAATTTGGTTTCTTCGTCGAGGAAGAAAAAACGTAATGAAAAACAAGAAAAATTAAAAATGACACGATGTGATATCACCGATCAACCGTACTCGCTTCGTTAGATAAAAATATTAAACGGGTAAAGTTTGGTACCGAGGTACTCGAATTAAAGTGGTTAAATCGAGATACCATATCAGATATTCCGACGTCGTCGATTCCATGAAATTGCGTTGCTTTCGCCAATAGAAAAGTGCATTCCGGAATATTTGAAAACTTTCTGAGTTCTATGGAATAAGTTCTACTTCGTGAGTAGGGAGAACTTTTTAAGAAGAACAATTCGTTTTCTACGAAGGATGAGAAATTCGTAACATCCGGAGAATTATTTGTAATCGATTGAAAAACGAAATAACACAGCAGGTGTTGACAGTGAGAGAAAGAGGATATCCTAACACAGTGTTTACATCTTTGTATTAGCATTAGATGATCAATTTGAAACTTGTTGCGTTGACGTACACTCTCTACGAAGACAAATTGGAAACTAGTCAGAGATTTGTCATAGATTTGTGTCGGCGACATGTCGCGCTAGATGCGATTACTCCCTACTATAAATAGAGTATGAGTAATACGAATATACAACGTGACATACGATACCATTATGGAATTCGAGTCTTGATTATATCTACTTATCGTGTATTCAAAGCTCGCATTTGATATCTGATTCGATTTGAACTTCCGAAAGATTAAAACTCGCAAGTATTCTCGTTCGTTCCTATTTTCTAAACTAAACTACCTACATATTTCTTTCACTAACTTTCTATTTCCCTTAACGTTTCTTTGAGTTTTTCCATTTCCGATGTTTTCCAATGTATCTTGAATGTTTCACAAGAAATTTCTTTGGCTGATCCGATAAGAGCGGCCACCACTAAAATTTGAATCGAATCCCCTCACACATCCCAAATAATTCTTAGTTTCATCTTGAATAAAGGCAACGGGACGACGAGGCAAGAGAAATAAAAATATCTGGGTACGGTACCGTAGAGTCTCTCGGTGGTCATTCGATATTTACGAAGACTCGTGAGTCACGAGGACTGCACATCCGGGAAGCAGCACGGTGTGTATTCTACGAGCAGACCATGAGTAAAGTCAGGAACCAGAGTTAAGTTGTGTAGGAGAAAAAGGAAGGAGGATCGTCTTCGTTTTCTGAATTCCCGCAAGAAATCGTCGATCTCCTCTTTCCTTCCTCTTCTTTTTCGTCGATCTCCTCTGTTCTCCCTCTTCTTCCTCAATCCTAATAAATATCAGAATTTTTCGAGAATTTCTGTTTTCCCTCCTTTTATTTATATTTCGCATGACTTACCACAAATAATGGACTTCATCGATACTCCATAGTTTATACTTTCATTGTGACGTGAAACAAGAGAAAAACATTTTTCTATATCTTCTTGTCATTCCTGATTTGACCATAGAAAAATAGAAATTGCTATAGATTCTATTACTGTACGTACGTAAGTACCTGCAGTATGCGACACTTTGCCGATGTACCAAACATCGAGAGACGAAATAATAAAACGATGGGTACTTTAAGCTATCTATGGGCAACGATCAAGTTTTTATTGAATAATTAAAAACGTCAGTGGCAGAGCTCGGGCGTGGGCTCTCTTACGATGTTGAGTACGAGAGGTTCCTCTTGAAATTTGCATAGCTACTTCAACGGTGGGAGCTGGTTTGAAATATGGGCTTTTATTATTTTCGAGGTGCTTCACCCCGTTAAACGGGGAAGAGTTAAACAAGGAGGGTAAATAGTAAGAGGAAGAAATGGGACGAGACGAATAAGATGATTTCTTTCGTTCTTTTACTTTTCTTCTTTTTTTTATACGGACGTTTTCATCGAACGTGAAATAAACGAAATCAAGATAAAGTCATTTTGGATGAATTTTTCTCGCCGCAACAAGGAAAGAAATGGAGTTTCCCCAAAATCGTTATACAAGGATGAAAGGAGAACTAGGGATAGGATGTAAGGGGAGAGAGCAATATGCAAGATATTGGCTGACCAATGCAGAGAGGATACTACTCCTGTTAGTATTGCCGATGCAGCCGGTATAAAGTAGGGTCCCCGATAAAGCGGTAGTAGGATGGCGTGACATTTATCGCACGTGTCCCACGTGTCGACATTACGATTTCGAAAAAGTCTTGTCTTGTCCATACTTCTCCGTGGACGCGTAAAATGTTACGGTTGGAGTTTGGCCGGCTTCCAAGCGAAAGATCAAGCGATCTTTTCCAAGTAAGATATGCGAGCACGTTTGAAATATCAGCTTAAGGTAAGCATCCTTTTTCGTATGTGTTTCTCAAAGAATTTTATTCTGTTGGTATGGCCTCGCTTTAAACGTCATATGAAATTTAAATCCTTCTTCGAAAAAGATCCCGACGTTTGAAATTATAGCATCACCGTGGATCAGAGTTCACCCGAAGCCATGCAAAGAATAACAGTAGGCTAGATAAGTATGAAGTGAGAGACAAGGAGAAAAAGAGCTTGACAACGAGAACAGAATTTCCCGTTTAGCAGCACGAAGAAAGATGGCCGAAGGAGAGAGGGAGGGAGACGAGAGACGAGAGACGTGAATTTCGCCGTTGAGACTTTGTTCATCAGCCAAACGAATACAAATCTGTTGCAGGCTCATTCGGCACAAGGAAATGTAAACGAATGAGGATCATAAGACCCGAGACGAACGAACTAGACTCCGTTCTCTGTGTAGCTACCACCAAGTCAACTCAAATCAGTCTCACGTTGCCGCTTTTGTTAGAAAGAACTTCGCGTTATGCTATGCAAATTGCCATTTTACGATGTACCGGATTACAACGAAAAATGACGTACAACGCACGTTTCTACACTTTTTCCTTGTTGAGAGATAGCCGATGTTTTTATTCTCTCTCTCTCTCTCTCTCTCTCTCTCTCTCCCTCTCCCTCTCCCTCTCTTTTACTTTCCTTCCTTTCATCATCATCATTTTCGATTCCGATCGTATTCTTTCTCTCTCTCCGTCTGTCTCTTTCTCTGTTTTTAAACGAACGTCTTTGAACGTCGTCGAACATTTAAACATCTCACGCCGTTCCGTAAATACTAACTTTGTTTCGTCCGTGAGGTTTACCCAACTTTCAAGGTCAATTTACGAATTACTTACATAGCCTCGCCCTTCTCGGTCACTTGGCAAATTCCTCTGCTTCCGCTAATCATCGCCATGCTCTTCTGAGAAAGTTTCAAAGAGAAATGAACTATTCATTGCGGTTGACCCTTACCAGTATTCACCATCCTCTTCTACGTACCTTCTTTCTTCGTTTGCCTTTCCACCTGCCTCCTACTGGCTGATCTCCCTCTATACCTCGGTCTCTTACGTCTGCTCTTTCCTTCTCTTTCTGTATAGCGGGGAATTAGAAGAGGATGGAAGATTGAATAAACGTGGGAGAGAACGAGAAGGAAGGAGCGAGGAAAAGACAGAGACAGAGAGAGAGAGAGAGAGAGAGAGAGAGAGAAAGAAGAGTGGAAAAGGGAAGAGTGAAAGAGAAAAAGGTAACAACCACGTTGGTATCATGGCTGTCGGCACGGCCACCGCGTCCTTTCATAACACTAAATAATTCCATTTAATTACTCGCCCTTTACTTCCTACGTTGGTCCCCGAATGAGTCCAGGATATTATTTATTACACTCTCCAAGTCGCTTTAAACAGTCTACCCATTGCAAGGTCTACCGTCTTAACTACTCGACTTGGATTTTTCAAAAGGTCGCTTTTTTAATCTATCATACGACTCGAGTATTAAAAAATGTCACTGGGTCGAAAATCGTCTCTCCATTTAAAAAACTTCTTCGGACGAGTTAGTTAGTCGTACTTTTTTGTTCATTTAAATAAATTGTCGTATCTTCGTCGTATCGTACTATCGTAGATCGTGTTAGATCTCTCGTTCTTAGAGATCCTTAACGATGAAAATTAAACGTGTACATCTATCGAATTGCTTCGTGTCTGGAGTCCTCATTGTTGCAGATAGGTAGCTACGTGTCTTTCGAAAACGTCTGGGTATGCGATGCACGATCGTTCGTAATGGCTGAACGTTACGGAGAACCATTGAGAAAGCACGAAAGATAGAGAGGGAATGAGAGAAAGAGAGAGAGAGAGAGAGAGAGAGAGAGAGAGAGAGAGAGAGAAGAGTTTGTTCTTGTAGGATATAGAAAGATGGGAAAGGAGCATGAGATAAAGAGAGAGAAAGAGAGAGAGAGAGAGAGAGAGAGAGAGAGAGAGAGACAGTAAAGCTAGGAACAGAGCTAAGTTAGCCCGTCGTGTTACCACGAACGCACACAACGCATTTCATCGAGCTTAGCGATATGCCGAGGTACCTATTTACATTAATTCCTAATAATCGCACAACAGCATCCGTCCGTAGATGAGCATGGCCCTTATGAAACAAGTTCCTGAAATCGTTTAAACACCTTTACGAAATACACACAAGCAGCCTCTGTTCTCTTTTGCAAAGTATGAAGAGATGGGTTTATCGTACCTGGTAGTACTTACCACAGAACCGATTGTGGCCTCGTACACCTGAGGGAAGTTCATCGAATTTCTCCATTTGCATCGTCGATGGCCTATTTCCATAAAATTATCTTAACACGGGAAAACAACGGTGGTACGTAGTCACCTTGTTTCGCGACGTTGTCTCCTTTGCTCTCTCAAAACTGTTCACGAGGATTAGATAACGTAACTAACAAGAACGTTAGGATTTTATCGATGTACAAATGAAAAATCCAAAAGTGAATAGAATTCGAACTAATACTTGTAGTCGAACTGCACAGGCGATAGAGCGTACTGATGATGATCGACGTTTCACGTTTTCCCCTTGACTCTTCCTCGTGGACTCGTTTAATTTAACATCTCTCTCCTTTCGATCCGTACTCGGCAAAATCGGCGGGAGGCGGCAGCATCGGCCTCCCTTAACTCTTTTTCTCTTTTTCTTTCTCACTCTCGTTAGGATGGTTCGCGTATTTTCCAGCGGTGCCCGCGGAGGAACAATGAAATGAGCAAATAACTAGATTCTCACGCGCAACGGAACAATAATGGCACCGGGGGAAATTTTTCACGGGCCCATGGGCAAAATAATTTGGCAACAGATGCGTCGCGTCGCGTTTTCCGAGCCACCCGACCAAGGATAACCGGACAGAGGAGGGATGGGAAAGGGAATGGGAGAAGAGAAATAGAGATAGAGAGAGAAAGAGAGAGAGAGAGAGAGAGAGAGAGAGAGGAAGGGAGATAGCGAGAGAGAGAGAGAGAGAGAGAGAGAGAAAGAGAGATAGCGATGGAAGGTGAGGATGGCTATGGTGATGATGGTAGTAGTACTGCTGACGGAGAAAAGGATGGGGGCGAACTGTTCTTCGGTGCCGGTAAGGTCGTCACGAGACGCGGCTGTTGAGGATGGGGTACTAGCAAAGACGTCTCTTTCTCTCTCTCTCTCTCTCTCTCTCTCTCTCTCTCCCTGTCATTCATTTGGGTTACTATCGACTGAATGAAGAACAAGAAGAAGAAGAAGAAGAAGACGGAGAGAAAGACAAAGAGAAAGCTCACGTTCCGAGGAGAAGCGCGGGCTTTAATTTCCTTGAAATACTACGGAGGGGTTTAATTTAAAGCTCTTTGTAGCAAACCATATCCACCGTTCCACCTAGACACCCCTCTATTTTTTCTTTTTTTCCTAGCATGATTTAATACCAACATCTTTGTCTAATCGCACTCCTCAGAAGCTGTTATCTCTAATCTCTGTCGAGCGGATTAGTCAATACAAGAGGTTCATTAAGCACCCAACGAGAATTCGCGTTCGAGTTATCACTCTTTCATAGAGGGCATGAAACAAAGATTAACCACTTCGTCGGTCCTACATTATAGAACGATAGAAGAGAAAAGCTTTGGGGCGGTGGCTTTTCACGACGCTTGACTTCATGAAATTTTTAATCTTCGTTCGTGACCGCATGTCGCGCGTCTCTCCACTTTAACTCTTTTCCCGCTCCTCCTCTCTCAACCATTCTCTCTCATTCTCGTCTTTATAGTTCTCGTTGTCGTATTCGTCGTCGTCGTCGTCGTCGTCGTCGTCGTCGTCATCGTCGTCGTCGTCGTCGTCGTCGCCGTCGTTACTCGCCGCCAGTAAATTTTCCGTGCTCGAAGCGATAAGCAATTTAAAACTCGCTTTTCCGGCGACGTAAGTCACGCTACATCCGACGAGGCTGTTTGACTTCTACAATGCGCCAATGTTCTCCTCATACCCTCTTCGTTCCGTAGACACGCTTCCAATTGGTGGAACGAGTGAGAAAGTGAGGAGAGAGGAAGCCGGAGGTTAAATCGGAGGGTGAAAAGAAAGACGGGAAAATTGTTTCTAGCGTCGAGCTGCGCGAAAAAGGGGTGAGCTCTTACCCCTTCAATGCGACCCGAACGCGACTACGACGATAAGAATCGAGAGAGAGAGAGAGAGAGAGAGAGAGAGAGAGAGAGAGAGAGAGAGAGAGAGAGAGAGAGAGAGAGAGAGAGCAGTTCACCCTCTTTCGATGTTTCAGACTTTTTCTTTTGCCATTTATCGAATGTAAATTTTAATCGTGCTTTACACGCACTACCAGTAATTCCCTTTCATTTGTTACTCTTAATTTTTTATTCTATAACAGGTAGGTAATTCGTTTGTATGTATCTGTGTGTGTTTCTGTCTGTGTGTATGAATGGGCAGGGGGAGGAGGTGGTTGGATATCTTTATTTAAGAAGAAGAAAAATAAGGACGGATATATCATGAAAAGGATAACTATCTCTCTCCCCTTCTCCCTTGACGTTTGAGAGAGTTTGAAAACAAAAGGAAGGCAAGCTTTAAGGATACTCGTGGATCTCGCTTAAGCACTCAAGCTGAAACGAATATCCGACATTCATTGCCTCTGGCCAGCGGTCTGTGTTCTTATACGGCGAGAAGAAAGTCTTCGACCCTCGAAAGATCGAAGGGTCGTGCGAACGAAAGGATGGGGATGTTGAGAAGGAACATAGACACGAACAAACTACAGGCAAAGGGGAAGGCATAGAGAATGAAAGAAGAAGAGGGGTGCAACTTAGAAATAACAAGGTCGAATGACAAGAAAACAGTGAAGAAGGGAAGACGCTTGGCTCGTTTCGGTAGAAGAGGGAAAACGACGTTGAGGGAAAAGGCAACGCGTTCGTTGGTGAGAGAAAAGGAAGAGGAAGAAAGTAAGAGAGAGAGAGAGAGAGAGGGAGAGGGACGGGAGCAAGGAGAGGGAGTAGTTTGAGTCAGGGCGTAAAGATAAGAGCACTACGTGAGCGACTCATTAAGGGATGCAAATTAACCAACGGCAACGGCACCGCCTACCTACCTTCCTTGAAAGTTCGGCTCTGTGAGTACCCTAGACCAACCGTCACTGCTACCTGCTTGTCGTAGTTTGGCAGAAGTACAACGTTCTTCGAAGTACCGTTCGAGTATCTCCTATATACGTCTTGTACCCATCATCTAAGCTACATGAGCTGGTTCGCAAGCTTTGCGAGTCTGGATGAGGAACGACTTGCTAGGTAATTCGACAGAGTACTTTCTGAGATTGATCACTAAATTGAATCTCGCTCTTATAGTCTCTCTTTCTCTTTCTATTCTCTCTTTCAGTCTAATCCGCGATAGTTCCATAATAGTAAAGTATAATCGGAGTTTAGAATACATACATTTTATCATTAGACAGAAAACTGCTCAACGTGAATATTTATTTCATTCTCCCTCGACAATTTATCGTAACGAGAAAAATTCTTTTGTCATACCGTATCACGTCTACTTTTTGCTATGGAGTCCAACGAATCAAACATTCCAAAAGATTCCTTTACAAACGACTGTTCAGTTAGCTTTTGATTTATAATAGCTTTTAGCTAGCACTCTAACAAAACGTAATTCCTACATACTCGCGGATACAGGGAGCAAAGAGTCTCTGCGAAATATTTCGTTACGACTTCGTATATCGATTCTTTTCCTTCTATTTTTCAAACGAAGAATAGTTAATAAATCACGGAATAAATCGAACGGAATTATCAATCGGCTTTGATCTCGCCCGGAACACAGAGGAAGATTTATCTTTTGGGGAAATTTACTTTTACCGTGTGTTCGGGCTTGCGCATACGCATTAATAATCCAATCTGTTCGACGTCAAAAGTCATTTTACCGTGAGCACCATCTCGAACATCACGTATGCGATATCGTATATCGCGCGGTTTGATTTTCCTTTCAGCATAATTAGAACACGATCGTAATCGAGGCTCATCGCGATTTCGAGTTCTCGAAATCTTATCTCGTAAGACCGTAACGAAGACGTAGCTTAGAGATGGGATTGAAAGGGAGGTATAGGAATGAAGAGGGTGGGAGGGATGGGGGCATAGAATCTCTCTTGCGATTCGCAAGATAACTAGCGACTATTGGATGTCCTTGGGTCAAGTTCAATTGATACTGCCTCGTCGGAGCTGCAAATGCGAGCAAATCGACTCTTGGAAGGGAGCCCAATCAAGGAGGAATGCGTTCGGCGTTAGTGCCTGCTACGGACCGATGGGAAACGCCGTTCTACGGCGTTCCATGGCTTCCACTGGTCGTTCTTAAAGAGTATTAGCGACCACTTCGGGGATCACCCGTGGGCTTATTATACAAATCTCCATGGATCGAACTGGCTGGGTTTCGGTTAATTCCCTCTTTCGTTCTCTTGCTCTCTTTGTCTGCGATTTGACAATTGTCATTGTCATTCATGCGATATATAGTTTGTATACGTTAATTTTGATAATCCTAATTAATCCAACCTACGAAGTATTTTAATGAGGTGGATCCACCCTACTCGAAACTTTGCAGTTAATCAGACAGAAGTCTCCTTCGTTCGCATTTAGTTTTTTCTAGATTCGCGCGCAATCGAGTCGAAAAAGAAATAGGGAGGGAAACCTGGGCAAGTGGCAAAGAGGTAGTCTGGTAAGGAACGTTGATGGAAAATGACATTATCTTTTGGCATAAGTCGGCCGAAGTACTGGAGGAGACGATTCGTAATTGCTTTAGTTAAGGAATGCGCGTCGTTCTTCGAGCTTGGACGCGAAAGAAAAGGGTAGAAAGGGAAAGGAGACCTCAGGCTCGACGAGGTGAAGCAAGTGAGAGAGGAAGAGAGGGGTAAAGAAGTGGTAGTAGTACTCGTAGCATAGCAGGGGTAAGTTCAGCACCGTGGGGTGGCTATGAATTTAAATTTCTCTAATTAGGACTCGTGGGCGATGTGGTGACGCTGCTGGTAGCTCCGACCAACCGCTCCCTTTCCTTCTTCTCTCCTCTCTCATCAACTCTAGCGTTCTCTCTTTCTATCTCGAACTTCCAACCCCCCTCTACCCTCTCTCTCCTCTCAACAGCAAACCTCCTCTCTATCCCCTTCACTGTCGCTATTTCCCTCTCTTACGGCTAGCTCGCCGTTTCTCTACGCGTCGTTCCTCGCCATAATACCATGCCAGCTACGAAAGCCTGGAACTGAAGTAACTCAAGTAAGAGGTGGCTCGCATTCGCCGTAGTTGACACCACCTGACTCAGATTTGTTGCTTCTCACGTTCTAACCGAAATTTATTTGATGCCGGTCTGCGTAGGTTAATTAACGCCTCCGTGAAGCGAGCGAACGAGAGGGAGAGAGAGAGAGAGAGAGAGAGAGGGGGGGGAGAAAATAGCGAGAGAGATAGCTCGTTTAAGAGCAAAACAATACAAATTTCGCGCAGTCTGTCGTATGATTAACGTGACGAATAAGTAGACTTTCTATATGTGCGAGTGGTCATCGAACGGAGTATAGAACATCCACGGGAAGATAGGTGTGGGAGGAGTACGACGCTTTTCACTAAGGGTACGACCCTATGCAATTCTAATAATTCCTTCTCTTCCTCCTTTTTCTCCTCTCTCTCTCTCTCTCTCTCTCTCTCTCTGTCTCTCGAGCACATCCGTTCTTTTGTAGCACGCTCAAAATTAATTCCGACGTGTTCGCTCGGCTGTGAGAATTGTTATTAATTCTCGCGACGCTCCTCGTCGCACCGCCGTCTTTCGATATCCGTTCTCTCGTTCGGCCGATTATTTTCCTGGAGCGAAATTTCGCGTCGGACGAAGTTTCACGTCTCCCTACTCCATGTCGACAGATAGCTCGAGTATAAATTCGAAGAAGTAAGAAAAATAAAAGGGGAGACGTAGAGTAGTCACAGGGTGCAAAATATTCCGATAGATTAGGACGTTCCTCGTTTTCCGTTATCCGTCTGAATGAGAGTGACCCAGCCCTCTTCTCCTTGGTTAAGAAAGGAATTTTCCAAGAGTTTCAGCAACCATTAGCGAAGAGAGGACTAAGCCGGCGATTTAAAAAAAAGTTTCCCAGTGCATACATTAGCGAACGAGCGAGAGTACGCGTCGAGATTTCTCTTTCTTTTCTTTCTCTTTCTTTCACCCTTCGGTGTTCTACGAATCTTAATTCTTTCTTTGTTATCTCTTTCCACTAATTCACGATGCCGGTTAAAGAAAGGAGACGGAGAATGCACAGAGACAAAGAAGTAAGCAGAAGCGTGAGGGGAAAAAGAATAAGAAAGAGAAATGGAGAGAGAGAGAGAGAGAGAGAGAGAGAGAGAGAAAGTACTGGGCAGGAGAGCAAAAAAGAAGAAAGAGAAAGAAAGAGAGAGGGTAGGAAGGAAGTTAAAGCCGCAGCCACGGCCAACATTTTTCGTCGCCTTTGTCTCGAGAGATTAAAGGCTTAAAATGTTCACACCCATTCTACGTATTTCACCCTCGGACCCACGGAGTTGTACATACTCCTACCCTTCCTCCTTCTTTCTTTCTCCTCCTCCTCCTCCTCCTCCTCCTCCTCCTCCTCCTCCATTCGTAAGCTAGATTCTACGAGTATTTCATGGTAACTTGCAGAAAATGGTGCCAACGAGTTATACACCGATTTCGTCGCTCTAGACTCATATCGATCTCTCGACGAAAGTTTTCGGGAGTAGTAGGTAGTTATCCGTGTATTCGCGGGATGTCACGAATCGTATTACACTTCTTTATTTTCTGCGAGTTGAACGAAGAGGAAAATCGGATTCGTCGTGTTTCTCCTCATCGAGCATCATGCGAACGACCCCTCGTAAACAATCCGGACATAAATACGATACTACTTTATAACGTGGAATATAATTAAAGCCACGATTATGCAATCGGCAAAGAATCAATAGATCGGATGTTTATTCGTGACGCGTACGAGCGCGGAAACTGCTTGGTTTACGAGCAGTAAATTAATAGTGGTGTACTAATTAGGGCTGCCTAAATTGCTTCGAATGTCCAGCATGGGCGAGGCGCATGGTCATCATCGATTTAATATCCAATTAAAACTAAACTACGGGCGAATTCATAAAAATGCGATAATTAAAAGTATTGATTATCGGCAGGTGACCGGCTTGCTCGAAGGGGCCGCGGAGCTTACGGGGTGTTCGCGCGTACATCTGTTCATTAGGTAATGAACTTATTAAATCAGAGAGGTGTGGCAGGGTGTTCCACCGACTCTTCCGCCCTCCATCTCCTCCCTATCCTGCCATTCGTTTAATTACCTATCGCAAAAGGTTGATTGTAATTGGAAATAATAACAAGATAATTGTCATTACTTAAGTAGCTGCGATTGCACAAGTGTCGCCGTGGTTACTTAAAATGTGCACGTACCTATCTTCATTTAATAATAAACGTCGAATCGATATCGTAACAGAAAGTTTCCTGAATTTTTCTATTTCACGTTTTAATCGCAACGAGTGAATAAATCCTACTTTTCCTCCTCTTCTTATTCCACTTTTTCTTCATCACCATTTTCTCTTGCCTCGTTACAGAAATTTAAAAAGGGGATTTATGTTCGGAGAAAGGGGGGAAAAAATCGCTACATCAAGAACGTAGTCGTCACTTCTCACGAGTACCTTAGCATTTCTTACTCGCGACGCTTAAATTCGAATTATTCCAGTCTCACGTATGTAAACCGATTTGCGTAGAAAATCTTTTATACACAACATCTACATTTCTCTTCGGTTTACAACGGACGTCTTCCGGTCAGTAGAAATAAGATATTTCATAGACCGATTTCACGAGTATGATTTCAACCGTGTCACGACTATCGACCAAAGTAGAGTATCGAAGAGCACTAAAATCTCTAAATCTAAATATATAAGCGAGTTTAATGTCGAAAAAGATTGATTTTCGACATTACGATTTAATTCTACGTTCCATGAGATCTTTCTCAGTGATCGTGATAGTGACGATGCAGGTGCTGGTATCACTAAAGAAGAGAAAAAGATGAGAAGGTAGACGTCAAATTTAAGAAACAGCAGCATTAAAATCACTGCCCTCGTTCAATATTTCTTTGTCCCTCTCGCAGCATGCCTTGACTCGTTCTTTCCTTCTCTAACTCGCTTACACGTTACATTCTCTCGAGTTTGCACGAAGGGTGAAATCGTGGATGGGGTGCAGAGTGGGAGTGTATAAAGGGTTCGCAAAGTGACTCGAATTGCCGCACAGTCAACTTTACGAGACGGGGTATTGCTAATATCAGAGCATAAGGGCCACCCTTCCCTTCTTCGATCCACGACCTCTGTCGTCCTTTCCAACAACCTCGCTTCTCTCTTTCTCCTTCTCTCTCTCTCTCTCTCTCTCTCTCTCTTTCCCCTCCTCACTACTCTACGACCTAGCAACGCTTGCAAGCGAACCGTTTCACTCGGTATTACCAAGACTCCTTAACTGTTCGACCCTCCGCGACATTTTTAGTGGCCATCAAAAACCAACGTCGGCTTAATTATGAGAGCAGAAGTAGGAGGAACCCATCTCTCTATCTATCTATCTCTCTTTCTCTCTCTTTCTCTCTCTCTCTCTCTCTCTCTCTCTCTCTCTCTCTCTCTCTTTCCCTCTCTCCTGCATCTTGCCGACGGTACCTCAGAAATTTCACCCATTACCGTCTCAGTGCTTTAGATTCTCCACGCTTTTCTCAGAGACCCGACGACTAACCGCGAGAAACGAAAGGCAGTATGCGATGAAGACGGTTTCTCACCAAAATCACCGAGTTTCAGAAATTCCTTGGTATTCTCTCGCACCTACTTCTCTATACGACTACCACATAGATCTTCGGGATCGAGCAACATTTCTATGTATGCATAAATGTCTATGTAATAAGCTCGGTGGATTTTACGTTTGTTACACATATATTCTGAAAGATCTAAAGGCGAAAACGAGAGAAAGAGAGAGAGAGAGAGAGAGAGAGAGAGAGAGAAAGAGAGAAAGGGAGACAGTTCAACGATTCCTCTTGATTAGTACATAACGCGTACGACTTCGCATTTACCGTAATCATCGAGTACGCTTTTATCTCCAGGAAGCAATGCGAACGAGCGGTTGAATTCTAGCGAAATCATTCTCCTTAATTGCGCATTGCCGAGATCAGCCATTAGCGCGTGACGAGGACAAGAGACGAGCTTGTCTGTCTCTCGGTTGATTCCCTCAACGAATCGGGAGATCCACGCTCTGTCGCGCCCTCGAACGCCACGTATAAAAGGGACTGACGAAAGTGTGCGAGTATATTCTCTCTCTCTCTTTCTCTCTCTCTCTCTCTCTCTATCTATCTATCTATCTATCTATCTATCTATCTATCTGTCTCTCCTCCCTCTCTTTATCCTTTAGAAAAGAAACTACGACGAGAAGAGGAAACTTGAAGGCCGACATTGCGACGAACCAGGGAGACAAACGAGCCGAGTCCGTTAAGTGTTTCCCGGATGAACGATCGCCTTCCGGTTGTCCGAGCTAACGGCCTCTACGTTTCTAAGCCACATCCAAGCCACCACACTCTCTTTTCCTTCAACTCACATCCCTTTACTTTCATATACTCGTACTCGTGCTTGAGGGGCCGCCTCAACGCCTCGTTTCACGAAAACGACGACAATTTTATCGAGCATTTTGAAGCCGAACGTAGGCGCGTTCTCGCGAAAAAGAAAAAAGGGTAGCAGGGTAAGGTAGCTACCCTCGGTTCTCTTCCTTCCAACCCTCCGAACGATTGCTGCCTGACTGGAAACGCCTGGAAAACGCGACTGGAACAGCCGAGCGCGTGCATATTGCGGAGAAAATAGCTTAGTTTCGTCGTGGGACCGAAATTAGATTTCGTTCGAGGAGACGTTTCGAATGTTCGCTCTCCGACCTTCTTTCCTTTATCCTCCCTCCCTCTCTCTCTCTCTCTCTCTCTCTCTCTCTTCCTCTCTCTCTTCATCCTCCAGCACCTTCTCCCGTCATACGCTGGCATTTCACGCTACCTCCAACTTCCTCACCGGGATTCTTATGCCCTACCTTCTACTCACACTTATCTCCTTTATCTTCTCCTTTTCATCTCTCTCTCTCTCTCTCTTTCTCTTTCTCTCGTCTTGATTTCCAGCGACGTTTTCTTTCCTTTTTTTCCTTTTCTTTTTTCTCTTCTTCTCTTGCTCAAGGATTCTCGCTTCTCTCGAGACATCGAAGGTGGTGCGACGTTTCCTCGCCCACCACGCCACTATGCATATTTCACTGATTTTTATGGAATTCCTCTTGGACTACCTTCTTCCTTTTCTTATTTTTACGTTCTACCTTTCTTGTCATTCTCTGTCCCTGTCTCTGTTTCTCTTTCTCTGTCTCTCTCTCTCTCTCTCTCTCTCTCTCTCTTTGTCTCCTACTCTCTTTCTGGGTCTTTCTTCCGCGGCATGGCGTCGTACCACTTTCCTCCTCTTTCTTCATTCCACGAGAGGAGATTTCGTATGAGGATTTTCCGATTAACATCACGGAGAAGCGTCGATCGATCAAGCGGAACAATGCACCGCGTGACGTCCATGAATTCAAAAAGATGCCTAGGGTTTCCGCTACGCCAGGGATCAACGATAAATCGAAAGAACTATAACGGGCGCCAAGAGTTTGCATAGAAAGTAAAATAAGTGCGTTATCGTAATATCCCCAAGTCAAATACCAAGGACTCGCTTGTTATTCTTATTCGACAGGCCAAGGATTATCTTATCGAGTTTATTGAGCATTGTATTCATATTTTATATTTTTATCTGACATCGTTCCTTCTATGACGCGTTCGTATTAATCAATCGAGATAGAATTAACAACAATCGCGAACAGCTCGACGTAAATGCAAGATTCTTTGAGTCGCTTAAATAAATTAATTATATTTCAATGGCAAGATTGCGTATTTGAGGAACTTAAGAATCGTTTGATTCGGAAAGGTAACGTGACGTAATGGTGTACAAATCGAATGTAGTCGGCAGTATAAACGTGTTAACATCGGATTGACTCAACTAAGTTTCGCGCTAAATTTTACTCGAAAATCGAGTATAACGATGCAGGAGATATCTACGTAGTTAGATAGGTATTACGTATGTACCTATGTATGTAGGTATTTCTCTTACGAATAAACCGGTTCAAATTTAATATCGGTCAATATCTCGTTTCGGTTTAAGCTTCACCGAAAGCGCAATGATGCGCATCTTCTCTTCCCCTTCTTGCTCCTGTCGCGCGTAAAGACTGATACGCCGATAAATTAATTAAACGAGCGAAACTGCGCGTCACTAATCTAGCTAACCTAATTAGATGGCACACATATATATATAATCGGACTCCGGTAAGGCACATCATTTGTCATATTCATCGACTCATAATATTTCACAATTAACGGCAATTACTGTTCGACGCAGCAAGTGACATTTATTACACGCTTGATGGTGTTTAACATTCTAACAATAAGACGAGAACTTCGAGTTACCGTCCGTCCGCTGAAATGAATTCCATAACGTTATGCGCTTGATTAATAAAATGTATCGTGAAAATTAATGCAAAGAAATGTTCTTCTTCGTATAAAGTTCTCGTTCCCAGGAAAAAAATTTTTATTGCAAGAAACGAATAACATTTATTTCCTAATTCGATGTATTAAAAATCTCGATCCGGATTAAGTTTCACACAAGAAGGTCGTACCTCCTACCGTGAGGTCATCGAAATCATCTTATTAAACGTTTCCTTTCACCTTTCTCCGTTCACCGCAGAATCGACGCTCTCTCGTCTCGGTGACCGCGCTCGATGAGCTGCTCGACGCTCTGGAAAGGAAGCAAGATGCACATCTTCATCCTCAAAATTATTATAGGAAAGCGAATCTCAAGTGGATTGACCTTGATCTTTCTTTCAAGATCGTGAAGAGTCTGGAGGATGACATGCCATTTATCTTGGAGCGTAACAATTCCTTTAGAAATGCAATTGAATGTTCACGATCGATACGAATTGGCTAATAGCACCGCGAGAAACATCGCTATTCGTCATAGTAATCAATGCATTGATCGAATCGAATCAATGTGAAGGCGTAAAAATTAACATCGTCATCGTTTGTAATTTATTGCAAAAACGATTACTTCGTTAAAAAAAAATTCGATTCCATTTATGGTTAACCTAAAAATATTTTATTAATCCTAAAATAAATTACGATCGAACGACAATTCCTGTCCATAGTTTCTCCTCTATAACTATTTTAATTTCTAATTCAATTCTATAATAAATGGTAAGACTTTGTTAATCGTCAAAATATTTATATTTTGTTGCAATTATGTTCGATACTGAAAGAAACAAAGAAACAGAAAGAAAGTAAACACGTTGTTTCTCGCACTAGCTTTTAATAACGACGATTATTCTCGAGTAAGACAATGAACAAGGAATATCTTATCCGAGAAAAACAACACTTGCAAAACACAACATCTGTTTTCTTTCTCGTCATTCGATGCATCGTTATTGCTCGTTAATGATCCTGACACGTTTTTCGTGTTTCGTGCTTGAAAGAAAATTCGTGTTCTCGAGTTCTTTGAAAGAGATTTAAAAATCGTACGACGAGAGAGTAGAGGAAGGAAGAAGAACCTACAGGAGAATATTATTCCTCCAACGTTCTTCGAGAAACCTAAAGGGGAACGTTGTCTTGGCGGATACTTTGCTGGTAACAACTATTCGCCGTTCGCAAGGAAGACAATCTTGCCTTTGGCAAAAGAGTCGAGTTGAGCCGACCAGCAACGATACGTCCGAGACTGTCTCTATCTCTATCTCTTTCTTTCTCTCTCTCTCTCTCTCTCTCTCTCTCTCTCTCTCTCTCTCACTCTATCTTTCTTCTTCTTCTCCTTCCATCCGGTTCATACTACGTATATACCGCCCCAGAGGCAACAACGTGCCTCTCGAGATCAGCACCGTGTGTCTGTGTGTACCCATACGAAGGCAGTATGGAAATAAAGCACTTCCAAGCTACGCGAGAAATGCATACGTTCCTCCTGGCGCTTCGAAGCCACCCCCGTAAGAGCTACCCTTTTCTCTCATCACCAAAAGCCTTTCGTTCTCGGTCACCAGACACACGAGGAAGACGAATACCTGTCGAAGTATTCCTCTTTCTTCTCTCTCTCTCTCTCTCTCTCTCTCTCTCGATTAAAATATCCGTAAGAGAAGAAGAAAGTTCCTCACTAAAACGAAGTTCGGCTCGTCGCCAGCAGCAACGCCAGATCGGCCTTTGTCTTTCTCATCCCCGACCTTCGTCGTCGTCTTCGATGTAATCCCTTTCGCCGTGGAAGTCCTCTGAAAGAGGAGGACTTATCGATGGAGAGCTCTAGCGGCGTGCCCGAGTTACGAAAGTCGGAAGAGAAACTACTCACCATCGTCTTCGTTTTCCTCGGCGGAACTTCTTCTATCCTTCTCTTACGACTACTATACTCGTCTCTTTATTCTTTTATACGACCAGAAGCCCTTTTTGAGAGAGACAACCTGGCCCTCGTAACTCCTTCCTCTTCCTCATTCCTTCCTTTTTCTTCTTCTCCTTCCTCTTACTCGGCGAGGCCGTAACGAGACAACGGGAAACAAAGTGAAGAAGTCAGCTCATTCGAGTGCCACACGAAATGCGTTACTTTTTCCAAGTAACAATCACGGTTGGTACGATTTTTCTGAAGAGAAAACGATTTTACTTTCTCAGCGTAATAACGTTACCTCGTTTTTTTCGTGAAAAGAAAAAAAAAAAAAAAACAATTCGTTCTGTCGATGTAGTTGATCGTATTGGCCAATACGATCCCTCGTGTGAATCTTTCGACGACACCGTGCTAAGAAATAAAAATAAATTTCAGAAAGTTTAGCCTTGAAAGTATATACCAGACGACGTTTGCTCACGTGCTGACATAGCGATGCGCATAAGCAAAGAAGAACGCCTTTTACTCTCTTTTTTTCTCTTCCTCTCGATATCCTCGACATCTTTTTTATCTAAGTGAAAATAAAACAGTCCGACTTTATCTTGTTCAGCTTATCGCGGTCAAGGAAATCCAGCAAGAAATATTTTTATCTTCTGGTAAAAATAAAAGAGGAAAAATTACGAAGTACTTCTCAGTGAAAATCCATCACTATTTCCATAACAACTCATGAGTCGTCTTTAGACGTCTCGAATGTGGTGAGAACTTAAAGAAGAAGGAGATAGGCGTGTAAAGTTCGTAGAAAGCGAGAGAGTAATGGTTTTGAACGGACAGTGCTAACTACCCACACCGAGGCCGAACTAAGCTATAGTCTTTCATTTACATAACCATAATCCTACTTAGTGGTTGATGCCTAATTCCCTCATACGTATTCGTTTCTCCGTTGTACCAGAATTTATGATATGTAGGTAAGAGACATTACGTCCGATTGTTCGGCGGAAGTACTTTTCTCTCGATAAATTCAATGATTACAGTTTCCTTATCGGAGAAACGATTTAAAGATTCTAATTATTTTCGACTTAATCATTTTCGATAATCTCTTAATTTTACGAAACACTTGATTTGTTAATAAACCGTATATGGATTCGTAGGAAAATTGGATGTGTATAGGATAATCAATAAAACGAGAGCAAGCTGTCTATTTACAAAATATTCGTGTATTTACACGCGTGTTCGCGCAGTGTATAAAAATGAACACACACAGACATACAGACATATACATCGGACGAGTGATTTTCAATGATCGCCCGTTGTGGACAAACATCGGGGGCCTCTTGTATCGGAGCTCTCTTCCCTTTATACAGAAAAAAAAATAAAATAAATTAATCGATAAAAAAAATATGGTGCACGCGAAATAGGAGTAAAGTAGACGTGCTTTATGGCTTGGCAGTAATGTCACTACGTAGTTATTATACCTCGTGACAATGAGCGTCTTTCTCGAAATGCAGACGCTCTACTTCTTTTACGCATCAAAGGTGTATCACTGAATTATGGATAACTATTCGATGGACAACACCATAAAGAAATATATCGAAGGATCTAGTAAGAAATTCCGACTAATCGGAGAGAGTATACAAAAAATTTCGCAGTGTCGAAAAATAATTCATTGCAATTTTGTAAACGCAAAATTAAGCAAAACGTATATATGTATATATAAATATGTATAAAAAGAATGGGTTTACAGAATGAAGAAACATGTTCTACGGGAGACACGATTTTCGCGATTACCGAGGAATTGCTAACTGAGATTTTGAACTTTCACCTTGAACGAAGGAGGTTCGAGCGTGTACCGGCGTATACTCGGCAAATGTTAGAGAGCGACGGTAACATACATTTCACGACGGCGAGTCAAAGCCCGTACCCCGATGACCTAGATTCGTCGATCGAAAGTACGACATGGATTTGATTCTTCTAAGGATCACGAGTCGGTTCGTTTCATCTTTCGATTTCTTCTCTTCTTTGAGGGGCACCAAAATTCGCAGAGGTTTAAATGAGAACGAAGAATCAACGAATTTCCTTTAATAATTAATCATTAAATTTCTTTTTTTTTTTTTTCCTCTAAACATAGCCTCTCTCTATTATTTGACCTAGAATAGATAAATGTATTGAAGAGGAGACACGTTAGCTTCAGGCCACACTTGGAGCATCTTTAATTTTTACTATATCGCAATTAAGTTTGCCCCGATAATAGGACCTGCTTTCTCGAAATCTCTCGTCGAAGAGAGAATGAAAATAAATAAAGAATGGTATTAGAACGATAATAATACTCTAAACTTTCTAAGAACACTCGTAACACCCGAGTAACTCGAGGTGAGATGTTCTTAAGTAAGCAGATTATTCGTCTAATAACCTGTTATCGATACATTAGCCAACGCGTAATTATCACTTTCCCTCTTTCCAAAGGCAAACGAGAAAGATTGTTGAACAAACTCCTCGATTCTTTTCTCACATCTCTCATGTTCTACTCGGATTACTTCAAGTGGTATTTCAACGACGCGTTTAATACGAATCGATCAGCGACTATCGTGTTTCTCGTTTCGTTTTCGCTACGAACGAAGCACGTCTTCTAATTCCTTTAGGATATCTTTGATCTTCCAACACGATCGAAGACAATGACGAAGTACCATAAATCTAAAATCTAACACAGAGTTTTAGTTTCGATAAATATCGTTAAAAAAAAAAAAAAAAAAAAAAAAAAGAAATCTAAATTAGAGCATATCTTGACATCGAAAGTAACGACACAATTATTTTTTAACACGTATTTAAATGATTTTCACAGGCACACTATTTCACGAAAAAGTTTAGGAAGATATCATTTCACTCTATTGATTCTTCACGGATATCGAAGTATCCGCTTGTTTCTCCGCCTTGCTCACAGATCTCGTATCCTTCCTCGTGTTATCCATGTATTGATTATTAAAGAACAAAGCGATTGCTTCGTTTTTAGAGGAATTTCCTTCGTCGTTATTAGATGATTGACCACTTCTATCGCTGACTTGTCGAATAAGTTGATTTATCTCTTCGTCCTCATTATTATGAATCGTGATATAGTGTCCATTCTGATGAGAGATACTGTTAGATCGAGACAATTGATCATTGTTAACTTCTTCCAATGGTTGAGACTGAGGTGGACCTTGAAGTTCGACTCGACCTTGATCTGGTTGCTCGATCGCCGCTAAAATATCTTGGAGTAGGCCATTTGAAAGAACCTGATCGTGTCTTATGCTACCGTCAGAATTCTCCGTTCCTAATCCACCATCGGCAGGTTGAATCTGTAGAGCGTACGTGCCTTTTGATCCCTGAATTTGGAAACCATTTGGACCATCGGCAGTCAGACCTTGTGCTAGAGCTAATGCTTGGCTCCCTTCATCAGTCTTCAAGTATTGACTAGCATCCACCTCGTTCGAGCTAAGACTCTTAGCCTCACCATAACCTTTAGCCGTTAAACTGGCTGTCAAGGCCTCGACAGAGGTTCCATGTTGATGCAAGGATATTCCAGAAGAGAAAGAACTTTGGGATGGACTAGAAGGTAAAGACAAAGAAGAAGAGGAAGAAGAAGAAGAAGAAGAAGATGATGATGATGATGATGATGACGATGATGATGATGATGATGATGATAGTGATGAAGAGGAAAGAGATAAAACATTCGTCACTCCGGGCGCCGACGAGTGAACGTGATCATTACTTTGAACGTCCGAATCGATCGCTTGATTCGATGATTCATAAGAAACTCCTACCGGATTTCCATAACTATCTTTCAAGCCGACTTTCTGTTGCTCGTAATTCTCCAAATCTAACGTGTTTAGAGGTGGTGCAATATACGAATTCAAGGAATCCGAAATTGAAGAAAAAGCTGGTGGTGATTTAAGTAAAGAATTATCTTCCTCTCCTGTTGGACTTGGTAATGCTGGAAGAGCAGAAGGTGGCAACAAGTGATCGGTACCCTTGTCAAATCCAAAATCCATGCCATTGTTGAACTGCTGATAATTGCAATCACCAGTAGTAATCGTTAGAGGTGGATTTATTACGGGAGTTCCATAAACGCTGTTCAGACCATTTCCTATTCCGTCATAAAGATTTGTCCCAAAACCGTTTGACGTGAAACCGAATGTAGAAGCTGGTCCAAAATTAGGTGCACCATAGGTTGGAACCGGAGCTGGCGTGTTGAAATCCGTGAAAGATAATGGAGTTCCGTATTGTGCATTGGGTGCAGCCATTGGAGAATTCAAACTGTGGGAATTGAACTTGCCGAAAGATCCACTGTTAGAGAACGTGTTCGATAAGGAATGATCGGATACAGATGATTGATGAAATGAAAGAGGAGCGTTCAAACTAGGTAGCTGAGGGCCGAACGATAGATGAGGAGCGTGTGATTTAAGTGGCTTTGTCAGGTCAATAGGAGGTAACGACGGAAGATAACGATGAAGATTAGATATCAGTGCTACGGGAATTGGATCCCGGAATTTGATCGGTTCTCGATTTCTAGGTGGCATTAAAGATGCTGGCGGTGACGAAGGTGGACCGTGCAATCTAAAGTGTCCGTGAAATCTATGATGATGGGAGCCATGTTTCTGGAAGGAAGGACCGAAAAGTCCAAATGATGGGAAGGTTGGTCCCGTTCGACCAGATTGAGCAGCCGGATATGGTCCATCTGGTGAATACGAAGAGAGTGGTGGTGCTGCATAAGAATCAGTAGGTGGAGGAAGCAAAGAAACCCCGACGATTCCATTGGCCTTTCCGAAATTAACTGGTGGCAGTCCCGGTAATTGTTGCAAAGTGATATCATTGACATTATGAACTCCGAGAGATTCTCCGTTTCCGAATGAAACGTCGTGAGATGATTCATCCAGTTCTTGCAATGGTAATACAGAATGTCCCGAATTCGAGTCACCATCGATGTTCAGAGACGTCGATGAATGTTCATACGAAGAAACACCAGAATTGCTTCCGTGAGACAAACTTTGAAGATCCGAGGTCGAAGATTCAGTATTGGGCAGCAACTCAAAACCCACGGTTTTCACGATCGAAAGAGAATCCGAGTTCCCAACGTTGTATTTTAAGTTAGATTGCTGATGATTATGTTGATGATGATCCGAATGGAAAGAGGAGGACGATGAGGATGATGTATGACTATTCGAACTATGATCACCGTCGTACACTGGCAATGGCGGTGGAGGCAATCCGTTTTTATCGCCAGATGACTCACGGACGGAAGTTTTCAGATGTTGAGCTTCTGGATTAGTGATGGGTACGCCATAAGAGTCGCTGGGTACGTTCGGATTCGTCGTATCTTCGACGTACTTGAGACGATGACCATCGGAGGATGAATATTGTTTCAAGGGAGGTCCTTGTTGTTTCTGATTAGCGAGTCCAGCTATGGGCTGCCATCCATCGTACATTATATCAGGTGGAGTGGGAGGTGCTGGAACTCCTGCAGGAGGTGGTGGTGGTGGTCCATGAATATTACCGGTGCTCAATTCGTACTGAATAGGTAATTGAGGAGGTGGAAGTGGAGGGGGTGGTCCATACTCCGGATTCACTGGAAGAGGAAGCGGTTCGGGTCTTGGTCGATAAGATTCGATGGATACAGGAATGGGTGGTCCATGTCCAGACTTAACGGGTCCCAAATGATTTGGCAAAGACGATACCGGTGGGAAACCGGCGAGTGGAGGCGTGTTCAACTTTAACGGTGGTCCATACTGTGGTTTTGGTGGTCTAAACGAAGGGAAGGAAAGCGGCGGCGGTCCGAAGTGCTGTTTTAGCGGAGCAAAGTGAAGCTTCGTTGGGCCAAAAGTTTGTTTTGGTGGCCCGTAATGAGGTTTAATGTTTAACGGCGGTCCGTAGACTGGTGCTGGTCCATTGAAACCACCATTCACCGATACAATCGGTGGTCCATAGTCGTCGGCGGGTGGTCCATAAGAGTTGCTTATCCTTTCGTTGGCTTTTACCTCATTTTTCTTCTCCTCAGGATTCTCGTTGGGCAATGCTTGCGGCAACGCCTTGTTCACCACCGCTCCTACGTGCTGACCGATCAGCAGCGCGCAAACCAACACGATTGTCATCTATAATCAAAATAGGTCACCTGGGATTGGACGAAGGAATAATAGCTAGAAGCGATGAGAAATGAGATAACTGCTTTGTTTGATAACTTTCGTAATGGCTGTGCTTCCACTAAACCTCTCGTGTATGCTGAATCGTGTATTAAATATAGAATTTGTTAAGTTCTTTAATTTTGACATAATAATTCATCCAGCTAACAACGAATATCCTTTCTTAAATTGAATGTGATGTATATCATCGTGTGTTTCCCATAGATATAAACTGGTACGTCTAATCATCTCGACGCTTCATAAGCCTTGAGATACTCAGTGAGCCTTTAACTTATATAAAGTGAACTTATAGTCTCCGAGGTACGAACCTACGTGAAAATTATGTAAACCTCTATTTACTTACAATACGCTTTAGATGCGTAAGCGTGTGAATAATTTCATTACGGGGAAAGATATCACACGATCTGTAACGAAATACACGACGTTCGTGCTGAAGTCTCAGGAAGATAGGATTTCCTTCGACATGTCGCATAAGTAAAAGGGAGAAATGAATGATCGCCTTGGAGGAATCTAATGCGGCTAATTACAATCAGTAGGGTAAAGTGATAATGTAAGTTGGTATACTATTTATTGTCTATCCTGATTAGTGATGCTTTTATTAAAGTAAAATGTGTAAATGAGTGTTCCAATTAATTTTAAAGAAGCAATCCATCTCTGATCGTTCCTTTTTAGATCTAAAATTCATACTATTAAAACTATTAGATTGCGACGAATAATACCCTCAACCTAGCATTTTTGTCACGTCTCTACCATAACGAAGCCTTTAGAAAGTATTATCGCTACAAGCGTTATACGGGTAGCCAACGATATAATCGTAAAATAACTACGATGCTTTCTTTAATAATGTTCGTGGTTTATGTTCAAATGACGAAAGACAATAAGTAAAGAAGTTTTGACGGGAGGAATAACGATCGATCAACAGCTATTTTCCTTGGTCATGCAGAAAATTATTTCCGTATTAAGTTTAACATGAGGCTTTCTTTACAACCTCGACTCATCAAGATCTTCTTCTTACGTTTATGAACGTACAAGAACAACGACAACGTCGTTTTACCTGACGGTGAAATTAATCTCGAGGACAATGGAAACTTTCTTATTTTTCTAACGAAGTTAGGTCGCCAACGTCACTTTCGACCATCGGTGGTAAAGTTTAATACCATTTTCATGATTATACATTATTTACAAGACACTACCATTACCGAGTCTATCTCGTAGTTCGATCGGACGTTTACGTAAGAAAAACGGAAGTAACGATCGCCCTGTAAGACTGGTACGGTAGTCTGTCAAGCGAAATGGTATCGACACTATTTATATCAATTTTACGAGATCGTTCGTAACAAATGGAGACACTTGGTATCACGCGATACAAGTTGTACGTTTAGTGGTAGAAGTAAGTCGGAACGTGTCTCTCATAAGCTCGTCAACGACACTGGGAATCCAGCATGAGTGCGCTTAAAGTGGCACGATGGCCGAGATGCAAGGCTAACACGATAAACCATACTTTCTCCTAAGAGCATCCGTAAGAAATATTCGCGGGGTCGGGTATACTTTAACTCGACGTTTTAGTAAAATTCATTACCTCGATTCGCTGCATCATCTCGTTCTTTCCAAAAAAAAAAAAAATAAGAAGATAAGAAGAAAAAAAAGAATAACTTGTAAAGGAAGCTTTCGCAGGATAATTAACTAAACTAAGATTACGGTTGTGTAATTAAAATAAACACGTGCCACTTTTCTTTCACATGAAACTTTCAATAGATTCTTAAGCAACGTGAAATTATATACACGATCGATCTCTATTTCCTGGTATCGTATCTACTTTCCCGTTAAAATTTTTGCTGAAACGAAGATAAGAAAGCTTGCGCTGATTGAAAATGAAATTCTCTCGTTTTAAAAGATTATCGAAGATTGAATGATACGCTGATCGAGAAGATATGAGAGGACAAATTTTTTATTTCAGAAAGAATCATTCCTCGTTATTGATGCCATGAAGATGTTCAAGGATAAAAAGAAACATTCCTATTAATAGCGCAAAATTTGGAGAAAGAGAAAACCTATTTGCATCGAAGAGAACTTTGAAGGATTCCAAATAATTGATTCGAAGTTCGATTTGAGAGAACTCAACTTCTCACGAATTCACTTTCGAAAAGTCATTCGCATTAATAAAGAGAACTAAGGTGAAGGTCTTTCCACACCCTACTTTTCTCTGTATACACATACATACACACGCGCGCGCGCACACACACACACACACACAAGCTATGATAAGCTCACAGTCAGAACAGTTTGGCTCGCATGTCCCACGAACATAAAGGGTCTGCATGTGCGAATCGTAGTTTAGGCGTAGGTCGTGCATAAGGTTGGTGGGTAGATAGGTAGGTAGGTAGGTAGGTAGGTAGGTAGGCGAACGTGTTCGTGCTACCGTTGTGACTGGGTCAAACGCCTCCTTCATGCATAGTCATATACTCTAATCACGTACGACGTGTGCGTAACATCGTGGCAAACCTTAGGCGCTTCTTATCGGACGATTCGATGCACAAAATTGCCATTAATTTCCTTTCCTTCCGGCTAAGCACATTCACTTTTCAACGTTCCATCGTTCAATTTTCAGATATATAATGCTCCCTCGTTTTATTTATTACCGTTTTATCTCACGAACGATTTTTAAAGAATATTAAAATTTTAAATTGTTCTTTTTTATGTTTTTTATAAACAATATTTTACTATACTATCTCCAGGGATATAAATTAATTCAAGAGATATTTACAAATTGAATAGTTTATCAATTAGAAAGTTAATTAACCGATATTGATGGCCGATAAAAAACGAAAACTTAATTTCATGTCAAGGACAAACTTACGTTATAATAATATATCTTGAAAGAATTTTAAAATATCGCATAATTATGGAACATTCAAATATTACTTACGATTCGTTTTAATTCTATAATTTTATTCAGTGATTCACTTTCTCTTTTAAAAGATATTATACCAACGAAGAAATCATTTCTTCAAAGGGAAATAATATAAGAAAATGAAATCTAGAGGCCGAACACCATTGATTATTATTTTAATGTTTTTGAAGGAAGCACAGCCAAGACGAATTTGGAAATCTATCCTCGTGAATCGGAAAAGTATGGAATTGAGAATTTCTTTACGATTCAATTCGTGTTGAGCGAGTGAGAAGGTGAAGGCCGCGTCGCGGAAATGGAGGAGAAAGAGAAAAAGAAAAAAGAAAGGAAAGAAGGCGGAACGCCGGTCACTTACCTTTACTTCGAGCATGGCACCGTAACAACCGTAAAAACTTGTGTCCGCACTGCACACAAACTAAAAAATATATATAATATTATATATATATATATATATATATATATAAACGGCACTGCTTATATAAAACTGGTCCTTTTCTTTCTTCGATTTCCGTTACTTGATAATAAAATAAAGTAAAAGGGAAGAAAAAAAAGAAGAATTAAAAGGAGAAAACGACGAAGAAGAGAAAAATCGACGTCTTCCTCTTTTTCCCGCGCTGTTATCGAACGTAGCGCGATCGTTCGATGTTATGCTCGATCGTCACGTCACGAGCACCATCTTTCTCCCGAGGTAAAATAAAAAAGAAGAACGAAAGAGAATACAAGAAGACACCACAACGCGATTGTAGGAGGAACGAAAAAATGTTCAGACCCGTAGGACGCCTCTGCTTATATAGACTCCCGTAGAGGGGTACCAACGTGGAGAGCCATTGCCGCTGTTGATGAAGTCGCCGATGAGAAGCGTGCACGAGGAGCGACGGGCCGGTTGAATCGAAGAAAGGAGTCGAGTAGTGGTAGCAGGACCAACGGGAGAAGCCCGAGAGAGAAAGAAAGAGCGAGCGAGAAAAAGAAAAACAAAGAGAAAAAGAGAGAGAGAGAGAGAGAGAGAGAAGTCAGGCCAGTTGGAGAGGGAAACCTCCTCATCGTATATCGCTTAAAAATTCTCTTTGTAGAGAAAGTAGGCTATAGGCCCTGTCTTTTCCTCGAAGGCGTCGAAGATGCGCAGGTTATCGGCATCACTACTATTCTTTGTTTCACGGTGTTGTATGTTCGAACACTGAGAAAGAACAAAGCAAGAAACGCAAAGACAAATCTTCGAGATACGTTCGCCTAGGTGTGGTATTCTTCCTATATTTTGTACGATATTAAAAGTTAGTCATGGGGACATGTTCTTTTTTTTCTCTTTTCTTTTGCCTTCGATAGTACGAATTAACGGATGAAATAACAATGCGACGATGAGAGAAAACAGAAAAATGAAAATAAAAGAGCTGCTTTTCATTTTCCTCTCTTAGAGGAAACCGAATAGGGAACAGCTGTTATCCTCGAAATATCTTTTGGAGATTACGTGGAAACATATGAAACTGCTCATTAGCTAGAATTCTTTATTACAATAATTAATTTTGTTGCAATTTTTATAATGCACATCAGGGAGGATAAGAGAAACAGAGAGAAAGAAAGAGAGAGAGAGAGGGAGGGAGGGTGAGAGAGAGAGAGAGAGAGAGAGGGCGAGTAAATAATTCATAATTGCTCCTATCGCATAAAATATGAGTAGCTGGCCAAACGTTTGATATTTTCATAAACACTCTGTCAAGTATCCCATCCAATTTGCATCCAATTAATCGCACGAGACCAAATTGTCGCGACTAATTGCCTCGGCGGGCGACGTGCTGCTCCTCCTACGCGGTAAAAAGATTAATTATTATGGATCGTAGCATCATTGTGTGCACGAACGCAATGCCGACGATGCGGGGAGCGCTCGAAACAAATCGACGTTTAATTGATATTATAATAAAACAAAACGAGGTACCTTCGGTGCGTCATCGATCCTGCTAGCCAATTATTTCCAACCGACGGTTGCTCGATAATACCCTATCTATCGTATTCGTGATTTTGATAAGACAACAATAATAAAATGCAAAGAAGAAAGAGAATAGTACAGCAAATTGCATTTTCTTTATAACGATAATGAAAAAGAAAAAGAAAAATGTAAGCAAAGTATATTCGCTCGAACATTCAAAAGAATTCATCTCAAATTCAAGAAGAAATATTCTACGACACGAGCACGAGATCATGAAAAGTTTCGAGGATGTCCTACAAAACGAGCGACTTACTTACAAAAGAAAATACTTCGATGCACGGTTTGCAATTAATCCTCGTAGGAGCAGGAGAAGGAGAACAGAAGAGATTCTCCGCAAGATTCACAATGGGGAAAAAAAACGCGTCCCGTTTCTCAGCTTTGCGCGCCTTATACGAGAACGTCAAAGTTGAACGAGTAAAGGAACGAGTAAACGTACGAGTTCTTTGAGATGGTTTGCGACGTATAACGAAGCTGAGCGATGTCATAACGAGGTCCTAACACGACTCTTCTCCGTAAATGGCCTTCGATATCTTCTCTTTTAACTCGTTTTTCCTTTTCCTCTCTCCTCATCCTTCTCATTTTCCTTCCCTTCCTCCTCCTCCTCCTCCTCCTCCTTCTTCTTCTTCTTCTTCTTCGCCTTCGTCTTTTTTGCTTCTTTTTCTTCTTCACGAATCTCGGTCAGTGTCAAGAGCAAGCAACGTAGGCAGCTTGCAACGAATTTACTCGCTTCTGTGCAACTCGTACGTGTGGCGAAGTTAAAAAGCTGCACGTGTGTCGGTGGTACTCCGTTGAGATCCATTACAATCGTATCAATAATTCAGAGTAAGAGAGCAACGTTCCCGTCGACCTAAGTTTTCCTTTACTTAGTCTCGTTCTTTTTATCTTTCCATTTCTCTCTCTCTCTCTCTCTCTCTCTCTCTCTCTCTCTCTCTCTCTCTCATGTATATTTTATACTTTCTTCAGCGTCTATATTAATTTTTTCAACTATTCTGTCTCCTTTAGTTTATCCAATATGATTATATCACTTCCTTCTTTTTAATATTTTCAAATTTTGTTACCTCTCTCATACTAATAACAAAAATACGTTCACTGTGAAACTCACTACTGCATATTTGAGAAAAGCTCGAAGTAAGAAGCAAGCCGCAAACAAAATTGTTTTCACCGGAAATTCTCGTAACTATGCAAAAGTCCCTCACAGTAACGATGGTTTGCGTAAGGACACCGGGAATTAATCGTTCAACGACGAGTCGTGAGAGAAAGAACTTTTTCCTTCTACTCCAACCCCCTTTTTTCTTTCTTCCTTGGCTCTTTTACTCGAGGACGACTTTCTTTCTCTCTAGCAGGCTACCCTATCCACATTATTTAAACGGACGTCGACGGAAGGACCGGTATTGCGAACTTAGATAGAAACATTTGCAGTTGGAGTCCTGTGATAAAGTCGTCGCAATCTTACCTTTGAACGACTCCTTTTCTTCTCTCTTACTATTCTTAATTTTATATTCATTTTATTTTATTCTATGGAAAAAGAAAGAATACCAATAATCAACGCCGATAATTTCTAAGAAGACAAATCATTGATAAAAACGAAACTATCAAGTACCCTGAAATGCAAGGTTTTCCTCGAAAGTATTTAGATGAAACTCTTTGTGGAGAGAGAAGAGAAGAATCAAGTTAAAGGCATACGTATAACGTCGAGTCGGGAAAGCACATACTTTCTTGAAAAAGAAGAGAGAAAGAGGAGGACTCGCGACATCGGATTATCTTTCAAGCGTTTATAATCTTAACCTTTCGAAATAGTGTCGTATTTACACATAGCTCGCACGACAATATATCTTCTCTCTCTCTCTCTCTCTCTCTCTCTCTCTCTCTCTCTCTCTCTCTTTTTCCCTTTACTTCTTCAACGATCATTTAACGCTAATAAAGATGAATGAAGTCAGAGATTTTGTAACTCGTCATTCTATTCTTTAAAAAGGACAACCAAATTATTAAGAATCCACAAGTTTATACGATCAATTATTTTTAATTATTACTCTTTAGGAGAAAGTTGTATGGTTTCAAATGATCCAGTCAAGCTGAATCTATCTATGTAACCATTTCCGAGCTGTTACATGCAGGGTTCGTCGACCCATCGAATTACACGTGGTGCAGTGAATCTTCTAACCCATGTAATACCTCAGCTACGAGTCATTCAATATCTTCGGATCAGTCCATCAAATAGATACGCGTTATGTAATTTATTTCATTCTAGTATCTACCGTTAAACTTGCTTTAAAATTATGGAGAAGGTGATCCTTGATGATAAAAAAGATTCATCCGGTATAAAAACGAATTATTACGCCATAGTACTTGTACTTCGGACTCGTCCATTCCTCAAGAAAGGTACAAATAACAGATAAAAAATATATATGCGAGTATATACATATATATGAACGCAACATTTTCCCCTAAGAATATGTTACTTCTCATCATTTACATAGTGACATTTAGAAAGACTTGCCTTTCTTATTCGAAAGCGAATAAAAGTGTTACCTGGAACGTATATTTCAATTTATCACCATCACTTTTTAAAATGAAACAAGCCAATTCGATAAATATTCAGATCGAACGAGGATTTTTATGTTTAAATATTTTCTGTAAAAGTCGTAAATTCATTAACTGAAAATGTATACACACACGCGCGCGCACGCACGCACATGCACATATCTTAGTAGTTAGAAGGAAAAAATCGTTTTTATGACCATCTATGAAAGGGAAGGCAATGGTGAACGCAGGAAACTCGTGGTCAAGGTGAATGCTCTGAAGATATTAGAGTTTTAGGGTCACGTTGATCGGAATGCGCGCAGGTGCGGCAGCATCTTGTATCGCCAGGTGAAACTTTCTTTCTTTCTTTCTTTCTTTCTTCCTTTCCTCCGAGGTCAACTCGCCGCTTGACATGCGTCCGGAGAAATCATCGAAGAAATTTTTATCAAACATTTCTCTCTCGTATAATCGTACTTACTATAAATTTGGATAATTTAGAACTCATTAATAAAGAATTGAGATTCATTTCCCGATAAAACTCGCCGAAGTAGTAACAGGACCAACGATTGCTTTCCTTATCATTGTAACGTGAAAACTGGTATTGTTATCCCAATAAATATCGCACGCATAAATTAAGTGCCATTAATATCACATTACCCGGTCATATATATCCTGATGCAATTATCGATAAGCGCTCCTGCTCGAATGTACATAGCGTACGTATATAGGATTATCAATAGGACAAGCATGTTACTTGGAATATCTTCAGCAAATATTTTTTTAGTTTGATAATTTGTTATCACATTTTCGTTGGCAATTTTGGGGATCAATCCTACTTGGATGATGTAAACGATAGCACAACATATGTATGTATGTAGTAAATATTTGGTACAGATTGCAGTAATATCATTATCAGTTTATAAGTTTCGTCAGTAGCGAAAATATTTAATACTATTGAATAACCCGATATTAATGGTTGAAAATGAATTTTAGTTTAAAAACTAATATCATTATCGTCATTTTGAGATTGATAGATTACATTAATTATAAATCAGTTAGTGTTATGGTCATATTAGCGATAAGAGAGAAGAACGAGCCCGATTTTCGAACTGCTACAATTCATGAAACAACATACGTACATATATCTACCTACTCGTTGATAAATCGATCCAAGCAAATCTGTTAACTCCTCGAAAGCAACGATTCTCACCGTTTATCAGGCCCAGTTCGTTTGTCGCACCTGATCTCCCTGATTAAATGGTCGAGCCATCCAAGCAGAGGCATACATACGTTTACAACTGTTTCAATAAGGAACAATCTATCTACGAGTGGCTCTTCCTAATCGTGCTAATGTTTCGACTCGACATCGGTACAAATTTATTCGCTATTTATGATTTTCTGTTTGTTAAATGTGTAATCAAATCTTGATATCCCTGACTTTTCAACTCTGATAAATCATACTTTATAAGAGTGAACAAAATCTCGTGCTATTATCAATTACATGAAAATTAAAATCTTACATTTCCATTACAATCTCGAACACGTCAATTTACGAAGATATCAAATTTTCTTCATCGTACGATTTACTTTAATTTCGATATTTTTTCTTCTTCATTGCAGAAAGAATTTCTCTCTGGAAAATTCTTTCAAATTTCACATTTCATTGTACAGAAAAAATATCGTTTTACTAGACCTATACAGGCTCAAGATAAAAATTACTATCTGGGAACATTTCGTGAAACGGTGTCTTAGGAAATTGGACGGAGTCATTCAAGCGGCAAAATAATGAACTCTCCGTCTACACATTACGTCGCCCGATTACAATGACCCAAGTTTTACATCAGTTTCCCTTCTCTCTCTCTCTCTCTCTCTCTCTTTAGTTTCCTGCCGATGGCATGACTTTGGTTGTTTCGGCGCCTTTCAATGAAAGACCATAAATTTAAACAGTTTATCACTTGGGTATAGTCCTTGATTACGATATTCTTTCGTATGTGAAATCGCATAGAAAAAAATTGGAAACAAAATGGATTGACACAATTCCTATACTCGAACGCAAAATAAATATTAGGAAAGGAAATTTTTTTCTTAAATGTTGGATATCTATCAATATGTATATTTGGTATATCCAACAATATAATCTTATCTTTCCGTGATATTTCAGACAGAAGAAAATGACGAATAATATCCTTGTCAGTCGGGATAACCGATGTATGTCCGTTAGGATTATCAAAATAACAAACGACAATTCGAGCGAGAAAAGAAAAAGAGAATTGTCGGTAGAATGAGAAACGAGTTAATCGCTGATCAACTCCTATCTACGATACGCATACACACATAAATGCATATATACGACCTACCTAACTCAATACTAGTATGCACGTAGATGGAAACGAGTAACGAAGAAGTGGTAAAAATTGACGGACGCTCGTGACTGCAGGGCAAAGCAAGCGTGTAACGAGAGAATGAAATGGTCAAAAACTCGGAAAGCGGGTGTGCTGGTGTTGTGGCAGGGTGGTACGTCAGAGAAGCTGAAGAGGAGGAGGAGGATGAGGAGTAGGATGAGTAGGAGGAAGAAGAGGAGGAGGAGAATGAGGAGGAGGAGGCACTGGTCGTGCACGGAAGAGTGCACGCTCGTTGTTTTATGAACGAACAACGAAAGAGAGGCAGGAAAAGCCTGGGCTCTCGCGGTGCTCTCGGGAAAAAGGATGCACCCGTCGGTGCTATTTTCCTCCCATAAATCCGTTGTCGTAAAAAGGAACGGGCAAATTTTCGTAATACGGCCGCGCTTCCGTAACCGAGCTACCGATGAAACGAGACACGCGGGAGCGCATCACAATGCAACGATGAGAATTCGGTGTTTCGAGTCCTCGGCTTGCACGCTTGTTCGCCCTGACCTCTCTTTCTCTCTCTTTCTTTCTAGTTTCCTAGTTTGCCCGTACCTCCCCCCTCTCACTCTCTCTCGCACTCTCTCTCTCTCTCCCTCTTTCTCTTTCTTTCTCTCTTTCTCTTTCTCTTTCGCGCTCATTCACTTTCTGTTGTAAGAGAGAGAGTACGTTATAGCCAACTCGTTTCACGCCCTGCCTCTATAAGTTCGTACTTCTTTTTTTGCTCCTCCTTCTCCTTCTCCTTTTCTTTGTGTTTTATGTTCTTTCCATCTTGTCTAACTTTCTGACAGGCGCAAATAGAACAAGTGTTCATTAAACGGCGTTCGTTTCTTAGCTATCGCGAGAGAAAAGGAAAAGGATGAGAGAGATAGACAGATAGATAAATAGAGATTCTATACGCAACCAGTAGCAGGAGGATCACTTTTTCGCAAGATATTCTGGCTCTAATGAAGTAGGAGGATAGGAGTAAAGGTGAATCTCGAAATCTTTGCCCCGTAAAACGAGCGATGATAGATCGTGCTTGCGACTAAGGCGAAAGGATATAAATAGTACGTGTCCGTTTTATAATCTCCACACTTACCGAAGTACCAACTGTGGATAAAAATGAAATACCCCTGATATTATTGTTAATTTTTGTTATTTATCGAACATCGACTATTGTCGCGTGGCATTAAATCACTTTCATACATCCGAACGATTTACATCGATCCATGTTCAAACTCATGTTCAATTTTTATTTCGAAAATAAAAAAAAAAAAGGATTAAAACTGCAGGAGCGAAAATACTCGATTTCTTCGTAATAGAGTATCATGTTTCTTTGATAGTTCACAACGATTATAAGAATCTTTGCTCTATTCCTATTTTATCCCTTTTTATCTTTTTTTTTTTTTACCCTCCTTACCTTTTTTTTTCTTTCTCTCACTTTATCGTATAGTCTTCGTCTTCGATGTTACAACGGGTAACAATGTGGGCGCGAAATTGGCTCGATGTCGGCCATTAACGGAGAAAGTTTACAACGTTCGTGTTTTACTAGAGTTTATCAACTACCTTTTCCTACCAATAGCATCGTGTCTTTATACTTTTACCTTTGGACTGGGTGACTCAAAAATTAAGATACTTTTTCGTTATCTTTCATTGTCAGACACTTCCGTAATCTTTCCATAATGGGAACACCATTTTTTATGAAATTTTTTATTTAATTTTTCTTTGATCTAAACGTACTTAACTATTTCGATATCGATGGAACGATGAAAGTATATTTTACCGAACGTTGAATATTCTATTGTACGAGGAAGATACGATATTTAAAAAGAAGTTTAAATTCCACGAGTTATTCCCGCATTTTGAGCTTTGTCGTTGATCTCCGTTCAGCGTTATTTCTCTTTCAGGGTAAGAGTTCCAGGTCGAGGAGAAGCCGTTCTTAGAAGTTATTCACATAAATATAACAGAAAGTATATACCTAGCGAATAAATCCTTCGTTTATGGAGTCACTGAATGCAAAGGCATAGGATAATAATTGACTTTCATGCAGAGTGGCATTACAGCGAGGCTGAGAGTGTAATACTCGGAGATCTTTGAAGAAGCATAAAAAAGTTCACGGTACTGGAAACTTCTTCAAGATCAGGAAGCGCTTAATCGCATCATTAAAGTCCTCTCTGGACTTTAGACTGGACCCGGGCGTAATATCTTTACTTTTTCTTCTTTATCCTTTATGTTTTTCTTCGTTGTATCATATCTAATGTTTTATTTCAAAAATCGTACCCATTCAGATGAGTTCTTTATAATTTATTTCAAAGATCTATCAAAACGACAGTACATCGAAATATATCCGTAAAATATTTCAATGGATCATTAATGATCTTCAATGATTTTCCATAAAAATATCCTAACGTCCCGATGACGTTCATCTGTTTCTCAAAACAAAAATTGAACTGTCAAGGAACCGGAACGATAAAGCGAAAACACCGTTTTAAATGCATCGATTCACGTGTTTCGAGCACAGTAGTTGCCCGCGAAAGAACTCGTTATAGCGGTCGGCTCGTCGAAAGCTACTCTGTAATCGAGTTTTCTCTGCCCCTTCCTCTCCTTCTTCTCTTTTGCTCCTCCTGTTAATTTCACCTCCTCGCCCACACATTGAAACTTTATTCTTTTTATTACAGAAATCACGAAACGATGCGTTTATGGTATAAGGATGGGATTTTGCATTATGCTCATTATCCTTTCAGCCTGATTCTGATAATTATAAATCGCAAGGAAAGCTAAATGTTAGGAGTTTTTTCTTTTTCTTTTTGTTTTTGTTTTTAAAAGTACTTATTCGAAAATATCTATTTACAGAATAATTTCAGCCAATCTCTTTTCAGGTATTTCCAATTATCGATATAATAATAATTATCGGTATTAGAGTTCGAACTGCGCGTTAGGTACTTTGCTAAGAGCGAAATCTAAGCATAATAGGAGTTGCATCGCGTAATAGCGGAACGATCATAACGGTAACGCGAGACACGGTGAATCGTCGCTTGCTCCATTTACACACAGAGAGAAAGAGATACTTACTGACGTTACTATTGCACACTACGCAACCACTATGGCTTCTGCTACTACTACTGTTACTACTGTTACTACTACTACTACTACTACTACTACGTACTAACGTAACTTTCCAGATCTAACGACCTCGCAAAAGATTGTCCATTATCATTTTACAATCTCGTATATCTTATAACGACACGCGTTCTAACGTGTCTCGAAATCGAAAGCAAACACAAACTGACCGCTATGTATAGGAAGGAAATAAATATATAGAAAAAAAATAATTTATCGAAAGGCAAATGCATTGAAGAATTCTTTGTTAATTTCTCCCAAGCCTTAAATAGGATCTGTTTCCTGTGATACCGGAATCGGAACATCTGCAATTTAAAAGAAATACGTCATACAAAGTTTTCACCTGCGATCCAACGTTCGTTGGATGAATCACAGAGTGAAATCTTACTTATTTTGCAACTCGGATCATCGTTCAATTAGCCCTATTCTCATAGGTAGTTATAATCGGTTCTGGAAATAATTGGAAATAATCTGGAAATAATCAAAAATTGGTTCTCTGATTTATTTGTAAATTGGAGAAAAAGAAATGAAGAAATAAAATAGTCATCGACAATGAGCTTCCATAGCGGAAAAAATTTAATAAATTCGCGATCTATTTCAAGAATTGCTTACAATGAAATTCTCGTAAGTGACTAGATGTACATAGAAAAAAAGAAAAAGAGAGAGAGAGAGAGAGAGAGAGAGAGAGAGAGAGGGAGAGAAAAAGAGATTAGAGGATTCACATTTCAAAGTAAATGAACATCCGCTACGTTCTTGATAAGTCTTCCCGTAGCAGGTCATTAACATACATTCTTGCGGACAGGTTTCGTCTTCAGAGCCGACCGATCAAGAGTACACTTTCTCCAGAGACTGAATTCCGAGCGTGGGATCCGCCGTTTAAAGAAAAAAAATTCTCTTCCACGTTTATATACATTTTATTCTATATCTATGCGCGTACATACAATGTATATATCAAATAATTAATTATAGCTTTCTATTTTGTACGGATCTTTTTTTAATATATCTTATATCTTTTGTAATATTCCGTTTAATAAATTTCAAAATTTATTATAGAATAATAGCAAACGTTAAGGCAACTGGACAGTTTAAGTTGAAAGGGAGGAAGAGAGAGAGAGAGAGAGAGAGAGAGAGAGAGAGAGAGATAAAAAAGAGATCGAGAGGAAAAAGCCACTGCGACTACGGCACATCGATCGGCAGCTGTATAAATTTATTAGACATTCGTGATAGATTCAAAGAATATAGGAAACGTCCGAAAAATGAAATTCGACAAGGATATTTCGATTTTAGAGGAAAAATCGCATTTTCCTTTCTCCGTACTTTCGTACGCTTATAACTAAGTATTTTATTCGGTCATATATTTCTATTGTTTGAAATATTATATTTTGAACAATGGGGAATAATTCGAGGGATCTATTCTCAATATCTTTTTGTAAGAAAATAATAATATAATGTAGCGTAATCCAAAAACGGAAGTTCGTTGAATTTATTAAACAAGGTATTTGATGAATGCACACTTGAATACACATTTCTATGAGACTAAATGAACGTTAGATGACCGGCGTAAAGTTATAATTTCTTGTACGACGTCATAATTACCATATCGTATCCGAGCCAAGAGTATTATATTAATTAGCATGCTCGCATGCATCCTAATTGAAATAAATGTTGGTCATTAAGGTTTAATCGGCCTTATATATATATATATATATATATATATATAACAAATACCTGAAGGATCTTATAATCTGTTTGTTGTATATAACAAAGGCAAGATCTTGATGGTACGGCGGTTAACCTTAAGCGACCGTCGAAGTCTTCTTGTGAAAGCGTCCTTGTCGCTTGAACTTGTATACAGCACTGGTTATGCATCGTGACCGGCTATTATTTCGCTTGCCTTTCAATATCACCATTTATCCAATAGTCCTTACTTTTCTCTCTTCAAAGTTTTAAGATAATATTAAATGTTATATATAACAATGTTCTTCGAAGATTTATATCCGAAATGTTGTTGAATAAGCTTTCTACGTTTCTCTTAGCATTCTACGAATGAATCATTTTCATTAACTTTTAACCTTTCTAACAGGTGCAAATTTTTATAAAACAGGAACAACAATATTATTCAATAATACGTTTCAGTTTCCGAATAACGCAATATATTGTCGATAGTTAAAGAGAATATAAAAATATTTAATCACTTTGAAAATGTTCCTAAGAATAGAAACGCTGGTTTTCTAGCTTTTCGAAGAAATCCTTTCTCCCTATTCTTCTCGAGAATAAAGAAAGATAAATAGATAAAAAGGAACGCACGTCATCGCGAGAGTCACGAGAAGTCACGAGCGCGATTGCACTTTCTAAACCATTCGCGAGATAAATCTTTCGATCGGCGATTCGTTGAGCGATTACGAAGCGTAGAGGAAAAATCGAAAGGGGAGCAGAAAAGAGAAGAAGATATCGAGGGATGGGATGCTGCGTGCAAAAGACGATTCGTTCCGGTCTGTGGACGAAGGCGCCGGTAGTAGTAGTTCCTTTCTCCGGAAAATCCGGTCGGTCGCCAATTGCGATCACTCGTTGCTGAATAGAGACAAGAGAGAAAGAGACAAACTCATCGACAGAGAAAAACAAGCAGACGAAGGGAGAGAAGAAGCGAAGGAAAAAAAAAAAAAGGAAAAGAAAAATGCTGTAGTCGCGTCAAAGTGGACACGAAAGACAAGCGAAGCAAAATGAAGTGAAAAAGAAAGAGAGAGAGAGAGAGAGAGACAGAGAGAGAGAGAGAGAGACTCACCTACGTCCTCAGGGAATCCTGTTTCGATCCATTCGAACCTACTCGGACACGAGTCCTAGGCGCATTGGTTTCGGATGCAAATTGCGATTTGTTGTCGACGATACGAAACTACTTCGAACGCTACAAAGAAGAAGAAGAGCCTCTGAGTGTTCCACAGTATCTTAAGTACTTACCTATTGCTCAAAAGACGCTGATGTTGACTTGCACATCTTTACTTTTGACGATTCACATAGCACTCTCAATATCATATATCTGTTTATATATCGCTATACGGAATATTTACTCTTGAGAATTCGCTGTACCCTCGGTAAGAAGATGCAGTAAAATAAACAACACATTGCTCATCATTGTTCGAATCTTAAGCATTTGTAATTAAACTCATAATCTTCTGAAATGTGCTAAACCCGATGCAGTTTGTATTTATTTGGAACCTATCCTTGAATTAACCATTTTGTTTTTTATTCATGAAGCAGTATGATCAATTCGTACTCAGGATCATTATATGCTATTATTGAAATATTTTAGCTTAACTATTCAAACAAGTCTACGACCAATAAACGATTTTATTCCTTTTCGTACACGCTTTCATAGAAACTACTCTTTTACCTCTTCCTTTCCTAATTTCACGATCGTTTTTCCTGATAGTTCATCAGAAGCATTCACATATTCCGTTAAAAACATTCGATCAAAGCTTTCGATCTCAAACAGTTCGTTAAGTCTTGTAACTTTGATTATTACTGACTTAAAGGTAGTATAAATAACACTACACGAATATTGCGAAACAATTAAAATTCAGTCAGTCAAATATATTACTATAAGTTATTGAAATAATGTAATGCATTATATCGCATATTAACCCTCCCGAGCTCTTCAGAATCTAATACAAAGAAATTGCGTTCTCAACACGAGCTCATAGTTGCAACCTCACAACAGCTAGATATTGCCTATTTCCGGATCCGACAATTTTCAGTCCTTAACCTTTAATTGTTATACGCTTAATCTAATTTTACGAAAAATCTCTCTCGTTTTATTATATATAAATACCCTTCATATAAGAAGAAAAATAAATAGATTTTATTTTATTTATTTTTTAATTTTAATTAATGGAATTGCGATACAATATTATAATCTACATTGTAAAATTATTTTTAAATATTATTTTATAAATCTAGTAGAATTAATACTTTAATTTAAAAGAATATCATAAAGAGAAGTGTCAATAAGGATCAAACTTCCTCTCTCTCTCTCTCTCTCTCTCTCTCTCTCTCTCTCTCTCCATCTTTCCTTTTTTCTTTTTTTAATACCTACTCTCCCTTAGCACTGATCATAAAATGAAGCCGGCTTTTTCTTTTAAAAGCGAATTTGAATTTCGTCCCCTTAAGACAAAAGTTTGCGTCTTCCAGGCGACTATAAAAGTAGATTTCGATGATAGTCGGGGTAGTGGTAAAGGATCGGTGAAAAGAACTCCAGCAAAGACGAAGATGAAGAAGGTATAGCTGGAGGAAGTATTCTATGCGAGAGAATTTCTCATCTTTACCTTTAAGAAATTTTATCTTCGCTCTTCTACTTTGCCTCTTCTTGCCGCTCACGTGTATCCAAACGCAATACCTTGGAATGCAAATAGCGATTTGTTGCCGAGACAAGCTGAGAGAAGTACTTTGTCGATGTGTAGGAAGGGTTTATACCAATTTTTTTTTTTCTCATAGCAAAACATTATTCATAAATCGTTGTTTATCGAAATTATTTAAAAAAAATTTTGTATAAAAAATAGTTTATAAGTCATTACAATAATAATGTTTAAAGCAATTAGTTATAACAAGAAAATAGAGAAAAATCTGTCCTTTATAATAGTTTCAATTTGTAGTCTATCTTCTTTAATTTTCGTTCCGCAAAATATTTTGAGTTAAGTAACAAATGCTTGAGTCGACATTGACCTATAAAATTTCTTTAAAGCTGACACACCGACCTATAAAAATTCTTGGAATTTACGCACTTATCCAGTTGTGCGCCGTAAACACTTTTTTCATTACTACTACTATTACCGTCGAATTATGAATGGCAATAATTCTATAACGATATCTTCGAAATTAAAAGTCGTAAATATTTGAAACGAAAACCATCTTAATCGGAAAAATATCCTCTTTTTATCTGCATATTTCAATACTAGCAATTTAATAGGATCGATTTCTTGATATTTCATAAAACTTTATTTCGTAAGTTACGTATATATCTGGTAGACTTTAAAGATCGACTCTCTTGAAAATTATGTCTTCTACATCATAATATAATATTTCGTAATAATAATAAAATTATAATAATATAACATTTATTTATAACAATATGAGATAATATGAACAAAAGAAAACGATAGATAGAGAATCTTTCGATATTATTTGATGAAATACAATGAAATGTAAAGTACTTTGAACGATCTATTGAATGTATTCTCGTAAACTATTAATTAATACGAAGTTTGGTATCAATGACTTTAGCCTTAACCATGGTGGTAAAAGCAGATTATGAAGGGGGTGTTGATTCTTAGTACAGACATCTCGAGAGTTTGCGAACGTATTACGCGCACGTGCGTTCTCTGTTTTACGTGCATTATATGTGTATTATAAATACGAGAAAGCGGAGATGGAGAACAACGAGGAGTATTTACGAGCCGACCTCAACAGACGTGCTCTCCTACGAAAACGCAAAAAGCGGATGCGCATTAGAAGCTGCAATAGCAGCGTGCAACAGCATTCAGGGAGGAAGAAAACCACTGAGAGAGCTAGAGAAAGAGAGTTACGTAGCATCAGGAGCAAGCTAGCTAGTACTGATATCACAGTGGTAGATTGTGCATCCATGGAATTTCGTATCAGAGAAATGTACTCGCTCTCTGTCTCTCTCTCTCTCTCTCTCTTTCTCTCTTTCTTTCTTTATCTGTCTCTCTAGATCTCTCCCTCTTTCTCTTGCTCTTTCTCCAATGACAACGCAACTTGAGGTATGTGTACGTGAACTTTCGTTTCGAACAGTTCTCTCCTCGTTGAATCGACAATGTCTTTTCTAGACTTTACCGGCTAGGAGAACTCGCGTGCCATTACTATGCATTCTGCATCCCGGTTGATGCAATGCCAACGCGAAAACGAAACGAAGCCGCCGGATTCCAAGGACATGCATCTTCGAAGCCAACTCGAATCGTCTCGCTGACGAACAACAGTGTTCTTGGTGTGTGTGTGTATGTGTGTGTGTGCGTATTCGTGTGCGTGTGTGTCTGTGTGTGCGTGTGTGTGACTAAATCTGTATCGTACTTGGGAATAAAACAAACTCCATAATAATTGTGTCGAATTGTCTACGGTCATGATCATATTTTTGATTGGGATGAGGAGACAATCATCGTTTGAATATTTTAACAATTTTCTATCTTTCTAGTTTCGAATAGATTAACGAGAAAATGATATAATAAAAATAGGAAACTAACGATTATGGAGTTAGATCATTTCACAGGTCGCCAAGCATGAAGACATATTATTACGATACGTACGGGAGAGACTCATCTTTTTCTTTTCCTTCTTCTTCTTGTTCTTCTTCTTCCTTCGTAATTGAAAGTCGAGCTTGGCTGCACTAATGAAAATTCATTAAACGTGTCGAGAAGATGTCGGGGAGTTCGCGCGTTGCGTAAAATACGTAAATCATCGAACCGACTCGAGACAGAAATAAAACGCGGAACAAATCGTTTCACCATGATACTCTTCGATGAAATTCACGCTCGTCGCGTAGAACCAATTCGATTTCGAATATCTCAAGCGTTTGGACCGCTTTCTTATTGGTGAGTCAAAGTGCCATTCACTCGCAGAGAGGTTCCTGACACACTCCCTGAGGCCCTTTTGCGGCCTACATACGCATCGGCTATAACATTATTCCAGAGATCTTTTTATAGGGACGTGTAATTTTTAATCTATTAGTTCGATCGAAACACTTTCGTTGCTTTTTTATTTTATTTATTCTTTTTCTTCATCTCCATTCGGCTTGTACGATTTCTTGGTTCGAAAAAAATGTATAGCAATAATGTAAATTGAGGGATCTAAGATTTAAGATTCGATCGAACGTGTTTAGAATATACCTACAAAATAATTCTATCTCAACGGAACAGATGGTCTACGAGGAACATCAAAATTTAATCGCCTTAAATTCAACTTCCTCAAGAAATACGTAGAAAAGAAGTTTTCTCGTCGAGTATACTACTTTTGAATAAAGGCTCCATAAAATAGGAACGATCCGACGAAGAAAATAACCCCGCTAATGCCTGCTTTGCCGTCGATCGTTCGTCTCGAAAACTTCTATACTAGTGGAATACTAACGTTCTCGATTTAAAGAGCGGCCCATAAACTCGAACTCGCATATACATCTCACCGCAATGTTTTCCCCTTGTGTCTCTTATTATTATTTCGCTTCCATTTTGGATGGTCGCCCGATCGGACATTCGTTCGATTGAGGAAAGGAAAGTTTGTCGATTCGATTTTTCAAACAGATCTCAATTAATTCGACGATTTAACGAGATGAGTCCACGAAGGAAGGTCCGTCCAAGGGATAAACTGAGAAGCCTATCTCATCTTAACCGTAACCAGACTGTCCAGATTTCTCGACCCTTCCGTTAGTCGACGATACGGAGCGTGAAATCGGGTTTGAGTCGGTGCATTGACGAGATCGATGCGCGAACAAAGTCTCCTGCCGCTCAATGATCCGTTCCCTAGTAACGAGCTCTTACTTATGCTCGCTTAGTATGGATGTACACGTCCTAAAGTGAATGGGGAGGACCCGATCTCTACATTTTTAAAATCACATTTCCTTATTTTTCTATTTGAAGATTTCTAATTTTGAAATTCCCAATCAGATTAAATTGTTGAGATTTAAATGATCTGAATAATTTTGAAAACGCAAGAAAAGTTCGTTTAATCCAAATAATAATTCGACGAGTGACGGCTAAGAAATTTCTGTACGCGATCGAAAAAAGGAAAAAGAAATCGATAACATCTTCATGACTCTCTTCGCTCGTTCACTTTTTATTTTTCAAATAGAAATGCCTCAACGATCGGAGAAAGTGAAATACCAGGCGTATTATTTGCTTACGCACGAAGCTTCAGGTCTCTTATCTTCTTCGAAGAAGACGCGTAATACCTACGCATCATCTCCTTTTTCCGGATCTCGAATGAAACCGGTGAAAGGAGGACAGAATATAGGAAAAAGGAAAGAGAAAGAGAAAGAGAAAGAGAGGCAAGATCCAACTCCGGTCACGCGCAAAACGTTCAAACGACACGGCGCGCACCGAAAATACTTTCTTCGAATCTTCGAGTCCGAGTGTTTCGACATGGTTTCTTTCTAGCGAGCGTTTGATACAGGCAAAGCAATTGTTCGAAACTGGGAAAACGTGCATGTAATACTTAAAATCCTTTAATATAACTTTACTCTTTTTTGGATAAGAAACAAAATATTCTGAATATGCTAACCTGTAGCCAGAGGGTTTAAACTCTATAGTATTTAAGGAACTACGAGAAAATAGATCGAGTTTCGAGTTGAACGAACTCAGAAGTCGGTAAAAAAAGGACAAAATTATTAATCGTTACTCGTGCTAAGTGAGCTAATGTTACGAAACATTAACCAGGAAAGATAACGTTTCCCCCTTGAGAGCGATTATCCACGTTGGCATAATAAAGTCATAAAAATTAGAATCTCATAGCAAAGTTAAATTGTGAAAGCTCGATCGCTTTATGCTTTGTTAAATCCCTAAAGTGCGATTTTAAAGTGGCTAACGAATCTAGGTTAAAAAGTGCATTGAAGATGCACGTTAACCGTCGAATGCTTGATTTAACGTTGAGCGATTTTCTTTTTACATTATGTGCGTGCGTTATTCTAGAATTTGAATCAAGACTAAACGGTTTTCTCCAACGGTGATTCAATACCTAATTAACCATCCAAGAAATCGTATTCCTATGTATACGATTGGTATAAACTCAGGAAGCAGTCTCTCGTTGCACAACCAACTCATGTACGACCTTGTTTCGAATTGGACAGTATGCAAATCTCGAGAATTTATGATCGAGCAAAGACTAAATCCGGCGCATCGATTTCCTTAAAAGAGAGAGAAAGAGAGAGCTAGGAGTGGGTGGGAGATTCGGTTCTCTTATTATTTCTCTCAGGAAGTAATTATCACGACGTTTATATCGTCGGTATTAAGAAGTCGTGAGAACAATGGCGCCATTAATAGCGACTAATCGACAAACAAGGATGTATCTCGTAAAAATCGAACTGGTAGGTAACGAGGGAGAAATGTTAGATAGTGATCGTGTAACACGATTGTATTAGATCGCATTAGACGGCGACCGAGGGTATTATCGGAGATAAGAGTGCATCTTTAATCGGCTCGTTATGTATTTGTAAGATTCTTAATACTCGTTGGATTAAATATCGAAAAAATACTTCATTGTTTTCCTCGAGTCGGAATGAGAAGGGATCGCCATTTAATTTCCGTATTTCGTCTTATGTCGTAGAAATAAGAGGTGTTAAAATTAAGCTGGTATTCCATGATGTTGGAAACAATGAAGGAACGCGAATCGCGAGTAGTCGATTGCTCTGCCCGAGAAGAAGGAGAAGGATCCTAGCTAGATTCTCTCCTCGTAAAATGAAACTATTACTTTATCGAGTCTTCTTCGTCTCACCACTGTGAAGATCCTCTCTCTCTCTCTCTCTCTCTCTCTCTCTCTGAATCTATCTCTCTATCTCTCTTTCTTACGTTCTTATTTCTTTATCCTTGTCTTCGCTAACGTTCACCCTCCAGCTGACCCACCCTTGCGCGTCTTTCCTGGAGTACGCGAGCAACGTTGAGGGTCGAAACGAGGCCGTAGGAGAGTAGGGTTGTTGCTTGAGCACCCGGTGGCTACCGGGATAGCAAAGATTCCTTCGGAGATTGCGGACGGAATTTCGTTGCAGTGACGGACGAACTCCTATCCGCGTCTTGCCTTATCTTAGAGGGCTGGTCTTATAGCCTCCACATCCTCCTCCTTCTTCTTCTTATTCTTCTTCTCCATCCCTCGTCTCGCGTACCCTTTAAGACGGAGGTATCCTCCTCCAGACAGATAAAATTCCAGGAAAGGCGAAAAGAGCCTCCTCTGCCTGCCAGTCTGCTTGCTTGCTTGCCTCCTTCTTTCTCTTCTTCGTTTTCTCGACCTTTCTCTCTCTCTCTCTCTCTCTCTCTCTCTATCTATCTATCTATCTATCTATCTATCTATCTATCTATCTCTGTTTCTTTCTTATCCAGAAGCGGCTTCACAGGCAAACGAAACTACGTTTCCTATCCTCTTCGTATCCACCATCGCGAGTAACGGTTCTGCCACTGAAGCTCCCATCGGCGTAGCTGCTCTCATCGTGACGTTTGGGGAGACTTTAAATCGAAAGATCCCCGTTTTAGATGGATCTCGGAGCAAGCAAGAGAAGCGGATCCAGAGAAACACTGTCTTTCACAAAACGATTTAGTGAAGGCTTGTCTATCGAGACTACGTGCGTCTTCTCCTAGAAATGCTATCAGTTCCTTTTTTTATTCCTTTTTTAATACAAAATAACTAGGACCATCGTTTCTTTTTTCCTTCTTTTCCTTTACTCACGTCTCTTTTTCTCTCTTTCTTGGTTCCTTTTTTTTTTTCTAGCGAAGTAACGTGCGCTTTGGAGAAGAACCCAAGTGCGAGGGCTTTTGACGCTCGTCGTCTTCCATGAATACTTTAATACTCTCTCATTATCCGATCCTTATGTTTCTCGAAACGAGAGTACCTCCATTCCCTTTTGCGCGTTATTTCTTTTTTCTTTTTTTTTTTCGTCGTTTTGTAACGTGAGACCCTTTGCCCGATTTTACTCCTCTTCTCTTTTATTTTCACACGTGAAAGCTATTATTTGATTTCGTTTTTACGTAAAATCGACATTATCCTATACAACGTCGACGGCTGAACGTAATCCCATCAAATATTTGCTCGTAACATTTTTATTTCGTCGTTTTGTAAATATATGTGATGAAATTTCAGCAAAAGAATTATACGACCGATCGAAAAAAAAGATTTATAAATGGCAACTCGAAGACAACTCGATCATATTTCTTGCATGTTTAATTTTCTTTCTTTTTTAATTGCCTGGACCTCGGAAGGCTAAGTAAGGCTGGCAAACAATTAGAGAAATTAAGCACGACTAATTGGAGAGGCAACGATGCGCGACTTCGCGCATAGAAAGTTCGGCAAAGTGGGAATACGCAAACTTGAAAATTCGTGTGGACCGGAATGTCAGAAGTTAGTGGAACGAGCAGTGAAAGTTAGTTCCTGTGTCTTAACATTTTGTACCAAGTAATCGTCTAGCGAGCGTAAGCGCAAATTTCAAAACAAATATGGACGTTTGTAAAAAATAATAGACTTGTGAGATTAGAAATAGACGATATGGCCTTTCGTAAAACACGAACGTTACGTCAAGTTCTTGAGCAAACTCATTTCAATAAGGTACAATAAATATTTTTCATATATTTATATACGTATATAAATATTTTAGTAACAAAAATAAAATATACATCAGAAAATACTACACAAAATATATACTTATATACGAGTCGTATAATGAAAATAGAAACTCGAAAATGATTCGTGCATAAACTGAGTCGATTTCCGGATCGATTCTTCAAGGTCGAACTTACTCCGAAGGTAAAACCAGTTTCTAGAAGGAAAAGAAAGTCGATGGCCCGTACGAAACTCTCGATCGTTAGTTGCTTTCTTCTTCCTCTGACTTTCGGCCTCTTTTTCCGGTTTCTTTAGCCCCTCTGGCTCTTCCTTGTCATCATCTTTACCTGTCCTGATCTCCAAACTCTTCCACATGCCACACCAGATCGCTCTCACTTTAATCATCTCGATATTAAACAACGTATCTCCGGGATATTTTCTTCTTACTACGTTTTCAAAGTTCCTTCAGATAAACCAAAAATAACTTTATTGTGAACTTTCTTTAAAGTCAAACGATCATTCGGAATCCCACAGCTCTAGATGACTATTATTCATTTTTTATATAATTTTTCCCCAATATCGTAGTATTTTGTTGTAATGATCTTCTTTTTTTTTTTTTTGATCGACATATTTGGACAATAGAATTGAGTAATGTGGATCGATTAGGACCAAAATAAGATCGAATAGGATCAAAATAAAATCGAATGGGATCAACTCAAGACAAATAGAATCAAATAAAACAGAATAGGATCGAATAGAACCGAATAAGATTAAATAAGATCTAACAGGTTCGAATGGGATCGAATAGGATCGAATTGAAACGAATAAGACCGAATGGAATTGAATAGGATCGAATAGGATCGAATAGAATCGAATATGAGCGTATCGGACCGAAAAGAATCAAATAGGACCGAAAGAAATCGAATAGGAGTAAATAAGGCAACTAGGATGGAATAGGATCGAACAGGATCGAATAGGATCGACTAAGATCGACCCGAGCTGATTATATTTGGTATTAATCGATCATGTTCAGTCTTATTCGATCCTGTTAGATCTCATTCGACCTTGTTCGATCAAATTCGATTTTATTTTTTCTTCTTCGATCTTAATCGCACGAAATCTATCCCATTCAATCTTATTCGATCTTATTCAATTCCATTCTACCAATTTGATCCTATACGCTTCTATTCAATTCTACTCGATCTTATTCGATCCTGTCCTTTCATTTTATGAAAAATAATATTATTCTGGACTTTTTTATTGGTTTTCCTTCAAAGGAATTGTTTAAAAGGGTTTGTGTAAAAAAATACACCCAAAAAAAATTTTCTTTTTGTACTGTTAATTCTTGATGTACTATTCCGAAAAGTATAATGTAGTAAAACTGACTTTTGGCTCTATTTTTATTTGATTTCATTTAAATTTCTTCAATAAAATTATTAATTTTAGAAAAACACCAACTATCATTTTTTTCCTATTGAATTCAATTTTATAACAGCTGTGTATATTCCACATCTCTTAATTTTGGTTACACAACGTAGATACACATTTTTGAAACAGAGGTATACAGTTAATAGGTTAATTGAATTACATGATTGAAATTATTAGATTGCTCAAATTTTTATTCAACCTTTCGTTTTCAGTCGAATACATAGGCCATGCACGTTATAAAAGCGTTCATTTCTCGCAGTGGTACGTGCGTCGAATAGAGTCCTGTGAAATTCGACACGGTACCTCTTAATGACTGCAGATATGCGAGGATCACGCAAAATTTCGAAGTGGCTTTGTATCGAAACCCGACGAACTCTTTTTCTATCTTTTTTCATCTCTGGAATATGCAGTTGTTCATTATGCTTCTGGAATAATATATTTATTGCTAGGAAAATATAATTATTCATCGTTCGACATCGAATCCCACTTAAATTATCCCACATTCTCATTGGAAATTGTCTTTCTTCCGATTTTACTAATTTTTGGATACGTAATTTTCGTCGTCTTGAACAAATGTCCTTACTTGGCACGACTTGATCATATGGGCCATTTTACACGGTCTAGAATGTCTAGATTTAACATATATTTAGTACATGTAATATGTACACGTATTCTGATCAGTAGATGTAGGCTTTTCGACTCGATATATGTGACCTTCGGTAAGAAAGAACATCGTATCAACGTTTCTACGTATTTTTTCCTCTTTTCACACGATAACGGATTATAAAGGATGACAATAATATGAAATCATCCATGTAGATAATGTCTTGAGTTAAAGAAAGACCTTCGATCGTAGGATTTACCGAGAGATAGACGAGAGGAATTCGTTGAAAATCGACTGGAGGCGTAATTAATTAATTCTAATCGCGTTAGCGTGCACAGCTTGCAAACGGCAACGGACAACCCAAGTTATTACATCGGAAAACGTGCTTGTAGTAGCATAGCTATAAAATTTGCATTAATCGTTCGTTACTGATTGGACAGAAATACGCTGGATAAAAAAGCGAGGAAAATCGAATGTGTACCGGATGTTATTACAACAAGATAAAGCTAGAGTTAAAGTAGAAAGACCGATGGGGAGTTTTCGAAGGTTTTAGGTTAAACGGATGACGTGTTAAGGAAAAAGGAAAAGTTTATTGTACACCGCGACAAAAACTCTTTGCGAACAAATGACACGTATAAAACAGAACGATCGCAGACGCGAACGTAATCACGTAAGATGAGAGTCACGTGACGTGCGACAGCAATAACATTTTTCATTTCCTAAAGCCGACGATGACGACGACGACGACGACGACAACGACGACGGTAGAAACGTTGAATCCCGTTTGTCAAAGAAGAAAACTAATTTTTAAAAATTCCCAGTGCTTCCAGAGACGCCACGTTATAACACGTTTATATCTCTATCTTTTTTGGGATAGGACTAAAAATGGTAGCTTCTACTATTTTAAGAACTTGAAAGAATCTCTAAATAAATACCACGGCACTCTCTTTAATTAACGTTTGAAAGAAAAAAGAATAAAAGGGGAGAGAGAAAGAGAGAGAGATTATCCCGGCAGAGTTGACGGCTAATAAACTTTTATAATTACCGCGCAGACAAGGCAAGAATAGTAAGAGAGAGAAATAGAGATAGAGAAAAAGAGAAAGAGAGAGAGAGAGAGAGAGAGAGAGAGGGAAAGGAATAAAATAATCCCCTCGGGAGAAATGAAGTTTCAAATGCACGTACTATAAACATATGATTTGAACGATTCCACTGGCACGCAAAGTTCCTTTCGTGAAATTAATAAAGCGAGCATTGAAACGCAACTTCCACCGTACCGAGGATCTCAGTATATTACAGGCATATTTAAAAAAAACGCGTTTACTCGGTACGAAGCTATTTAAGGTCCGAAGCTTCTCCTCTTGAGAGGCTTCCAAATCAAATTTAACGAAAGAAGACAAGAGGCGAGATGAAGATTACAGAAAACCGCGAGATCGATCCGCGAGAAAGCGAGAAATAAGTAAAGAGACGTAGAGAGAGAGAGAGAGAGAGAGAAAGAGGAAGTAGGAAGAAGAGATCAAGAGAGGAACAAAGGGAAAGACTGAAACGAGAAAGTGTGAGACAGAAGGAAAGAAAGAGAGAGAGAGAGAGAGAGAGAGAGAGAGAAGGAAGAAGTACAAGGGACTTATTTCTGAGCCGGCGAGCTCGAGTTAAAACGCCACGGGAACGTCGGCTTTTATTTATGAACTATTTGCCGCGGCTACGATTTACGAGGTGAATCGTGGAAGGGTGAGGAGGGCTAGTGTATAGATCCCGGCTTCCTCTATAAAAGAGCTCTGGAGGAAGAGGAGAATAGGGAAGCGTCGAAAGAGGAAAAGGCGAGAAAAGCCGAGTCTCTCGTGTAACAGAGAGTCTCGTTCGTGTGGGAGCATCGTGAACGGATTCGAAGAGGTAAAGGAGAACGCGGAAACCGCGTACTGAAAGAGTACCGAAGAAAATAAAGGCGGATGAGCGGGATAGAAAGAAGCAGTAGGCAGAGAAGAGAAGAGAGAGAAAGAGAGAGAAAGAGAGAGAGAGAGAGAGAGAGAGAGAGAAAGCAAGGGTGAACACGCAAGCGAGGAGTCGGCCTTTGACTGGCCCGGCTCCAAATCTACTCTACAAGCTTTTTCTATTTTACCCCCTTATTTTTCCGTTCGCCTGATTTATCGTTTTATTGCAGAGACTCGCCTTCTCTCTCTCTCTCTCTCTCTCTCTCTCTCTCTCTCTCTGTTTCTCTCTCACAAAGATCGAACATCCCTTACCGACCACGAGTTCTTCTCCGATCGACTCGAAACGACGTTCGACTTGTGCCTAAGCTATAGCCAACAGCAACTCCACAAGTCTCTGGCACGAAGACTTAAGAATAAGCGATACCAAGGCTACCGCTGTAGCGCTTTCAAAACTTGGATCAGCGCCACGTTCGGGATGGCAAATCGGCACGAAGCGGATGAGACGCATGTGGCTGACTGACTTTTGTCTTTTCACCTTACCGGACGTCTCGTTATGAATCTTAATGGTGTCACGAATGATTGACTGACAGCCGAGGCGTTTAGAGCGCGAACGAATTTACTTTTCGTCGTCATTGTCGTCGTCGTAGTTATCGTCGTAGTTAAATGACGATTTATAACGAAAGACGGCTTTCGAGGTTTAGCACCGCCCTAAGGTCGCCTCGGGTTAATTTTCCCATCAGGCTACGAAATAATTCATTAAAACTATTTCGTACGGCAACAGGGGCAACTAGTTACCTACCGTGCCGCGCGTGCGTTGCGGCTTATCGGAAGAAATATGGATATTTTCCGTGACCGGGCTGTAAAACTTTCCGAATCGCGCCAAGCTCCGCTCATAAAACACGACGTCGATCCGTCTTCCGGCTTGCTCTGTTAAAACACGGTAGGTACATATATACCGGCTTAATTACGATCGAATAATAATTTTAAGATCGGCGAGAGATCTTTCTCTTTTCGTCTTTTTTCGTTTTTTTTTTTTGTTTTTTATCTTTTTTGTTTTTCTTTCTTTTTTTTTTTCTTTAATCTCTTCCTTATCTTTTTCTCTATATGTATATTTTCACGAACAACTGAGAAGAGAGAAGACGAACTCAAAGTTCTTGTCCCATCGCATCATGGCCGTAACCTCGTTTATCGTGTCCGCCACGCGATAACGTATCGCGTTGTACAAACGATCGGTATAGTTTTCGAGGCATGCATCATCCGTGGAAATAGCTCGAATGCTCCAGGCGGGCCACCGGCTTCGTCGTCGTGTAAGCGTGTGCCCGCACGAGCGCGAGCGTGTCGGACAGTGGAGCTCGTATATCTTTGTAATAAACTCCGCTGGCTCGGCCCTTCAGGGTCGCTCGGTGTACTTATGGCCCGCCAACGTTAATTACCGGAATAATTGTCCGGAGTGAAAATCCAGCCCTTTCAATGGGTAGACTTCCTGCGGTTTCCTGAATGCCCTTTGATGTAGTGCTGCGCGAAAGGAATATGAACTTATGTGAAAGAGAATGCAGGAACTTTAGTTTTTCATTCGACCATCAACTAAAATTTTCTAAACGTGGCTTTTATATTTTTAGTTTATCTTTAGATTGTATTATGCTTATCATAAATTTCCATTCATACACGTATTATACTTTGATTTGAAAAATGTAAATATAAAACGTTTTACTCCCATGTTATTATGATCGAGGATATAATTTAATTTTATAATTTCAATTGTAATTCGAATTAAAACAAACATTTTCCCTTTATTCTAAACAAGAGTTCACTTCGTACGTCATACTCGACTCTGTCTAAATAGAGTAATCAAGATCAAGATCATTTTCATAATGCTTGAAAGCATCAAGGTAAAACGTTAGTGGTCGGCATCTTAAGCGACAGGATCGTTTCTCGGTCGTTCTTTTCGCGAGCTTCCTTTCAGGTCGGCTCTGTGAATACATAACATCGTTGGCATGAGCAAGAAATCCTTGGCGTTGTTCTGCGGGTACCGGAAGTCGGAGATCAGCGACTAAAATGAAGCTATCCTTCCGTGATACGGGTTGTTACGGAAATTAAGCGCGAGCGAGAACCTCCATGCTCGCCGTTAAACTCCGTTGTAAACGCGCAAATAATAGAGATTACGGACAAAAGTAACGGGAGATAGTAAGTATAAAGTGAAATAGAAAGAGAAAGAGAAAGAGAGAGAGAGAAAGTGAGAAAAAAAAAAGTGTTAAAATGCAACTTAGTAGAATAAAATAATGCTCTTATTGTTAGTTAGTGAATTTCCGAGATTATGTTTGTTATAGCAAAGATGGAAAAAAAAAGGAAAAGAAAAGAAAGTAATTCTTTAAACAACGGAACTTCATCGATCGAATAGACTTTAGCTACGTAGTAATTCGATGTTCCATATTAAAATTCGTTCTTTTCTCGGCTGACGAGGAAGCCACGAAGACGATGGCAACGTCGTTCGAGTTGAGCGACGCCGACGGGCCAAGAGACACGAGCCCTCTTTCCCTCCATCCACCTACTCTTTGGAAGTTCGCCAAAGTCACGATGCGCTGGCTCTCAACTTCGGCTTCCTCTACATGGCAGACACGTTTCGGTATAGTAGCCGAGAGTACCACCGAGAAGAAACGAGGATGAATATGGGATGAATGATAGGATCAACTTTGCGAACCTTCCTTTAGTAAACGAGATCGGTTTCATGTGAAAGAGAAAGAGAAAGAGAAAGAGAAAGAGAAAGAGAAAGAGGGAGAAAGAGGAAGCGGAGTATGTGACTCTTGTAAGGATTGTACGGATGAAAGATATTCCGATATACTCCTTTAAATCCTCTAAGCCAATTATAAGTAATTCTTTTACTTTTTTTTTTTTTGTTTTAATAGAAAATATTAAAATAATAAAGGATCTATTTAAATAAACATATGATGGCAAATAATATAATATACGTGATATGATAGAAAGATGAAAGAGAAAATTAGGTTACAACATTTTTATGAACGATTTATTTAATTTTGTTTGTTCCATCTTATTTTTAGAAAGGATTAATCTGATGAATCTTGAAAAAAAAATATTGATTTTCTATACTCCTATCGATATTTTGATACGAACCAACTAGTCTCTGGCTAACAGTTATCACCCTTGATCTATTAATCCCACCGCTGAAACAAATCACGAACTTATCTATTCGTAGGCACGGTCGCGGAACGTCACATATCGCGAAAACGTACCTCGCGTAGATCTTCGCAGGCATACAATATAAATCTCGTGCATGCTGCGCGAATAATGCGAGGGAGAACGCAGAGACCGTTCCGCACGCAGAGAAGTTGTTCAGAAAATTGGAGTCTACCAGTTCTCTTGGAGGAGTTGAAATCACAAAGAAAAGATGGTGCAAAGGTAGTGCCATTTATTAAACTTTAAAACGATCTTCCATTTTAATAAGAGCGATAGTTATTAGTTTCACGTGTAATAATTTAAAAAAATTTTGATATGATAAAAAATAATTTAAAAATGAATCTCAAAATCTTCTATCAAAATATTATTAGAAATAATAAATCTGTGACGAATCCATTTCAAAATCTTTTGAAAATTTCGTTGATAAATATAAAATGTATATGCATTGTTCAATTTTTCGCAGACTCACGATATATGACGAATCTGAGAGAATGAAAGGTGAATGGTATACATACATTGATACTAACCCCCGCTGACAGGGTAGACCGTTTTTTATTGTCAGATGTTGAAAAGCTTAGCGTGTAAATCAACAATAACCGAGCAGGCTCGTTTTGTATGAATCTCAATTTATCGTGCATCCATGTTTCTTCCTCGCGTTACGTCATTTCGATCGAGGTATTCGTGCTTAAAATATTCGCTAACACAATGATGCTTTGCAGAGAACAAAACTCCTGTACCCCTGTGGACCGTCTCGTACACCCTATCTACCTTTCATCCCTTTTATATCCGATGCTCGAAAATATTTGTTGTGATTTCGTTGTTGTTGTTTTTCTTCCTTTTTTCTCTTTAATAATGTTGACTTGCTCTCTCGATCGAACCTTCGATTTCCAAGAGTTATGTAAAATTTATTGGATAACAGCTCGTCGAGAAAAATCGAGAAAAAAAAGTTGTCGGAAGTTGATTCTCCTGCGAAGCTTAACAGAGTTCGCAATTTTTGCTTGTTAGGAAGAAAATCTACGATGATGGCAATAAATGTAACGATCACGGCCGAAGTGAGAAAACGATACTTGGAAAGGATTCTTACGGGTTTTTGCAAGAATCCAACTTTACCTCTATAGATACCGAAGTACTTACATGTATATAAAGCTTGATAAATGATCTTTTCTTAAACGTGCTAAAGTATAGACACTTATAAATGTAAAAATAATCGTTCGATCTTTTTTTCTCCATCCGTAAATGATAGTTGAAATAGTTCATAAAATCGTGTTTGAATTCTTTCTTCTCTTTCGAATGTTTTTTAGTAAAGTGCAATGTTATGGAAGTGTATTTTATTGAATATAAAACAAATATAGTAGCATTTACTAGACGATAACGTAGTATACAAATTACATAAATTTCGTCGATCGGAAAGGAGACGTAAAGGATGTAGATATATTATATATATAGTAAAGAGAGGTGATCTTGGTAAATCGCAAGAAGGATCGTTGCGTCAGCATCGTTCGTAAGACTATTATACGATCGTAGGGCAATCTTCGTGTTCGCGGAGACGTATCGACGAGAGATAGATAGAAAGAGAAAAAGAAAGAGACAGAGAGAGAGAGAGAGAGAGAGAGAGAGAGAATACGCCATTTCAGCGCTTTTACGTAGTATCGCGTAATGTGCAAAACCTCGACACTCAGAGGTGGGCCGCCATTTTCGTGGCGGAAAAGCCGCGACCCATAAATCCGTCGTCCTACACCGATGAGCTCTACCTGCGGGGGGTTTATAGCTAATAAACGCAAATACCTGCCACAGAGCCGTTCGTCCTACTTATGCGAAATACATAAAATATTGAATACACATTAAATATCAAAAGCGATACGCGTATAGAACGACATAGACGAAGTAGGAAGAGTAGCAACGTGGTAGAATGATTTTAATACCCTACCTTCGACCTTCTAGTATCTATCTTTCCACCATTATCAATGTATATTTCAATGTGAGGAAATTACGAGACGGAATACACAATCCCGAGCTTCGGGAGTTTAACGACGTATCGCCATCTCTTGTTATTTCACTTCTCTTCTGTTTTGTTGGTACGAGGAATATCTCTCTCTCTCTCTCTCTCTCTCTCTCTATCTTTCTGTTTTATCCGTATTTCTATCTCTTTCTTTCGGTTTTATAACAACCCAAACTTTCTCTATCACGAGATATTGATATTAGTTTCGATCGAATTTGTAAGAAACGAAGAGAATCACGTATCATTATTAAGACCAACATCGACCAATCTCCATCGATCGTTCCATCGTTGTTCGCATTTATTAAAATATGATAGCACTCGTAATGTCATATTTGTATTGAGTATAATATAAAATTAAAAGGGGTGCGTTAAAAGATCTTAATTCCAATTTTATTTTCTTTTACTTTCTTATTATACGATGAGGTTTCATGATATCGAAAGAAAAAGATTTGTAGTTTCGTATACAACAAAACCCATCCACCAAACAACACAATAGGAGTTGCGTGCCTGCGTGCTATCTTTTACTTTTTTTTCTCCTTTACGTTTTACCTCGATCCTTGTCTTCGAAAGCTTTTCTTTGCAACTATTAAGGGCCATCAAGGTGCCGACGATAATACGCTACAGTATCTTGCAATAATGGCGTGCTAAGGGTCGTAACTCCGGAGTCGCCGTCTACTGATGGAACAAAGACTCGTCCGAGAAAAAGTGTATCGTTAGAGAAATTAAGTAATTAACGGCACGAGTATAAAGCGAGAACGTGTACTTTTCTACTAGTGTGTATATAAAGTGAAAAGTGTAGGGAAGATAGATTGGAAATGATGAGGAAAAAAATAAAAATAAAAAATAAGAAGAAGAGAAGAGAACTCCTATTTATTTCTTGCCCGCTTATACGACGAAACTGTCGAAAACAAATAAAGCGGAATTTAATTTACGATCTTTGAAGCAACCCATCCAATTTATATAGGACGTAACAGTTATACTCTCGTTGAGCCGGAACAATTTGGTTCGATGGTCGATCGAAAGATAAGTATTATTAAAAGATTCAATGAACTCATTAAGCAGATCACAATTATTTAGATATTTTGTCTAGTGTTGAAAATAATGAAATAGTAAGATTTTTATCAAATCGTGATCGTGGTAACAAATCGATCGGAAAAGATTGATTAAACAAATATCTCGTTAGAACATACCGCATTTCTGGAGATCGTCTAAAGTACATACGTATCTTTGTGTATAACGTAAAAGAATAAGAAGGAAAAGGACGAAAGGCACGAAGGGAAGAAAATACGCGCGACGTGCGCACGAAACTTCGGAACGATGTACGTACAAGTGTGTTACGTCTCACGAGAGTGTGGCACGTGGAAAGGGAGCGTATGTCGTAGCGCATGAAACCCACCGGTATGGAAGGAAAAATAATATATAACGAGCTCGGGGTAGGAAGTGAAAGGAAGAACGAGTGAACGAACTAAAGAGAAAAAGAGAAAGAGAGAGAGAGAGAGAGAGAGAGAGAGAGAGAAGACAAGAAAATAAAAGAAATAAAGAAAAGTACGAGGGACCAAATCGTGAGAGAGAAATCAAGGAGAAAAGTAAACCGAAAACTAAATCGTCGGAGAAATTGAGCAGAAAAACAGAAGAATCACGATTTTTCGATGTTTTTGTAATTTTGTCTCCTAAACCATCTCTTTTCTCTTTGTCTCTTTCCCCCATATCTTATTTTTTTTTAGCTTTCTTTCTCTATCTTATATTAGTGTTTTTCGAAAACATCGTCCTTATTTTCCTATCTTTATTTTTTCCCCCTCTTTAAACAAATATTTCTCAGAATTATAATATTTGAACGACAATATATGTCATGTAAGAAATTTTCGTATCGTATTTATAATTTCTAGATGTTATCAATTCTCGTGATAATACACTTGACACATTATTATCACGTTGTTAAGCTTCGCGAACCTACTAATGAGTCTCGATAATATACATTGCAAATAAGTGTTTATTAAACTTGAAATTACGTTCTTTAATGTTAACGAACATGTTCCAAATTGATACTGAGAATCAACTCGGATTTTCGTTTGATGATAAAAATCAGAAAGATATTTCTCTTACCTCTCGGATGATTTTGCAGCCTCTGACAACACCGATTTGCGAGAACAACGCGCACAATAAATCCTCAGAAACACTGTGATCTAGATTGCCGACGTACCTGAGTCAACGAGACAAAAAGAAAACGAAAAATATATGTATGAATCATTAATGATTTTTATTATTTTGTTTTTTCCTTTTTTATATATAAAAGCAAATAATTATTTAAAAAAAAAGTGGAATGTAGAAAAGGAAGAAAGGGATGAGCCAAAAACGTAGAATTATCTTGAAATTCGAATTAGATCGCCAATTCTTGATAAGATGAGAGTGACGAAACGATAACGAATGCAGAATTGGCATAAGCCACTTTGTTGGTTTATCCCATAAAATAGGGAAATTTAATGAATCGAATATTCATGTTTCTCACTACGTGATTATAATTTTTTAGTTGGTTAAAATCAAAATTTATTCCGATCCATATTAAATATAGGAATGTCGAAATATAGATCGAAAGTTGTGATAGATAGGTGTAGACAGATAGTAACGTATTGCTACGAGCCAAAAAGCCACATGTGTGTGACTGGCGAATTAGAGCGGAAATAGGCAAAGCTTCAAATTTCTGAAAAGCTGTACAAATACCTATATTGATATAGCGCTTCGTGTAATAAATTTTCGAAGTTGATGCTGATTTTCGATTTTGATAATGGAGAGAGGAGTTACGAGGGGAACAGTGAAAAGTGGTGAGAAGAGAAGAGAAGAAGGGGGTAGGGAAAACAATAACATAATGCGTGTGCCACGGTTACAACGGGACTAACGCGCAAGAATAGAATGGTAGTAAATGTCAACAGACCTAAACGTAAACTTCCACATTGCTCGCAAAACTTCTTATAAAATCAAATGAATAATAATTCATTTCGTGACGATAAATAGGTAATAGAGATGATCAAAACGTTTCTTTCATTAAACATTATCAAAAATGACGATTCTCGAATTCACGAGACTATGATCGTGTAGAAGATTTACATATGTGTGTGTACGTATATATGTATGTATATATGTATGTATATGCATGAATCGATTCGTACAGAAAAGATCGGATAAAGACCAATGAAACTACTCACAGAGTCTTCGGTGGAATTTCGTCCGTCATGATGAGGCCGCAACGAGTAGTCAGCCGTCGCAAAGCACTGGCAACCATGGCAGCTCTCTCGAAGCTCTCTACCAGTCGCACATAAAGTAATTTTATTTAAATATACCTTTATGTACTCTGCCTAGAGCCGTAGAGAACTTTAAGTGCATAATAGTTTTCGATTGGAGGGAGGGAGAGAGAGAGAGAGAGAGAGAGAGAGAGAGAGAGAGAGAGAGAGAGAGAGAGAAGGAGAAGGGGAAAAGCTTACAAGCTCCTCTTGGCGCTTGCGTAGATCGCGTTCAAATTAGACGATATTTGGCGAACGTTTTCTAGCCCCAAGATTCGATTTCTAATCTGTATTCGATCGTTTATTATGGTCAATGAAAAGTGTTCAAATGAATCTTTCTCAGACGTTTGATTAGAGATTAAAATTAATTGAAACTCCGTCTATAAAAATGGTCGGATAACAATATTAATGTCAAGGACGTATAAAATAGTAACCGACATGACAGTGATACATACCGGGTAATATATTTTATATTTAACGAGTAATTTATTGGAAAAAGATTAAGAAACTTTGGAAAGATTCCGTCGGATTTTATTGACTAAATGTCAAATCGTAAGACGATAAAAACATGCTGATATCGTCAGGTTAAGTTGTGAGTCTTATGAAAAGAAAGAAAGCTGAAGAAGTAGAAAAGTATAGTTTGCAGATTACACATCGTCAGGCAGCCGCTATAAATAATTCGCGAGTAGGTATCGTAAATGTCAGAGAGTTTTTCCAAGGTGTAAATCACTCTTACCCAGACTCGTTGTAAAATCTCACCCCTTCTACCCTCTTTATTTCTTTTTTTTCTTCCTTCTTTTTTCTTCCATTGCTATCCCCATAGCATAAACGTCTGTCTCGCGATACTCCCTGAGTATTCTCACACGGTGAAAAGGGAAACGTGGCCGTGCATCATATGCAAAACATAGTATGTACATCGTCAAGCTGCTTTACACTACGAAACACTGTTGACACAGGCGGATGTGTATGAAAATGGTATTCATAATTCATCGCGCAACGGTATCACTTTCGTTAAGGATATTTTAAGCTCGATATGCAGTTGGACATCGAATCTTGATTTCCTCGTTTCAACATTTCTATGAAGTTACACGAATATTTTTTGATTTCATTTAGCTACAACATAAAAATACAATTGCCGATTGTAATCGCTTCGATGAATCAGCAATTGTAAAATTATCAAAGAAGAAAAATTTTATTAAAAAAGAAGAAGTAATAAATAAAAAAATAAAAAACACGAAGAGTCGAGAGTGAAAAATACTGATAATTCATGACAATAGCTGCGTCTGTATTTCTGTGTATGGTACAGGTCGTACCAATGCGAGCAACCTCAAGTTGCATGTGCGAAAATGTTACCTTTCGGTGGTTCGTAAAAGTAACAGCAGCCATGAGGTATCGCGAAAAACTTCGTTTTGCGAGAGACGATAAATCATCTGGAAATTCGCCTCAGTCGACAGGCATGTAGTTTTACGAGGATCTGCACGCAAAATGCAAAACAGTCCTCCTACCTTGTAGGCTTGTACTGCAATTAATTAGCGTTTCGTGATAGCTGTGCATGTGTCGAAACCTTCGTTTTATATGTGTATATATATATATATATATATATATATATATATATATATATATATATATATATATATTGTAACTAAACGAATCACTACAATAAACTGACAGCACTTCGATGATTCGATCGAAAGTGAGATTATGCGATAAAAGATGTACGATCTTGGTCTACCTATCAACTCTGATATAAGGATAGCACATGACAAGAGATAATTATATAAAAGAATACAGTAATTTATTAAAAGATTTAATTGCGAACTTGAGATAAGTCCAATGAAAATTGAACCAGTCGCAGAGCGCAAGTTTGAAATTTTGTAAAAGTTTATCTTAACTATTAACTACATGTACATTTGTGAATCTTATTTATATATAAAACAACATTTTATCTTTCACCCCATTATGATTTGTTTGTTGGAAACATTATTTTAGATATTCTCTCAAACACACACACAGACGGTCATATGAACGTATATACACTTATATTCTTTCTCTCTGTAATCACAAATTCGACGTCTATGTGTTAAAAATTTCTCAATGCGAAAGCTTAATTTTCATAGTTAAGATATCTTATGTACAACCCGTAGGCATAAAATTGTTATCTAATTTAATTCTAAAAATATAACATTAGCGGGACGACGATGTTTAGGACACGCTTAAATTAATTATCGGCACAATGTTTCATTGATGATCACTTTCGATGTTTCAATGTTGAACATTTTATCTATGACGGATACAACGTCAACATCGATTCCACATATCATAATCCCCAAATTTGTTTATCTAATATCATTTAAAGACTTTACTGTTTGGATTTTCAATAAAGTATCTCGAAGTTGGTATTAATGAAGTATCATAACTTGGTGTTAATCACGATTTCCTCACAAAACCAGTCGTAGGTGGTGGTCCAATTGATTTATTGCAAATAGGTGCTGTAGGATCTATGCCTATTACAGGTACTGTTGAATCGCTTTTAACAGAGCCGGAAGCTGACGAGGATAAAGATGGTGGTGGTCGTTCAATAGATAAAGTTTGTTGAGGAAGTTGAGCATCAGTTTGTATACCCATCGATCCATAAATTTCTTTTAATATCATTAACATGGTATCTTCAGATTCCCTAAAGTGAAAAGAACAATGATCATAAAAAATATTCTTGGTATATTGAGATATGTGTATTAAAAAAAGGAAGTCGACATATCTTTGCACTAACCAATAACAAACGTGACTCGTTAAAGCAAAAATATACTCGTTGATATATTCGAATGGTGCCTCCTGGAGAACATAATCTATACGTCGACCACCGTTCAAATTTCCCATTTTTATATCATCGCCACCATCATCGTTATTCTGTTCCGGCACACTCGGTGCCTGTTGTAGTTGTTCCTCAACAACCTTATCGATCTCTTGCTCGAGAGTATTATTATCTGGTTTATGAAAGTGTGCAAGTTGATAAACGGAATTCCACGTATTCCTAACGGAATCAATCAATTTTTGTTTCAGATCAGCTCCCACTCGTGCCATCGTCTCTTTCAATTCTAAAAAGAAGAGCTTGCTGTTAGTTCGATTTGATTCGCGGTGTGTGTATATATATATATATATATATATATCATGCGCTATAATTTTTACTTGGAGAAATTTAATTGTCACCTACCCAAATGCATTCTCTTTCTGCCTTTGTGATGTGGTATTAACATTGGCCGATATTTATGAGCTTCTGGATTAATTAGAGACTCCACTCTATAAGCAACCGGGTCAAATGGATGGAATATATTGAAGAAAGCTGGACAAGTGGGTAAGACGAAGTTTTCCCCAAGCGTATCGATGCCTCGAACCGTTACAAACATACCGATTGGACTACCAAAAGCAAAAAAGGCACGTGGATGAAAATTTAATTGAGGATAATGTATGTAAGGTTGCCCAGTGCCAGCAGCGCCCATTACATAACTGATTTTTTTACTGAGACGCCTTTTTAAAATCGGTGCTGGCAATGGTTGTATAGGACCAATATTTTCATTTTCCTACATAAAAAAAAAAAATAACGTTAAAAAGCTTTGTATGAATCATTAAATCGGCATCATTGGAAAAATTTACCATTCCTTTTTCATTGTTAACTTCCAGATCTTTTTCTCCTTCAACCTCCTCTGTCGCCAGAGGTTTCTGATGACACAATAAATCAAACATTATCAAACTACCCAAAGAATGACCACCCAAATAAACTTCCCCTTTAAAGTCTTGATTCCTCTCCTTAAATAATATATATAATCTATTCAACTCGTTTCCAACCGTTTGCATAATCGTTTGACAATATATCGGACTAGTGTAGAAAAGTATATCGAGTAAAGTGTCATTTGTAAAATGCCGTAATTTTGGTATACTTTCCAAAGTAATAGCTTTTAATTTTTTGTCAATGCCCGTATCAGAATGTAACGTTGTATGCCATGAAATTGGTAAAACTTCTACCCTATTTACGACTCCTTGTTCGCTGGCAGTGCGGTAATGTGACTGCACTAATTGCAATGATATACTGCGGAACTCGTCAACTAGAATAAAAAATAAAATCAATGTAAAATTTATACTATTCGACTCAACCAGATTTATTAGTTCTTTAATACCAACCAACTTCTTCGACGGTTCTAAATTTCAAGTCACAAACACTTCCTATACCATGAACCAAGAACAGAAGATGATCGACTTTCTCTGGTTCACCTTCGTCTATAGTAAACTCATCGACACCTCTTTTAATAACTCGTGGTCTAGCACCTCCACCCTGCAAATATCCGTCCTCTGAATCCTGCAGAAATTACGATTAAATACTTCAAACAAAACCATGCGTGCGTCATTCTCTAATACAAGAATAATAAAAATAAGATTTTGTGTGCATAATAATTAACACGAGGAAAGAAACAAAAATAATAATGATATTGCAGAAGCTTATAAAATAAAGCAATGTTTTTTTAATAATAACGAATGTTTGTGTGTAAGCTAAATAGCGACACGTACACGCACATATAGTAATGTGTAATGTATAACACGTACTAAATGTTTTTTTTTTTTTTTTTATGAAATTGTAGTGTATATATGAAAAAGAAAAAAGAAAAAGTATTAAGAAATACATACAGTGGTATTAGACCAAGAGGCACTAGTATCTGGAGAATTTGCTTGCAAGTAATGCATTTGAACGTTTGCATTATGAAAAATAATATATTCCCCGTTATTTAGATCGATCCGCCGATTCCAAGAAAGCGTGATACAAGCATGTTTATATTCTTCTTCAAGCTTCGCGGCAATACTCTCCTCGTAAGGTATATATCTCGATTCTGAAGGTCCTTTATAGAACCAAGAACATCTTCTTACTTCGGTCGAAGATCCCATCCAGTAAACAGGAGATCTTTGACGTCTGAGAATATCTACGTCATAGCGACCACCATCGGTAGCTACTGTAGTTTCGGTAGTGATCTCACTAGAATTGTGTACATCTTCCAGTCGCAAGCTATCCTGCATAGAAAATGGAAGCCATAGTACTTTATTTTCCACCTCCTTACGATAGAACCAATGATGATATATCGCTCTGTACTGCATTCGTCCGGTTGGAATACCAAGAGCCTGCGGAGTCAATACGATTAATTATTATCATAGATAAAACAAAATTATTTCTTTGTTAATTTTCGTAAAAAATATTAATAATTTACCAAGTTTTGAAGACTCTGAGGTATACCGTCTGGTGTCGTACGATCACTTAATGGACTTGCTGATAATTGAATTGGACTAAGAGTAGCAGATCCTGTAGATTCCGGTACAGTTGGGGCCATAGAATACGGACGTTGTGCATATAAATAATCGTTATTGTGAACGACGTTTCTAGATTCTTCCGATTTCGATGGTTGAGCAAGAAATGTGTGCGTTTGACTATTGAATACAGAATCGGTCGTTGGTACATATAAACTTCCAGAATATTGATATTTGTAATCTTCGCCCATTAACTGTGCAGGATTATAAAATTGAGGAGGTTGTGGAACTTGATCGTTGTGTGCTGAATCGGTAGTCGGTATTTGGAGATTTTTATTAGGGTTCCAAATTGGTTGGGGAATTGCTAATGTAGTATTTGTTGATTGTTGATTAAAAGAAGGATGATCTTGTTTATTATATGGATCGATATTTGAGACTTGATTAAAGTTTGTACTGATATCACTTTGTTGAGGATGAAACGAAGGGTAGTTCGCTTTATTGTCTAATGGTTCGAAAAACGCACTCAAAGATGGACCGACGGGTTTGGAGCTTGATCGGGATTCTTCTTGAATCGATTCAGGATTTAAATTCGTCGTTGATTCCGTTGTTTTCTCCAAAAAAACATTGTCCAAAGGTAAAGCAGACACTGATTGCGCCTGATTAAGTTGTTCTTCGGGAGTTGGATCTAAATTACTAGTTTGTGTATCCAACGTATTATTTTGTATTTTTCTAAAATCTTGAGTATTTTCAGATGGACTCAAGTTATCGAAGGAGTTTTGATTTAAAGGTATATCGGATAAGGATAAGTCGGAATTCGATAGTTCGCCGCTCGATTTTATTTTATTCGACTTCTCGTTTGATTCACTAGAAGGTTGAGGTATACTTTGCAACTCGGGAGAAGTTTTTACCTCGGTTCCAATTTGTGACGTAATATTAGTTACTTCGGAAGAAAAATCCGACGAAATACCGGATGGTGAACCTTCCTTTTGCTCAGCCAAGAAATGTTCTAATTTTTCTGTCACTTTGGCCGCTGAGATAGGCCTGAACGTGTTAACTACTGGCGAAACAAGCGACTGTGTTATTGAAACATCCAAAGTTGTATTGGCCGATCCTGGTTTATAAATATCTTGGTTATAGGTGTACCGATTATCCGTGGGTTCTTGCTCTTTCTCGCTATATAATGTTGATCCAGGTCGCATAAACGAATCCGGCTGATTGATATAATAACCGAAAGAAGAGGAAACGTTAGCCGGGGTATTTTGAGGTGTGGCGGGATCTAAATTTCGTGGAGGTATCGATCTCGATGAAGAAACTGAATATCCGGGTGGACCAGTCGTAAAAGAACTTTCACCGAAAGAACTTTGACTTTGAGAAGCCACGGTAGAATTGGAGAATGCTCCTATCGTCGAAGGACTGGACCTGAACGATCCATGAAGGGATGTACTTCGTGAAAGTTGTTCCGGTGTTACGAGCTGTTCTCTCGAAGGAGAGATTACAGAAGTTTGCGGGGAAGCAGTGCTACTGTTCGAAACGTGCTGTTCTATCGCCGCTGCATTTGGATTTAATATACTTGATGGTGCTGGTGTGTTTGAAGACGAGAGCAGAGCTTGTACAGATGGATTCGGATATTGTTTCGTAGTGTTCGATGTTAAGTCAGGAGGCGGAGCGTATTTTAAACGTCGCTGATTTCCAAGTCGATAAGAAATCGGACCTAAAATAAATGTACAAATGATTTGTCTATAAAGACGTTTTTAAATAAATAAAAAATGCAAGTAAAAATGTCGAAACTTTTAAAACTTACCGCCTGTTGAGATCGGTACAGTTGGTGGAAGAGTTGGTTGTGGAGGAGCCACAAAAGTTGTCACTCCTAAATTAACCTCACCAGATCCTGATTGGTTTGCACCGTAAGGATCGTGAGGATTAACCGCTAAGAACGACGACGTTTCCGGTAATGAACCATGGCGATCTTGAGATACACCGTAAGAATTTGTATCCTGTTTGCCAGTAGTGACTTCGACTCCTTGACTCCCCCGACTTTCCGAGGAATCAGGTTTGGTCGAAGACAAGGATAAGTTTGGTAGAGACGAGAGAATCGATGAGAAATAGCCTTGTTTTGCTGGCTGATTTGTCGACAACTTTGATTCCTCTGAACTAAGAGAATTCTTAATTTCTAATTCGTCCTTCGTAACTGTCCGACTCACTGACGAGTCCTGAGACTGACTAGACTCCTGTCCCACGAAGTTGTCTAGCTCAGTATCTAAAAAAAAAAAAGAAACAAAAAAGAAAACGAACGTTAGATTATACTATACCATTCATCAACTTTCCTCGAAGTAAAAGCGTTCCAAATAGAAGAAGTGATCATAACTTTGCTCGGTGAAATTCATTTCTCATATGTTTTATCTACTTTCGATTCACGTATATAACTCATAATTTGTCAAAAGAATTCTTTAATGCTCGTCAGAATCATTTTGACATCTTATATTTCATATATTTTTTATTATCACTAGCCTAAATATACACCTACGGTTGGATTCTTGGATATGTTATTCACGTATTGTCAATATTGGACAGGATACAATGGATGTAAGTCTCCAATGAAAAAGATAATACTCTGTCAAAAGATAGGCTAGATTTTTTTCTCTTCACTTTCCTTTTCTACATCATCCTCTCATAAACGAAAGAATTGTTTCATCGACATAGATAAATCCTGAGTGCACCTATACGAACAAACGAATTTGACGTCATCGATTCGGAGGACACAAGAAGGAAGAACTACGGATAATTGTGCAATAATACTCTCGTCTACGCCCAGATTTACTTTTACGTATATCTACATTATCGCAAAAGTATTACCCCTTTTGTAAACGAACAAAAGTGAAACTTTATAAGCAAGTCGTCCAATTTTTACGAATAGTCTTTCGTTCAACTCCTTAGTGAGAAGTCATGTCGATGGAATCGCCAATCGTTCAAACAATTTTATTAACATTTTATTTATTCCACGGTTGTTACAGTGCCAATGGAAACGTGGGAGAAATAATTCTAATCGATAAGGAAGTGCCGATAAAAAATGGTGAAATCGAAGGAGAAATTGTTCCTCAAGAAATTTATCAAAGAAAACCATTGGATATCCAAATTGAAACTTTCTGGAGTAACAGGACTACTATTGGTATTTTTAAGGACATGGGTTGTGTAATTCAAACAAGATTATTATCTTTCGAAGAAAATCATAATTTCAGGTATTTGTAACATAAATACTTAATATTAATAAAAAATAATAGACATCGAAAATATGTAAAGAATGTAATTTGTCAAAAAATGTATATATAATGTATACGTTGCGAAGGTATTGTTTGACAAATGAGCTGCTTCACTTCAAGAAGGAAAAAGATCCTTTTCTCCGCATTAACCTCATCGATACATCCATGAAATTTGTAGAACAAACAACAGGTGAGATTTTTAATGACTCGAATAATATGCTTTGAAACGAATATAAAAAATTATTTTTAAGGAAAAACAATGAATACGCCTAATTACGCAACTGTCGTTCCAATGATAGTCGATATTATGATATTTCAAAATAATAATTCTTTCATTCTTTATATCCAACAACGTGAATGACGCGATTATCTGTCGAAAACATATTCGTTATTATTTATTTTATCATCAACGTGTAGTATGTGTAAGTTACGTAAAATAAAAATGAGATAAGATATTATACAAATGCAAAAAACTGCATCGTCGTACATATGTTTGGAATAAGAACATCGTAATCAATACGTAGTAGTTTGTTATCGTAAAAAGAGAAAAGAAAGTTTAATGGTAATCGGAAAGCTTTTGTTGTTGTTGTTGTTAACTTTTTCAATATTTTCTTTCTAAAATTATAGAAAATTTCCTAAGATTAAGTGAAATAAACAAAGCTGAAAAAAAGGACAAGATTTTCGATAAGAATTGCAAGGTAAGTGATTCTTCTCGGTTAAATAATAAATATTTAACAGCATTCGTGAGCTCATACTATTTTCTCAGATTCATCTTGACCTCTACTGCGACGACGTAAAGAACAACCAAACTTCCAATTATCGAGAGTGGTTTTTTAACCCAGTAGTAATCGATAACTACAACGACGATGCGGATTTAACGCACGATGTGAGTATGAATCGTATTAACCCTAGTTGTGCCTGTGGCGTGTAGGACCAACCCCAGACCAACTTTGAGCTCAATTAAAACAATTTGCGTATTGCATGATTTATGAATTTTTGTTTATAACGATAGAATTGGAAATGCGTTTTCAAACCTTACTGATTATTATTTCCGAGGCTTCAAAGAATATACAGTATTTCTTTCAAGTAAAAATTATTCATTCTGTATAAATGACAGCTGTTCAAAGTGCCTGGAGATTAACGTACCTCGAATGCACAACTTGAAATTATTTTACGGTGTGCACAACTAGGATTAATCAATAAATAGGTCATTGTTTCTCGAATATTTACTTTATTTTTAGAAAGAACTGATTCAAAAAGTAAACTCCAGTGGATACGAGGAAATCAAATTCGACGTAAATAAATCGATAATCGGAATTCGTATCGTAGTGAATGGAAATTTATCCTGCATTGGTATTGAAATGCCAGTCGGTAAGATTAATTATCATTTTGATTATGATGTTAAGTATTGAAAAAATATATTGAGATGCTTTTAGCAGCACATACACGGCCTGATATCAGACGTGCTTCATCTGTAAAACACGTGTTACGTTCTAGCATAACATAACCGTTTCCATCGTAACACAAAAATAACCGATGACGTTCACAATATATGAAAACTCGTGATTTTAATAAACTATACTCGGTTTTCGTGCCAATTCGTATTGTTCACCGAAACACCATCATGCGATATCCGACGGATATAATTAAGAAAATCCGACGAGAAAACTGAAAATAGCCACTGACCATGAATAATAACCGTACATTTTTATGCATATCGAGGTCTGTATTATTTGTTCAAGGCTTCCTGGCAAACTATACAAGTAATAATATAATAAATTAAATGAAAAGTTTCCGTATAAAACAGAAAAAAAAGCATTTTTCACAGAAAGTTACGTCGTGAAAAATCGTCGAAATTGAAGGAAGTAATAACGTTCCTTTTATACTTTGTCATCGTAGTCTCGTTAGCTATTAGAAAAAAAAAAAAAAAAAAAATGCATCGAAATGCAAGCCGATGGAACACGAGGAAACCGATGGTTGCCTTGGCCGAAACCACGCAACGGTTTCTACTTTCGTGGTCAACCTCGTGCTGAAATCTCGTGCTAAAATTGAGAGACGATATCGACTAGCGATGTGTCTTTATCGTGTTTCACACAATTCACCCTTCCTACGTCATCACCAATACCATCATCACCGTGAACAACAACAACAACACTATCATCACATTATCAATTATTCCCGTCGATAAACACAAAACAAAATATTTTATTCAATCTTGTCCATGCTATCGATCATAATTTGCATGATTCTTTTTTTTTGTTACTTACGCAAAACATTCGAGGAGAATTTAGCGAAATCCTGACGATTGAAATTTAAATCGAAACGTGTTCGAACGAATTCACTATCGTAATCTTCAAGTTGATCGTTCATTCGTTTTACTCTTAATAACAGGCAGCAAGTGGTATAATACTGTGCCAACAACGTTATTGTTGGCACGAAGAAACGACACAGACGAGGTGGAAATCGTGACGCTTAACGCTCCACCGGGTGGTTGGCTCTTGAAACTCACTGGGGAGGGAGCTTCGAAATATTCTTTTCTCGTAAAAAAAATTAGAAAAAGGATTGATAAAAAGGATTCGAAGCTTGATGGAGATAGAAGCTTGATGAGACGTCATAATGACACCGGTACGAAATTTGCAATAAATTATATTCATTTAATATCCAGAGAAACACAGAGAGGGAGAAAGAGGTCTACATATGTGAGTATAATCGATATTGTTGCGAGATCGTTGATTCGTCCACGTTTCGTTAGTCGGATAATCTTATTAGCTTCGATACCGTTTTCATTACATTCGTATATAATTTATAGATATGACCTTGATGGAAAAGAAAATATGATCGATATCGTATCTCAATCCGAAAAAAAAAATTAGCCTGAAAAGTCTCGTAAAGAAGTAATTGATTTGTAAAATTGTCTAGCAAGTTTCAGGTTCATCGCTTATTTAATTACTTTTGTTTCAACGTATTTACATAATTGCATTGAAAACTGTGATTAATCACAGGTCATTAAGAAAGAAAAAAAAGAAAGAAAACAAAAAAACGACAGATCTCGACAAAAAGAAACAATATTTATTGACTAAACGTTGATAAGTTTATCTTGTAACACGGAAACACATAAAGAAACACAATGAATCGATTTACGAGCGAAATGTCGCGGAAGTCGATAGCTCGAATCGGATGCGTAAGCACAGCGAATGTATGTACATATACTTACATAAAAGATTTAGCGTGCTAGATCGCGCTAAATTTCCTTGTAACACAACGAGAATCAACTGACAACTGGCAAGGCTTTGGCTTCTAGTTCGCGAGATACGGTGAATATTGTGCAACAACGCGAAATCGAATACGACGATGCGGCGAGGTGCCCTTTGGCCGCTGCTAGCTCGGACCTGACGCACGATGTTTCTCTCTCTCTCTCTCTCTCTCTCTCTCTCTCGCTCTCTCTTTCTCTCTCTTTCTGTCTCTCTTTTTTTCTCTTACTCATTTATTAGCATTTTTTCTTCTCTAATTTTTTTTAGTTAAGAGAAAACGAGATTCATACTTCTTTTTCTTTTATCAACTTCATTTAAATTTCATCAACAGATTCGGAGTACCGTATCGTCTCGAATGCGAGTTACGAAGTAATTCAAAGCAGATTCGATAACGTCGAAGTCTTCGATGAACCATCAGAGGTATGAAGAAAAAAGAAATTAAAGAATACTTCAAGAATAAAATTAATAACATTTTATTATAGGCTAGTCGACTAATTATTTTGGATGATGAATCGTCAGAACTTTCAGAGACAAGAAATAAACGAAACGAGGTTGAAAGGCACGAGGAAAATTTGCATGTTGAGTTACCATCGTTTCAAACTGAAGTACGACGATGATATATATGACTATTATATTAATTTATTTATAATATTCGATCTCATAAATATTCTATGTACCAAAAATTATTTCGTTTAGGAAAGTGCGAAGAATCAGTTAAAATCGTTCAATGATCGATCAAGTAAGATCATTTTTGAGAATAACGGCGTGCAACAGGCGAATGTCAACGTCTCGAATGCGATGAAAAATGTTAACAAGCAAGAACTTTCGAATGAATTTGCACGATTAGGTGATGACGAAAAAGAAGAAAAGAGAAGGATAGTCGTAAAATTGAATGAGAATAGCAATCTTTTCGTAAGACCAGGAACGATCCATAGAATAGTTTTCGATGTAACGAATAATCATTATCAGACGATCAGATGCGATTTCAGAGTTCGAAGCATACCTCTGATCATTTTTAACATTCAACCGATCTTGTAAGTCATGTAATTTTGTTTCCTACGATTGTCTAATCATGGATACTAAATGTCACTAATCTATAATACTCTATGACAGCACGTGGATTTTTGCTGGTCGTACGGTTAATGTGTTCGTCGATGTCGAAGTACCAAGAGGAACTAGTCAAGATGTTATCAATACTCTAACATTATACGTGCAGGGTTCAGAAATAATAGAGAAATCGGTTTATCTCTACGTTGAAGGAAGCATTCCAAACGTAAGGTCTTTGATATCAAATTTAATGTGTCAAGTCTCAATGAAAATTATATTATATTGGGATAAGAATAATTCGATCAAACTATCAAGTATATTTTCTTAGATCGTAGACGATACTAAGCCTGCAATCGAATACATGTTCAACAATAATTGCGCGGGAAAATTGAGTAAGGAAAAATGCACGAAATCTCGTTGGAGTGTTGACATCAGAATTCAAGATTCTGAATCCGGTAGAAAACTCATTGTTGAAATGAGATTAATTTATATTTATCTATATTTAATTGAAAACTTACAAATGTTTAGGTCTCAAAAGTGTAAAATCATCTCCGAACGAAATATATCCACGTACTGATTTCGTAAGTGGCACTCGAAATCCTGTAACTTTTTACTATTCAGCGACTTGTTGTTCAATTCAGGCGAAGATTACAGCAACGGATTTAAAAAATAATTATAACACGTATACCATAGACGTTACAGGTAAATCCCGATTTTAAAACTAATAATTATTATCGATAGTTTCGCGAATAATGAATTTTTTTTTAACTTGTCAAGTAATAAAACCAAATATCTCATGGCGTTTTTTCTCTTCATTAATTTTTGTTTTTAACTAATAACTTTTTTTTTCTTTCAGCTTGGAATAATTTATCCGAAGGAGAGATAGCAGCTATTACGATCGGTGCATTATTAATTCTGCTGCTAATAATTTTAATTATTGTAATTATAGTTTTCTGTGTACGTAAAAAAAAGAGTCACGATTTGCCTTACACACAACGATACGGTTCACGAACACCCGCACGAGCAGAAAGAACTAGCTTCTGATTTCCTACTGTTAATTGAAGCTTGCGTAATTCTGCATTATATAATACTAATTTCTAATTATTTATAGACAACGCTAGAGTCAAAATTGTCTTTTGTCAAGCGAAAAATGCGAATCCGATTAATTAAGCAAACCTTTATAATTAGGTCACTTCGTGTAATTAATTTTCAAAAATGATTAACTCCAATTCTTATGAAACTCATTTTTAAACAATACTTTCTTTTTTTAACGATAAAATTTTCTGTCAATTGGTCTAAAATTAAATGGTAAAAAAAAAATAATTAGCAGAAAAAGGAACAGAATCAGAATTTATTCTAACAAACAAATATAATAAGACTGTGAAATAAAAAAAAAAATATATATATATATATATATATATATTCTTCGGTGATTAACAAATTAATAAAAAAGAAACAATGATAAATTATGACAATACATTATAGAATTATAACTCAAAAAATATTAAATTATATATAATAGTTAAATTAATGTAAATGAGAGGATTGTAATAATCATATCAAATAATTTGTCTCTTATGTATGAACGTACTATTCTGAATGTCCGTAAGACTATGTGTATCTTTAATCTATAGGACTTCGTCCTAATTTCTATAAAAACAATAGAAAACCTTACATAAAGGAGTACAAGATTCTTTGTATTCTTACTTCACTTATAATCACACTGCTCTCATTCCCTAAATGTGAAAGATAAATAAATCACATTAGTTACCTGCCATACCGACCGTGTAACGCGGATTCCATGTTATATGTATGTTTCGCATATGCGACGACAAAGTAAAGGAAAAGAAATAGATATATAGGGTCTAAGAAGACTCGTATAAAAAATGTTATTATCAAGGTTAAATTCGGATGCATTGTTTTGTTTCCATACTCTCGTATACGTAAAAAGAATGTTCACCAACACAATATTTGACTTTTTAAAATGAAGCCCCACCCAGTCTTAAATCATTTACGTATAAACTTACCGTCTCTAAGTACGGCAGGTGTTGCAGGTGTAACTGGTACAAGTAGAGCATTTTCCGGATAGTATTCAAAAGGCGATCCCATGCCAGCTGCTGAGAGCAATGGATTTTTCACTTTGCGCGACGTTCCACTCATATTATGTTTATATTATTAAAAATGTATAAAAGAAACCATTAACCAATCCTCCATTACGATGCTTTATTAAATGTTACAAACACGTTTCGTACTCAAAGATTACAGTAAGATTGCGAGGGCACATTCACACTACGCAACACATGTTCACGTCACGACAAGCATAAATGTTAAAATCTTCTATGGAGGGGGAAAGTGAAGTAATAAAATTGACTTTGAGAACCTCTATCACAAAAGCGGAAAATCAATGTACTCTTTGCGATCGTATCGTGCTCCGTCGGTATTAATACAATTTTTACGTTAATGTTTCAATTAATTTCCTTTTCTTACGAATCATGTTTGTATAAATTAAATTTTATAGTAAATATAAATTATGGATTGACACGGTACAACATAGGAGTTATGATTAATAGTAATCCAAATCGTGGAAATTTTAATTTTAATTCAAGATACTACCACTAGATGTATCATAATCGTAGTTTTATGCAGAGCTGCGTAGGTTTTGTAAGTGTTTATAAATTTTAAATTGAATTGTCAAAAATGGGTGTAAAAGATCTTTGGAATATTTTATCGCCTTTATGCGAGAGAAAGCCGTTGTTCGAACTTCAAGGAAAAGTTATAGCAATTGACTTGAGTTGCTGGATAGTAGATAGTCAAAGTGTCACTGATAATAACATTCAACCGAAAATGTATCTTAGGTATGCATAACTTTACTTGGTAATGTTACATTAAATATTTATAAGTGATAGGAATATTATGTTATTTTTTGTTATTCTACTGAAATTTTATTTGTAAAAGTTATGTATAAAATTAAGTGTATTATAACGCAATGCATTTTCTCAAGTACGTAATTGCATTGTTATAGGAATCTATATTTTCGTACCGCATTTCTTCTTACACAAGGAATAATACCAGTATTTGTATTAGAAGGGAAAGCACCAACATTGAAATACAAAACTATTGAAAAGAGGAATAATGTTAGAGCTGGATTTCAGAAAAGAAAGATTGCCGGGTCAGGAGGAAGAACTAATTTTAATAGAATTCTTAATGAATGCAAAGAGTTACTTAGATATATGGGTATAGCATGTGTACAAAGTGAAGGAGAAGCTGAAGCTATGTGTGCTTATTTAAATGAAGACGGTGTAAGTGTTTTTTAACTAATTTATTTCTATAGACTAGATTGTTGATTATATTCTATCTTTTAGCTTGTAGATGGTTGTATAAGTCAAGACAGTGATTGTTTTTTATATGGCGCAAAAGTTGTATATCGAAATTTTTGTATGAGTGCTCAAGGAAATAGATCTGGTACTGGTGGAGCTATTGATGAGTATAGTATAGAAAAAATAGTAAATATACTAAACTTAGGAAGAAATAAAATGATAGCACTTGCTTTATTATGCGGATGTGATTATAACGAAGGTGTAAATGGTGTAGGAAAAGAGGCAGCTTTGAAATATTTTAAAACTGTCAGTGATTCATGTGTTTTAGAAAGGTAAAGATTATATTTTTATTTTACAGTTGATACATTAACATTTGGCAAAGAATATAATATTTTTTAGAATTAAAAGTTGGAGCACTGATACAAGTCTTGAAATAATGGAGGCTGATTTATTAAATCCAAATGTATGTACGTCGTGTGGTCATCCAGGAAAGTTACACAAACATACAAAATCAGGTTGCATAGAATGCGGTACTGTTATTAAATGCAAAGATACATATAAGTAAGACTTTCATTTAGTATTTTGTTAATTAGAATTCATCTGTAATATAAACAAATCATTATTATACTTAACAGAGAGGAAAGAGCACTTATATTAAACGAGATACAAATTAGAAAAAAGACTCGTCTTAAAGAAAATTTTCCAGATCAAGAACTGTTAGATGAATTTCTTATACGAAAGCATTCTGTACCATCAAAGTTAGATTTAGAATGGAAACAGCCACAAATAGATAAATATATTGTAAGTTGTACATATATTGTTGTAATGTAATTTCTATAGAAACGAAATTCTTAATATGTAAATAAATATATAATGAATAATTATTTCAGGATTTTGTTGAGAAATATTTAACCTGGGATCCACAATATGCGTTTGAAAAAATTTTTCCTTTAGTAACAAGATGGCAGCTTCGTTATCTTCCAAATATTTCTTCCGATATGTATTTGTCGATAAATAATTTATTTATACCTGAAAAGATAAAGAAAGTACGGAATATAAAATCTATCGCCAGTTATGAAATTATATGGACAGATACCACTGGTATAAGAGAGAAGTTAAAAATGTACTATGACATATCAAATAAGGAAAATGACGGTGATGATATTACAAATAACGAGCTTGTAACTATCGAACCACAAGACGTCGTCTTGAAATGTTATCCAGACTTAGTTGAATCTTTTGAAATGGAGAAGAATAAAAAGAAACCACCAAAAAAAACAGCCAATAAACGGCAACGAAAGCCAACTAAAGATAGAAATATTAATACCATCGAAGAAGGTAACACGAAAAAGCCTCAAAGAAAAACTAAGAAAAAACTTGTCGAAAGTAAAAATAATAAAAAGATCGATGAGTTTATCTTAAGAAATCGATCTTTATCATTAGAAGAATCATTTGAGAGAATGAGTATAACGCCGAAAAGATCTAAACAGGTATGTGATTCTAATGAGAATAACGTTAACATGAATATTGATTGCAATTTCGTAAAATATTCAAAGGATGGTATTAAACATCCGCCTCAAATAAGGAAAGTATTAGAATTAGAAAAAGTTAACGTAAAATTAGATAGTACATTAGACAAGATGTTTCTTGAGCTTTCTCCTGAAGATTTTACGAGCGAAAATGAGGATGCCGATCTAAATATGACAGGGGTAATAGATAGTATTTGTAATAGATATACTTTTCAAGATGAGTATAGAGATAATGAAATTTCAAACATAATTAAAAGTGATTCAGATAACGTAGTCGTTTCAACGAGTAATCAGAATCTTGTTGAAGATATGGGAACTGGAAAAGATAAGTCTATCAAATGCGATCGTGGTGCATCAATCACAAAATGCACAACGAACGATATTCCTGATGAATTTGATATAACATCTTATGTACCAATATATGAAAGAATAAGAAGTAGATGTAAAAAAATTACGACTAGAAAAAGTAAAAGATTTGACATAGCAAGATGTAGTTTCGGCTTTGATGCTCTTATGAACGAAACAGACATAGAAAATGTATAGCTTTTGTATTTATTGTATTTAGATATATTTTGCACGTTAAATGTTAAAGAATCTAAAAGAATTTTTATACGACAATATTGTAATATTGTATATATACATATATATTTAATTAAAAATCGTCCGTTTTTACAGACTTAAACATCATTGTGCAAAATAATGACCTTATTCATATCATATCATCTGTTTCATTTCCTTAGAACAATTCTCACTCATTTACACACACACACATGTTTATATCATTATCAGCAATGTAAAGTGTTATTACTACTTTAATGTTTAATCGGAATTTGATTGAAAAAATTTTGAAAATACACTGATACGTGCAGCCATTCACCCGGTAATAATACCGACCCAGTATTTATTGCAATATCGATCCAAGTCTCACCGCGTGGAAGTTGCTGCATCTGGAAACCCGCGGGCTATCGATGAATCTATTTTAAAACACGCGATACCGGAGTGATTTGCCACTTACCGAGAATTCAAATCTCAATGCCAACTGGAGGATGGTAAGTCCCCGCTTATGGATGGTAGCACCGTCGTAATAACGATAACTTCGATCACTACACTATTAAGCACAACCATTCGTGGTTTCCGAATGTCGTCCAATAAAATGAAGTCCACGATAGGATTTAATCGCTCCCGCGACACCTACGCCTGGCACGCGCGTGAGTGTTCTTTCTATCCTATCCGTCCGAAAAAAAGAAGACATACAATGCGGAATGGTTCCATAAACTTCCGTGTAAAAATCTAATTCATGATGACGAACCGAGTCCCTCTAGACGATATATCGGATTCACCCCGATGTATCGAATCCATGCCGATCATCAAGATGACATCTTTAAATGATTTTTCGATAAAAAAATCTTTCAGATCGACGACTTCGAGTCTCAATGCAATTTAAAATGAAATCATTTATGTATATACAGTACAATAAAACTAATATTTAAGCAAACGGACATTATTAGCAACATTACGAAAGAAATACAAAATGATCTTTCGACAAACATATATCGTGAATTCGGGTGGGAATAAATAATTAATTTAATTATTTCACTAGCGTTGAAATAATGTACGAGGTACGTGAAGTGTAATTAACCAATAGAATATTTTTAATGACATTACAACGAACATATAATATAAAATACTTACAAATAAAAATTTCAACATGCGTAAATCTTAAACTTAGGTTGAATACTTCATACTTTCGATTAACATATATAAACAAAGTACAAGTAAAGTACAAGTAAAGTAAAGCAGCGCGAAGTACAAGCAGTATTTGTTCGTTCACGTTTCACGTTTTAAACAAATTAACTTGCATCGACTGCGTGCAATGCAATCGTTAGAGTCAGTTTTTATTCGCAAAGTTTTTGATTTTTTAGCACATACTATATTTATAAAAGGCAGTAAAGTTTCGCGATGTAAATTTAGTGACAGTTCGTTAAAATATAACTACCGCGTCAGTGCATCACTGAAGAGAATTTCAAACAAAATTGATGTGGACCTATCTCATTTTTAATTACCTACGAATCATTCATCCTCAATTTCTACATGAATCGCGGGCGAGTGTTTTCGAGCCATCGCAGAACTTCTTAAGTAGTAAGTGAATTTTTAAGTCCTCCCAGTCACTAAATCATATCAAGGACAAATAGTTCGAATCGACACGAGTGATCGATTGTAATTAATTATTAGAAGAGCATTGAGTGACCAGAAGTAAATTTCTTTACAGATATACTGGTGAATGGTTTCTTATTTTTTCATATATTTACTAGCTAAGGATAGATAGGGTCTTCTTGTTTCATACGAACGTATAATTATTTGCTACTTGTATATTTCAATGCAATTTTTAATATTTTACTCGCGAAAATAGTAAAAAATCGGTATTAATGAGTTCTAATAAAGAATGAGCAAGAAGACATTCGCGAAGGATAGTCTTTGGATTATAAGCGAAATTGCATGATTTATTTTTTAATAATTAAAGTAATCGCTTATAAAAATGAGCGTCCAAAGATTTTTCATTATATTTTTAAATAAACATTAATTAAATAATGAATCAATTTTGTTGATAAATGAAGTTTCAATAATGTTACTGCTTTAAAATAAAAAAGTCGAGTAGTCATTGCTTTCGTAAGAGAAAAGTCGAGTAGATTCATTGATAAAAAAACTAAAGAAACTTGTAGAATCACAGCCCGTAGAACTTGAAATAAGTTAATTAATTTTTAGTTCGGGATTTTCAACAATTAATATATTCCAATAATTCCCGTTTCTCTTAGGCTGTGAAAATTTATCTTTCGAAAATGTAGTAATCAGTTTCTATCCAAAGAGATGGGTTTCTTATTTTCCAGGTGTATTAGTGTTTCTTTCCGTATTTTATATCAAGCTACGAATATTTGTAAATGAAATTAACAGTAACATTAGCGATATAGGCAAATTACGAAAACTGCAATGAAAAGTATAGCTATAAGAAATAGATCTCGCGATATTATCGTTTTAAAATTGACCGTGTTGAATACATACCGATTTAGATTTTTTTATGGGAAACCATAAATCGGTCTTCAGATGTAGCATGGTCCACGTGGTGAGGCCTACGTCGATATTACCTGTGTTCTATCGAAATCTAATGTTACGCAAATACTATCCGGAGAATGACTGCACATAATAGTTTATTTTAAATTAATTATTCTAATGTCTCTCAGGTGGGACCCTTAGGTGTAAGCCTTTGGGAGGGGCCTTGGAAGGGCCTTCTTCCTTTAATTAGGAAAAATAGGGTGAAGAGATCTTCAAAATGTCTAACTTTCGTTTTGAGTTCCATCGTTTTTACACTGGTATGCGTTCTGTCGCATCTTCCGGTTTTCTTTTCTTTTTTTCCTCTTATTCTTTTCCAGATTAGATTGCCGAGGGCTTCTCTTCCTCTTTTTCTCTTTATCTCCTTCTATTCTTCTCTATTAATTTTCTTACTTTTTTCCCTTCTTCTTTTCTTTTTCTCTACTAATCTTCTTTTTTGTCTTTTAATGTTATATGGATCTAAAAGTAAAACTTGATATTAAAGATGTTTGAAAAATTTAATAATTGGTATTTAGATACAGAATAATAGAAACAATATCTAAAACTGAGAAATTTTATTTGTCTGTGATGGAGAATCTATTATACATTTTGAAAATTAAAAAGGAAATCTTTTTTAATTTTTCAAAACTCGAAATATAGGAGTAAAACTATATATTTTAAGATGATTAACATTTTGCGATGATTTGTGCTTGGTTCGATACAGCGCCGGTACAATTTGTCCACATCTATCGCTGAAGTTACACACGCTTCGAATAAAAAATAGTGAACAGCCTTAACCGAGTTCTCTCCCAATCGAAGGGAAAAAGCTCGTATATCTTAATTTAATTGGAAAAAAGACGTTTACAATGGGAATAGAATTATATTGGACATCGCGTTTTTACCCTGGTTTATTGCAATCTTGTTGAAGCCTCACTTGATAATGCATTTGACTTGCATGTCCTCTTGAATGCAGTGGGATTGACTCGATAAGCCAGCGACTTTATTAATTATTTTTTATATTCGATCCCTTTATTTTATTTTTCGATCTACATGATTTTCTCACAATACAATAACAAACCAATGTAAATATTTATCTATTTCGATTCACTTCAAGTGGATATTCAAAAAAGTAAAATTACATAAGAACATAAGAAATTAATCAATAAATATTGTAAATAATAGGCATATTGATTATGGATGATTATCATCATTGTTTAAACATATTTCCTTTGTCACTGAGGAAAGTAATTATTGGAAATATCAATAATTCAAATGCTTATAAAATATTTTAGTAGATCCACATTTCACTTTGATATTGCTTGATAATGTGATTATATAATTTTCAATATGCTATAAATGAAATACATATCGCGAGATAGACGTGACAACGTGAGAATCGTATCCACGATCTTTCTCATTGTTTGATTTTTTGTACAACCTTTATTGTCACGTACTCTTGATCGATCCGTTTCTTACTTATAAAAATTGAAATGGCAAATAGAAAACCAATTTGGAGTTTCGTTAAGAATTTATTTTATTTTATTCACGTAGGAAATTATCAATAATTTTCTAGATAAAAAAAAAATAAATATAACGAAAAATAATAAAACATTAATTATAACAATTAATTGATCGACAACGAAAGGATTCCGATTAAATTCAATTTGATTTAAAGTCGTCTTAAGTCACGAACATATCAGAAAAAAGAAGGATTAATGTAATAATATAAAAAATGTTATTCAATTTTTATTTATAAAAGTTGAACATTTAAAATCGCAGACATAAACGTGATGCGTTTTGTGAATATAATACAGTCGCTATCTGTATGGAAACGGGAGCGAACAGTAGGGTCGATGGGGGTGGTTTCTGGGATTTTCAGTACGCGCGTGACCGCCGAGCCGAAAACACGCTCCTTCTGTACATCCCCTGTAGTCGTTCTTAAGTCGGTGACTTTTAAACTCCGTTAGATATAAATGACATCAAAATATAAGCAGAGTTTTCGTTTTATCCAAAGAATAATCCAATTATACTCAACTCTTCCACGTTATAATTATTTTATAAACTTTCTTTCGTGAAATATAGTCAATGTCAAATGTAGTCTATGTATAAAGAACAAAATTTCGTTGTCAATAATTTTTATCTTGATTAGTGAACAGTGCCTATTTTACGACGATAAAAAAAAAAACATACGAATTAGAAAAAATGTATCGAATAAAATTAGTATAATTCCATTTTATCAGAAAATCATTTTACAATGCGTACGATTTAATGAACAATCATTTATCCTTTATAATATTCCTTGGTCAATTATCATACGAGCAACCAAATATAATCGATCGAAATTTTATTATCATTCTCGAAATTTCACACTTTGTTCTTCGTTATAGTGATCAAAACTTTAATCGTTCGGAAGTCTGTTAGATTTTTGCACGACATCTGATTCGGATCATGATTCACGTTCATTCAAATATATTGTTAAGCGCGGTAAGTCTATATTTGCATAGTTTTTGAACGTCGATATCGTTATTTATAATCGATGAACGTCATTCGCATTGGACCATTGTGCAACATCGAAGAAGATTTTTATTATTACATCGAGTAAGTTACAAGATTTGTTATATTACAATATATTGAAACACAATACAACATTTACATATTTTGTATGAAAGTTTTTCGATGAATAAGTGAAAGTTTTAAGTAAGTAATATTCGCGCAATCTTTCTATAAGCAAAAATGTGAAAAAATTTTTATTTTCTGATGAAATTGTAAAGATGAAAACTTTTCCTGTATCATATCCGTATAAGTTAGATTTTATATATATATATATATATATATATATATATATATATATATATATATATATAATATTATTATATAATATCTGATAGTACTCTTTGAAATATTCTCAACGTGAAAGTGTATCCTAAGTATTAAAGAATTCTAATGAAACTCATGCTAATCAATCAGGAACACAGAAGAATATATTTTTAACTGATGAGGATAATCTGACTCGCGTTTCATCTAAATAAAAATCATTAGCATAGTAAAAGAAAAACACCTTGAAATCGGTGGATAAAATTTATGAATTAACGTAAGAAAAGTAATCATTCGATAAAAATTGTTCGTTGATGTATGCAGATCAATAATCAATCTGTTTAATAGGATCTCTTATTCATGTCACACATTCTTCAAAAGACCGAAAGATTTCCAAATGAAACATACGATTTCGTATTTATTTTGAAATACTAACGATGAATATCATATTTCTATCCAGTTTATATCTTACATCCCAAATAGAGAACAATGTGTAATTAATAGTTGAAACACAACAAACGCGGCAAAAAAAAATGTGGAAAGGAGAAAAAATACGTATTACCTAAATTCAATTGAATTCGGCATCGTGCATTCTAGAATCCGTGGAATGTCCTAATTTATGATCACGATGGTGCTACGTGGGTACTCGAAAAAGGAATAAAGAAAAAGAGAGAGAGAGAGAGAGAGAGAGAGAGAGAGAGAGAGAGAGTAGTACATCAGGAACAATTCTATGCTAACTGCTAACTGTATTTACATTAACATGGAACGAATACCAAATTAGATTTATTATAGACGACAAAACGTGATCGTATTTATTATCAAGAAGCAATTTGAAAATGGATTCTATAATATCTACAGGCTCGTTTACTTCGGGCTATATAATAAAAAGTGACATTTTCAAATAATTAAATATCTCGTCCTAACGTTGACGTTAAAGAGAAGGAACAAAAATCGTATTCAGTGAACGAACTATCGTAATCGATCGAGGGGACAAAAGAAGAAGAAAAAATAGGTAGTGTGGAGCGCTCGCTATCCCGTTACCACCTAACTGTGTAAATCTCGTTATCGTCGTTCTTATTACACTGAGCCTGACCTACGTAACGACGTGCATTTTCTGGTAATCGGAGTCTTCTCATTCGTCGAGCGCGTTTTTTATCTTAAATGTTGCGGGAAAGCGAAGGTACTAAAATAAGTGAGGATAAAAAAAGGGGAAGGATATCCGACTTGATGATAATTAAACGTTGATCGTGTTCGAGGCGATTAATTGTAGTGAAGTATCAAGATGAGTTTCAATGCGGATCAAAGTCTAGAGAAAGAGAAAAGAAAAATGAATCAAATTAGTTGCACGCTTGGAGAACGTTCGAAGAATCAGTGAAAATTTATTGTATATTTCTCGTTTCTCCATTCACTGCATTTTTCTCCTTGTCTCTATCCCTTTCTCTCTGCCTCTTTTCTTCTTTGGAAAATCATGGTATTATATTACCTTCTATTTTTGAGTCCAATGATGTCGTCGACGACTCCGTCGTATTCCAGTTCTTACTTTGTTTTCTTGCAATTTAATTCCTTAGTACTTATTCACTTCGTCTTACTTCTTACGGAAAAGGACTGCATTGCTAAGCGGTATAATGTTAAAATCCTTCCTTCTGTCCTTTTCTATTTTCGTTTAGTTGATACGCGTTCTTTCGTCTACTAGTTATACGGTCAAAGAATCAAGGAACTTCTATCTTTCTTTCTTTCTTCCTTTCTTTCTTCCTTTCTTTCTTATTTTCTAGCAAATTATCCTTTTTTCTTTCTTCAAAATTCACTAATGTCATGTATGAGAGAAAGTCAGAGAGATCAAAGAGTGGAGGGTCCGTTATTTTCTCTCTGAAATGAATTTTCAGCAAGTTAAAAGAAACGAGACTAAAAATAATATGAGTGAAAGGTGAAAGAAGAGAGAAAAGGGTTATGATAAATTTTTTAATTTGTTGAATAATTTAATATTATTGTATATTTGATTGATATTATCGTATAGTGCTATACTTTTTACATAATCGAGGATAAAGATAAAAAGTAAAGACATCTGGTAAGGAAAATAAAAAATTCAACAAAAAATTCTTCTTTTCATGAGAAGATTCTTGCTTTAGAGTAAACTTGGAGCTAATATTCCCGAAGACTTTACGACCGTGTTGTCAATGCCATTTACTCTCTATCTGAAGATAAATCAAGATTTTTCTATTTTATCCATAACGTTGTGTTCACCTAGACGAATCACTCGGAATGCTTTTCGTTCTCCTTAATCGTGAAGTTGAATTAACGTATCAGAATAATGTCGTGGAAACATGAATAAAGAGGATCAGCAAGAGCTACTATTTAAATTAGTAATTATCGTATTAAATCTAATCGAATCACCGTTAAGTTTAAGACATTTATTTGAATAAAAGGATTAAGTTAAATGGATTTAAATAGTTGATTTAGAAATTGAAATAGAAAGATATTTTCCTTTTCCTTTTATCTTTCTTATTTTCTCCTAGATAAGTAAACTCCACTTTCGTCGCAATTTCTTTTTTCTTAAGCGTTATTTTAAATCGACTTTGTTCAGTTAAGAAATTAAAGAAAGTTTTTAAATCGAAGCTTCGCATGGGACAGTGCTGTTAAAAATGAAACGACCGATGGAAAATATGTGCATATACGAAAATTTTACTTCTCAATTTTTGTTTTTCCCCCGTTTAATTCATTGTCATCATAATCATAAGTTCATCAAGCATGAAGGCATCTTCATCTCGTTTTATGGAATGCCTCGTCACTGTTTTCATCGAAACTTTTCATTCGCGTGATTAATTTAAAGAGAGAGATAAAAAAAGATAGAAATCAGCTGATGAGCCGCCATAATACAGCGGCATTTTCTACGTAAGGTCATGAAAATTGACTTATGCTGATTTTCCATTTAGGCATTACTACTTCCATGCTTATGTTCCTTTCATTTTAAGCCTTTTGAAAACATTACATGCAGAGAACGGACAACCTTAATTACCTTGATGCCTGTATGGAGAACAATTTTTTTTCATTGCCCGTCAAAGAAACAACACGCCCGTCATCCCTTTTACATAGCTTAAAGCCCTCAAGACTACGTAGTTAAGTTTTCCTTATTCCTTTCTTTCTTTCTTTCTTTCTTTCTTTCTTTCTTTCTTTCTTTCTTTCTTCCTGCTCCATTTAACACAAGCCGTTGCTTTATCTTCGCACTAGAAATAGAATTTTTAGGCAAGTTAGTAGCTAGAACATAGTTTGCGTTAGTTTAACTCCAATGATCAATTTTTCTAAATCCATGTGATATATGTTCTCCCACTCTTTCTCTCTCTCGTTCCCTCTCTCTCTCTCTCTCTCTCTCTCTCTCTCTCTCTCTCTCTCTCCTTTTTTCTTTTTATGAATCGTACCCATTGTCACTCTATTAGAAGCCTGTATCATGTTGAACATACATTAAATTTGTAATGTGATTTAAACATGAAATCTTATTTCCATAGAGAAATTCTATATATTACTAAATATATAATAATATATACTTCTATATATTACTATATACTGTATATAATAATTTAAGAACAATTCGTTACTACAAATTCGTACAGTGGCAATACTTGATATTAAAATTTATTGAGCAATACCTCCAATCTGTTTATGCATGTTCATGTTATCGATCGATCTAAACGAAAAATAGAATGAGTGTGTTTGTGTGCGTGTGCGTGCGCGCGCGCGCGTGTGATTTCGTGTGTCGTGATTCCGTTTACGCACCTATGTATTTACGCTTTCCAGACTACGCTATTTCTCACGAATTTTCCACGATGTCAAATTTTTCATTGAATTTAGAAATCGATTGAATAACTGAAAGAGAGAGAGAGAGAGAGAGAGAGAGAGAGAGAGAGAGAGAGAGAGAGAGAGACAGACAGACAGAGAGACAGAATATTTAAAAAATAATAAATAGAAGGATCGTTACGTGAAACTTAACTAATTTCATGCACATATGTGATTTCTGAAGTTTTGAAGAAGTTCAACATCGATTTACCTCACCTGACTTATTGGAGTGCTTTTTTTTTAAATCTCCGTTACCGATTGTTCGTCCTACTTTTATTTCTTATTTCTTTTTCTTTTTTTCTTTTAAGACAAACTCGAGATGATAACTTGAGAATCGCGAGGAGAAAGCCGCTTACGGATCTTGATTCGATGTCCGTTAAATTTTTAGGTTTCCATCGATCGTGAAAAGAATTAAGACGATGCAAGGAAATCCATCATTCGCAGACTTCCGTGTATTATAACTCTCTATGTATGGTTAGGCTATATCGAAGTTCTCCTGACTTTTACTAAACCATACGAATAGTCGGTTGTTTGGGATCGATATCGCAAAATCTCCCTTTTTATAGCATTATTTCGAAGTAAGTACTTTCTGAAAGTCGTTCCATAAAGATTTTGTTCTTAATCGGAAAAATCTTTGAGGATTTTAAAAACAAAGCTTACTTGAGATAACGCGTCGGACAATTTAATCTTGACATTTTTCTTACGGTAATTCACTTTAATTTTCTCTCTCTCTCTCTCTCTCTCTCTCCCTCTGTCTCTCTGCCTCATCTCTGATCAATTTTACGGTACTATTCGAAATATTTCGCAAGTATAGGATACATTACATAAGCGCGCGAACTTAAGCTAATGTAAATAATGGCCGAAAAAGACCCTATCCGAACGTGATGGTGTAAAGTGTTAATAGAGTACTTAACTTTAGTAATATTTGACAATGGTATCGATTTATTCGTGTACCCGTAGAAAAGGATATTAACGAAAGTTCATTAACGAAATACTTGGCTTTCATTACGCTCGCTCTTAATCGCATTAGGAAGTGATGGATGTCGATGTAATAAACCATGCATTAATACTTAATTGATTAAATCCATTTATGGCGTAAGTATCAAATACGAAAATGATTTCATATTTATCCTTCTATCTATTATTTTTAACGTATCTGCTGGCCGTTTATAGATATACAATATATCGAATCGAATACGAACTTATTCTATCGTAAATTTTTACTTTTTTGTATTTAGTAAATACACAGATATTAAAATCGAAGAGCTTTAAAGAGTATCCGGACGTAACTGAAGTTGATTTTAAGGGAAAAAAAAAACGTCACAGTGTTCCACATTGTTTGGACTTTCGCTTTGAATCGTACCGCTTTTATGATTCATTCGATTTTGCGACGAATATGAGAGAAAGAGAGACATCGAGGAAGATTCATAGACCGTAACTTGCGCTCTTCATTTCACACCTATTTCAATTGCTCTATTTCCTAACGGTTTGCCATACCTTGCTCGTAAAACTTGATAATTTTTCTCTTATTTTACCCTATATTCGAGGTTTATATTTTTTTCTCCGTTTATATTTCGAATCATTTCTCATGTATCATCTTTCTATGGATTTCGAGCTTAGAGGAATCTATAAAAAAAAAAAAAATTGAGTACACTGTTTACCTATTTTCTTTATCTCTCTTTCTCTCTCTCTCTCTCTCTCTCTCTCTCTCTCTCTCACTTTGTTTCCTGTTATCTTAATATATATCTATTGTATAATTTATCACATAGTTTTGAATCTTAAAGTACAATAAACTTTGTATCTATAGTTAGTCGACCCGAACAAAAAGCAATCTCGATCATCAGAGTATTCGAAAAAAGTACAGAGTAACTAAATTACAGTTCTGTCAGTGCGTTCGTAGAGAAAGAGTGTAATTATACTGAAAAATTTGTTAACAGAGTACAGAAGCTCATTAAAGAATCCGTATTCAGGAAAGTAATCAAAACTTTGAAAAAAAATTATACTCACTGCACATATACACTTTGCATGAGAAGAACGGAAAGGTGAAAGAAATAATCGAAACGAAAGAAAATAGAAAACTTTACCATTCGGTTCACGGTAATAGGGAAATCATCGTTAATTCATAAGAATGTCGAATGAAACGTCGTTACATACAGTCAGCTTACAAGTTTATCGACGTTTAGTTTTCTTCTGTCTAGTCACATTGTTTGGAAAAGCACGTTTTCTTTCTACATTTTTAATCCACGATAACGTGCGCTCACAAGCAGCGAAATAGACTTCGTGGACGGTTCTACTTCTCGTTTCAACGCACCATTGATATTGTTCGTCCGTCTGCATTGCGGAAACGACGACGTGGAGGAGTGTTCGAACTGCATCTTTTCGTAGATTGCGAGAAAATACGCTCGAGAGTGTGGCTCTGAGAGTGAGACAGGTATATAAGAGAGAAATAGACTAGAAGGGAGAGAAAGAGAGAGAGAGAGAGAGAGAGAGAAACGGGGAAAGAAAGAGTGAGAAATGAGGGCTAGAGGGTTCTGAGAAAAATTTCCTCTTGTATCTTCTAAGAGACTTTTACATGACGTCTTAAGGGTCTACATCCACCTTGGAGTATCTCTTTTTGTATAATTTTGTTTTCCGATATTTTTAAATAATTTCTGGAGGCTAACAGTACGTTTATCTTTGAGTGCAACAAAAAATCGTTTCATTTTCACCAATCATTTCTGAGAAAAAAGAAATTATGAATTTCGACCATTTTCTCTAGGAGGATATTGCCCCTTAAGTAACATAAGTTGAAGAGCGTAATTTACGTTCAACGATGTACGTACGAAGTTGAAGTCGAAGTCGATAAAATTGTTAGTGATCATTTATTTTTATTTATATATATATATATATATATATATTTTTTTTTTATTATTAATCACATTTCATTCGTAAGGGGTTTTACGATCATTTCAGGATAATGCGTTTCATGGAAAAGAACAACAGTGAAATAATTAACCTTGCTCGTTTATTATGATAAATAAGCGTCATCATTTCGAATGCATGGTTAAACGCATGGAATCATCAGTGATGCTAGATGAGAGAATCATACATGAATTTGCGAAATTTCATTCGTCCGTATCATACCGTATGGATACGTATATTCGTACATATATATTCTACATATATATGTACATTCGCAATCATTACGTTCTTTCGCATATACCATCCTCTTTTCTTCTCATGTCTGTCGTTGTCTCAACGTTGCAGAAAGCACATAAACGAGGGAAATCCTAAGATAGTATATCCGACCTGTCTTGTAACGTTGTCATCATCCATAAATAATGGCCACGCATTTAAACTTACATACATACGATCCCAACCAGCCTCCTGCTGCTATTCTCTTCTCGTTGACGTTTCCAAAATTTGAGATTTTCGCGCTTCGAGGAGGAGAAATTTCCTCTTATTTTAATTGTCGCCTTCGTTAATGCTCGAAACGCTCTCCATTAACTTGAATTTATACGTCAGCACGTTTTAGGGACGACTTTCCTATATTCGTCATTCCGTTGAACTTATTCGCGTATTTTTCGAGTTCGCTATTTCGATCAAACGAGTTTAACGTTTGATGAAGCGTAAAGCTGGGTAGTCGTTTGATTGATCCATCAAGCGCGTAAAATCCATTTCATTTAAAAATACAAGTGCATATATATATATATATATACATACATTCATACATACATACATACATACATACATACATACATACATACATACATACATACATACATACATACATATATATATATATATATATATATATATATATATATATATGTGTATATGTATTTATTACCTATATGTGTATTTTCTCCAATTAATTATACTTATCGATCTTTTCTACCGTTACCTGGAAACCACCAATCTTTAATATATAAAAATCAAATATTCCACATTTTATTGCATGGACGTGTTGATGCGATTAACGAATCCCATTGTTCGATTTTTTTGAGTACAAGGAAAATTGAAAAATTCTATGGAATTCAGTCGCGCTTAATCGAAAAGACTGTTATCCATTCAAAACTGATATACACCGTTGGGTAAAATTTATCTGGGAAGAATTTCGCATGTTTTCCATTCTGTTTAACTTGAAATTTTTGAACGAAATATTTATGATTCATACCGGCTCGGTCGTGCAAATAATTCTCAAAAGATAAACCTATCCATGGAACATATACAAAGAAAAGTTTAATATTTCGTTTAACATGGTTATTATCTTTAAATGGTATCGACTACGATACGATAAAATGATTAATATTAAACCGTCCATTCTATTTGAATTCTAACACGGTCGAGAGAATATACAAACGATGCATGTCGATTAGGAATTCTCTCTGTCCTCTTCTCACTCCTTTCTTGCCTCTACTAGTATCACAATGAATTCTCATGAATGTATTTCGTGAAATAGAAGAGAAACTAGTGTTCCCGGTTAGTTGGTGCCTTGTTCGTACCAACCAACTGGAATTTAGTCGATGAGTGTACGGCATACTAGCAAAAGGTTGCTTACTATTAGAATTGAAGGACACGGGGAAAGTCGAATCATTTTATAAATAGCGTTTGTCATACGGCTCGTTCGTTTTTATGACCGTTATAATGGTCAAAGTCGGAACTTACAACGCGCTCGTTCCGGATAGTTTAGATCTTTTAATATAAATAATAGAAACGGGGAAATATTATTCGAGGCGAGAACAAATTTCGTAATTTCTCACCTTTCTCAATCATTTCACAATAGAAAGAGTCTCGTTGAAGAGAATCGATTAACTCAAAATTGTTGTCCCTTTTTGGAAGGATTCTTTTTTTCTTCGATTAATCAAACTTCGAGAGCATTTTAATCGTTTAATTAATCATCATGAATTATTTAAGGCGACTCCAAAGTCGGTACGTAATTATAAGAGGTCATTAGGGAAGATATCAACGTTCGAAACCATTAAGAAATCACAAAGGAGAAATCAAGATGATCCCTGACAAGATTATCAACCCTTTCGTAAGTCGCTAGGATATCTCACAAAGAGAACGTCTTCTGCGATATATGTTAGAGGATACGCGTGATATCAAAAGGTTTCAACAAGTATGAGTACATTCACAGAAGCCGTAGGGAACTCTTCTCATCCGTTGGAAGCACCGATCGATTATACATAAAAGGAGATTATCTTAATTCCTACTCCTTTCATCCTTTAGACCGTTCTTAACCGATAACCGTAAGAAAATATTCCTTTATCTTTTCTCTTTGATAAATTTACTTGTTTACATTGCAATCATTAGCTATAAAATAGAGATGGTTTGGCTCACGATACTACGATTTGTTCTTTGAGACGTTTCATTCAAAATCAATGTAATGTTTATCGAGTATTTGTAAATTATTGGTTTTATGAATGATTACTCGTTATCGTATATTATTAATGTGATTATAATAAAAATAAAAAAAAAAAATTATGACAATTTCGTTCGACAAGAACAGATGCTTTATTTTCAAGTCGAACAAATATTGCCGCTCCAATGTAATAAATCATATTCGATGATTAATATTCGCATGTAATAAAATGCAAAGAAAAAAAGTGTATTCTATACTATAACGAATAGATGTTTATGTTCTTCCTCGTCGTTTAATCCTTCTCTTTCTGTCATATCAACCGTTTTCCATATCATCGGATACGCTTTATCTAAAAAGAGCAGAAGGATGGATAAATAAGAGATCCTTTGAAGTTAGTATCGTCCTTCGTGGTGCCTTCTGGTCTTGCCAATGCATCCTCATCGATATTCTATGCGCAGGAATAGCGTTGGTACTTTGTGAAACCGCTGAGGTGACTATCAATGTGATTTCCTTCGGACTATGTCGCTTTTGTTATTTGTTCTTATCTTGCAAAGAGATATAGAAATAGGTGAACGAAAGGAAAGAACGAAAGAAACAGACAGGGAGAGAGATAAGTGTCTCACCAAGTACTTCAACCAGATCTTCCGTTTTCAAGAGTAGTGAGAAATTGCTACAGAAACATTTACAGAGATATTTATAATTTATAAAGTACTGTTTCTCGATGATTCGTTACTTAGACGAATCGAGTATATTTGATTACCTTGAATAGAAGACAAACGATAGAAATTACAAGCGATAGAAAGAATTGCAGCATTACAATATTACCGCTTATAAATCACCTTGTTCTCGTCCATCGTAGAATACTACAGATAATCTAAATGTGTTTCGCTTTGCTTTTGTAGTTTTCACGAATCTTCACAATCTGTGTAAAATGCTAGTAAGATAAAATCAGAGCTCTATTCGCGCTAAGGTTTCCATTCGTTCTTGCAAAGATTAAAACCGTATTACGAGTTTTCTTTGAGAATTAATGTTCGAATACGCGTAATCTTAAATTTGAACATTAGGAATTTAAGTGAAGTCGTGAAACTGACCGTAAGCGTCTACATTAGCCCATAGAAATGTGATATCTGATATCTGAATACTGAGTAAAGAGGTAGCAAGAAATTAGATTGTTTTATACGGACGATGTTCTTCTCTAACTAAAGCGGTTAACCGTTTCAATGCTTTCGCGTATCGTTTGAAACTAATTTCTAGATGACACTGGAAACATTTTCATGTAGAATTATGTCAGACTTTTGGAAGTTTTGTTAAATGAAATATAGCGATAATCATTCATTAGTTACTGTACTGTATTGAAGTAAACGTATTGTAATATGAAAAAGATTTTTCATAAGCTTCTTTTTTCGAGGTTCTGTGCATTGTACAAGGTTTTTTTTATCATTGTGACGTGTATTATATTAAAAGAAATTCAAGTGAACCATTAACGTTGCACTTTTTTATGTTCCGATCGTAAAACTTTTACAAGATTTCGAAAACTTTTTAAATGGAAAACTAGTTAATATTCTCTCGATTCATCGCGAGCGTATCGTAAAAAGTATTCTCACTTATGGACTATAAATAGAAAAATTTTTTAAACTTAATATTCGGGCTTCTCGCACCTTGTCGTTTATTCATGTGTCATTAAACAGTGTAATACTATCAATATAAAACTCTACTGAAAGAATCATATTATTTAATATAAAAAGGACAAGACACTTTGATGCAAGTTGTTGAAAGTAACACTGACAAATATTCTGAAAATCTCCTCGAAGAAATTCTTCAATTTTATTCATTTTCAGAAAACTATATTTGACGTAATACACGATCAATTTATTTTCAGTTAATTTTTAAACCGTATACGTAAGCTTCTTTAATTTCTGTACACTTACAAATGCATTATCTATCTCCGAACGTAAAAGCTTGGTGGTAAACTTAAAAATTATATAATAATTAATTAAATTATTAACGACTACTATAGATCAGGAAGGTAGAAAAATAGCGATAAAGAGGAAGAAGAAATCAGAGAAATTCAATAAAAAGGAAAACCCTTCGGACAAATTGTAGTATCCAAGAAACAAAAGAAATAGCTTGTGAAGGAAAGGAGGTGTTAAAGTGACCACGTATCTAGACTGTGGAGAGAAATAAAGAGAGAAAAAAAAGATTGGTAAATATTGCAAGAGCATTGTTACTTAGATCACTAAGAAGAACGAGGTTTTCTGAAACGACCTCAAAAGAGAGAAGTAAACAAATTATATCATTAAATATGAAAAGAGAAAGAAACGAGAAGCTTATATATGCAATATACTTGATATCGTTAAATTCGAACTATCCCATGTGGCTTTTAAATTTATTCACATAAATCGATACAGTCGATTAGTTAGGACTGTTTTAATACGATCATCGAAGTGTTAGGGATCGATAATTGCTTGGTGTATACCGATAAGCAAGAGATGTCGTGATCTACGAATTGCCTAGTTGATCGTGTAAATGAAGTTGATTATAAGCCTCTAGTTCGTTCATTGTCATAGGTCCCAGAGCAAACAAAGCTTTACGCTATTTCAACAAAGAAAGACGACCAACGTACATACATATACATGCGTTCGCTTCTAATACATGTACAGATATATATATATATATATATATATATATATATATATATATATATATATACATACATATATATATATACATATATATATATATATATATATATATAACGTCGGACATAGCAGGTACCTGCATCGTAGTACGACGAACAATGGACCATTTCCCTCTCACTTCCTCTTCCTTCCTCTCGGTCAAAGTTCAAGCCCTGTGCGACATGTATGTATGTACGTGCGTACTTACGCATTATTCCACGAGCAAGAACACGTTGAAAAGGCCGCCCTCGATGTTATCTCGGTGAACAAAGAAAGGTAGATGTTTCTATGAAAAAAAAAAGTATCGAAGGTAAATAGGAAGAGATATATTTACAACCGTTGAAAATAGGAAAAACCTTTGACCGATTTAACAGATGGATTCTTTTACGACTTTACGTATCATGGAAAAAGAGATTTATAGTTCCATGCGAATTTCAGCACGGACAAATTTTTGATTACGACAATGAATCGAGAACTTATAGGTATATGATTATGTATGCGTTTAATTAAGTATGTGTTTATTATGTACGTAAAATATATATATATATATATATATATATATATGTACATATATATTTCTTTATCATACAGTTCTTCCGCGTCGTGGAATCTTTCGTTTTCCCGGTAAAATCCAATTTTTGTCTTGTAAACGAGTGTATGTATACATACATACTTTTCTTTTACGTTGGAACGTCACTTCAATGGTTTTCAAACACTTGATTCATCCATTCGTCCATCTTTCTTTTTTCGTTCTTTCCATTCGATGCGTACAGCTGGTGTTAGATTATAAAGTGGCAAAGAAGAGCCTTAAAACGATCTCGTTCCGTCCTATAATCGATTCTTTCACTCGTTTCAGACACGTATTTTCAATACGTAATATGATTTCTGGATTGTAGATGGCACTGTTAGATTTTATCGAAAAAAGGATTTTTACATGGTTTCGAAACTTATAATAAAATTCATTGAAATTGAATGAAACGAATCGAAAATTGATAAAATGGGAATACGTTCGTCAAAAATTCATTGACACTTCGAGAAGAAGAAATGTTTATAAAAAAAATCAATGTTTTCCGTTTCTCTCATCATGACTTAAAAATAGATAAGCTCGTACTATGAGGACGATAACACGAAAATTCGCAAGACAGTGTTTCCTGTTATCTTCTAGATACAATCTAGAATACAGAAGTGGAAATCGAGAAAAAGTGGAAATTTGCTGCTTCACGAAAAATATTCATTGAAGAATGGGCCGCTTTTGTGCCACTTTTTCTTTTATTTATTATTCTATATCCGAATTTCCAGTCAACGCTCGACTAGAAACGATTTGATAATACGTGACATGCATGCGAAAGTTGAAATATATCATTGTGCGCTATATAATGTATATACGTGATACCTACATATATGAATAATGCAGTTGTGAACTATTATTCGTATTTGTGTCGACTTACGTATATACGTATATTACTTATTACAAGTATATTGTATACGTATATTCTATATATATATATGTATATTCTTAAGTATACTCTAGAATACATATTATACATATATAGAATAAGGAATAACTTGCAGATCCATTATTCTTCTACCATGTTTGTTCTCTCTTCCTTCTCTCTCTGTCTCTCTCTCTTTCTCTTTATCTCTCTCTCTCTCTCTCTCTCTCTCTATCTATCTCTTTGTCTCTCTCTCTCTCTCTCTCTTTCTCTCTTAGACTTACAATAATTTAGAATACATATAAACTCAGCTTTAATATAAGTTACGGTTTTCGACTGAAATCTTTCTTCGTTAAACAGCACAGAAGTTTATTAGCAAACAATTATTATACGTACTCATCGTTATATTTTATTATGCTTAAACGTAAATTTTCAACATTTACCTATTACAAAAGTGCAATTAAAATAATTCCTTTAATTGAAATAGAATGAAGTAGAAAGATAATTGTAAAACAAAATGTCGAACGAAATACAGAAAATACTTTCGTTGTTCTCGTATGTCCCAGATATAAGCTTATTATATTTGGAGGTCTTTAATTAAGCTGCTTGAAATAGTTAAAACGATGTTCTGTTTGATCTTGATAACAAAGCGGATTTTACTCGGACATTTATTCAGACGTTACTATAATGAAATATAATCATAAATTATATAAATAATTTATGTGAATGTATGGATGGTATTAAATATTATATTCGAAGTATAATGTCATGCGCGAAATGCGTAGGATTATCATGCGGGGCTCCGTGTAATGTGTCGTGACGTACGTAACGTTTGTTTAAAAAATCTGGAACACGGGTGTTCTTTAAACGTTATTACATTTTTACGCGGTGGTGAAAAAGACAAAGAAAAAGGAAGAAAAAGAGATGAGATAAAAATAAAATAAAAAAAAAAAGTAAAAATACAGACATTTGGTATAAATAAAATAGAAAATAAAGGTAAAAGAGACAATTCTTAAGGTTCAGTGAAATCTCTCTGTTATTTTGTACGATCCACTTTTTATGTAAAATAGGTATGCAAGATCTGCAAGAAAAGTTATTTCGCAAGAGCGAAGATTAAATATTGATCAGATTAATCTCACAAAGAGGTAGATACTTCAATGCTAATTTTGTTTTACCTACATACCTACATGTGTAAACTCTTTATATACAGTCACAAATGCAGAAACAAAAGAGGAGAGGAAGAAAGAGATAGAAGACAGTTATCGAGTTATCGATACGTAAGCACCAGAATATTCAAACAGAATGCGACTGTCGAGTTTCGATACGATTCGAAGTAGGGAAAGCTTCGGATTTCGGAAATGGACTATTGTTTGTTAGAAATCTCACAATGCATAACATGTGATTTAATTAGATATAAAGTGACCCTCTTTCTCTCTTGTTGGAGTTTTTTTAATTACCCATCTATCTGTTTGTACCTAATGGATTTGCAGATTTGCTGTCAAAACGCTTTTCTACTTTTCAATGATCATTCTATATGCAAATGTTTGTCAGAATCGCCATTACTCTATCTCCTTCGATCTCTTTTTCTCTTCATAAGCCAAAAGCAAATGGTCAATGATACGCGATCGTGATTTATGTGGTACAAGCATTTACATAACAGCGTATCACCAACGTTTTAATCGTATCTGAAATGCATACAATGGTGATCGCCATCAGTGCGAGAGATTCTCGTAACATAGCGTATTCCGTATGCATTTAATACCGTTAGGGTCGTCCGGAGTGTTGTTGCATGTAAATTAATTTAAGTAGCCTAAGGCTACTACTCGTTGTCCATAACCTGACGATGCTAATGAGAGGTCTTAAAATTCGGCTAATGCTCTCGAAAAATTACTGAAGTTACTATAAGGATAGAGAAAGAGAGAGTGAGAGAGAGAGAGAGAGAGAGAGAGAGAGAGAGAAAGGCGAGAAAGGTCTGCTACGCTCGTTGGCAGCTCGCAAAAGCGAGACTATCGATTTCTCCTACGTTTGCGGTTTAAATCCGCTTCTCTTTTTCCCTCCCCGTTACTTCCTCTTGACCATCCTTGCTCCTTTCTTCACGTTCACTCTCTACCTTTCTGTCTCTTTCTTTCACCTTCATCACTTCAAATTTCACCTATTTTTCCTTCTTCCTTTCTGTTGGCCAACGTGTTTCACCTTCCACCCCTTTTTTCAAACGAATGCATGTATGCAAAATGCAGCCAAGCGCTATGTTACGCCATTATCTTTTGCCCTATTTTCGGCAATTTCATATTGATTCGACCATGACTTTTGGACGTGTAACATTCATCAACCTCTCGACCACGACCACGACCGATGAATGAATGGATCTAAAAAGAAAAAGGAAAATCTTCCCATAGGTCTTAAGATAAGTTGCAATCTTTGAAAGGAGAAATCCGTAAGCTGTATTTTTTCCCTACCTACCTTCCTTTTTCTTTCTCTTTTTATTTTTTTTTTTTTGTGTTCGTTTCAATTACATCGAAGACTGGACGTTTCCTATACGTAATAAAGCTCGTTCAAAGGGACGCCTGCTAAATTAACGGAGCGTTGCTTTAACGTTGACAAAATAACATATAAATGTTTTGCGTGGACAAGAAATTTTAATGGTAATGAAACGTCCAAAAATGAAAGAGGATCGATAAGGACACTGAATAAAAAAGAGACCAACGTGTGGCAGAGAAGCCAGTTTGTTTCAATCGAGGGAGGACCAGATTCTATTCTCGTTTTATATTACCACGAAGAGTACATATATCTCACGATGGCGTCCTTGACATTCTTTCAATCCTTTCGAGCATTATTCATTCACATTGGAATGGAATTATACCAACGGTTTGAGTACCTTCCTCGCACGATAACACGCCGACTGAGGATTACATCTTAATATTACGTTTTCTAATTATATCCGGTCAAACGTATCCTTAAGATTTTCAACTCGAGGCTATCCATCATTTTACATTCCAATGGACGCTTTGAATTACATAGATTTTCAAAAAAATGAATTAAAAAAATTTGGCCGAAAATCTGTCAAAAAGTCCAAGAGAAAATTTCTTTTTTCGTTCCAACATAGAAAACGACGGACAGAAGAGAGATAAAAAAGAGAAATTGAAATAAAGGGAGAGAGAGATAGAGAGAGAGAGAGAGAGAGAGAGAGAGAGAGGGAGAGAGAGGGAGAGTGAGAAAGCAAGAGAGAAAAGAGTTTTTTTCGCAATAAAACGTATTGTTTGACGATAGTTCTTGGCAGTGACGTGAAAATCTTTAGACATATTGAAATAAAATTTCAGATAAGTTTAATCTTTTAAATTTAATCTCATTGGCCTTATTACGTCAATTGATTCAAAATATGTGCAACGATAAAATGCATTTTCTATTTTTTGATCTGATTTTCAAAAATAAAAAATCACTAAACTAGAAAAGAATCATTGGAACGTGTATTGCTGATGGAAGCCAGGGCGGTTACGTTAAGCCGTATCGAATCTAAATCGAGCGTTTATTCGTGACGGTGATAAGCCATGGCAACGTCGAGCTATGGCTGACGGATTCTGGATAACGAAACAGAGAAATGCTTCACACGATTTAGCAGAATGGTATGACCTCAGGGTTGCTGAGTGAATTTCTCCAATATTTCCATACTATCTCCTAAGCATCCTAGCTTCAAATTCCAACAGCGTGTTACCACTCAGCACGCCACTCCGTCCACTTTCGCTCTTGATTCCATACAATTTATTTGCCCTCATTGAAAATATTCTAATACGCGTTTATTCCCACCATCAAGCATGACGGATAGGTATAATATAAAAATATATTCTTGTATTTCCTATTTTCGAAGTACTATAACAAACATTGCATTATTTGAAATTATGTGTGATGTTATATGTAGTTAAGTAGCTTGAACTTTCCGCAAGTTAAATAATTGAAATTGTCTATTGGATCATAAAGAGAAATCATACAAAATTTCATTTCGATCGAGCAATAATAGTAAGGGTTTTTGAGAAATTACAAATACATATATTAAGTTTTTTGCGTTAATAATGTTATTTTTCACTATCTCTTTTTTACTTCTCAAATAAGAGAAATCAATCGACATTATAATGTTGATCTGTGTGCGTGTGCGTATGTGTGCAAGTATATATAGGAGTACTCTTCATCATTCTGGTGAGTACGATGCCAACATTAAAAAAGGAATGTTTAATCCCTTTAAAGTCTTCCAGAAGAGGCCGACGGAATTCTTCTCGAAAAATTTTCCAAAGAGTAAACGGGATCATGAAACTGGAACCGTTCCAGTTTCATCGTCCTCCAGCAATATCTTACTTTACATATGTACATATACTACGTAAATATATATATATATATATATATATATATATATATATATATATATACACACACACACGTATACAGGTTTAGTTATATATTAATGTATGTACATTGTCTATACAGTCTGAATTATAGTTACACGTGCATAGAGTAAATTCTTGTTCATTTATTTATCATTCCTTTTCGGTGGTGTAGCACTGTAACATTACTAAACATTCTCTTTTTATTTTTTCTCCCTTTTTCTCTATATATTTTTTTCTTATTTTTATTTTTACAAAGCACTACAACCGTTGCATCTCCTTGATAAATCAGTCTTTATTAAAATGTAGGAAAGACCTCAAGCGTTCCCACAGCGTTAATGCCTTATGGAAATTTAAAAAATGCTACGCCTTGTCTCTCCTTCTCTCATGTTCTGAAACATCACTCGAGAAAAAAATAATACATTGGGATAACTAAAAGCTATTAGAACGAGCAAACAGAATATAACATTTAAATTGGGAAATTGAATTTCAATAGTCGTTCGAGAACAATGATTATACGTAAACGTACTATGTTGTAGCTTCGGCACGTTGCGTGGGTAAGTATATCCTACTCGTAAATTTAACTATCTGCGACAGTTATGTTGGTATATATAAGTATATGTGTATGTATGTGCATGTACCAAGCGAAATGCGAAATATAGTAGTGAACATGGAGAACACCGCGATGTAGTGTACGCAAATGTTATTGCTGTTGACATTGGTAAGATGAACAAATAACTGCGATGATAATAATTAATAGAGGTAGAAGCGAGAGAAGGTTAATAAATCAAAACAATCTTCTCTTATAAAACGATGAAATAAAATTTGTAAGGAATAAGAATAAAAGTCAGGTCAAAAAGTTGAGATTATATTTTTAAATAAGAAAATGGGAAAAGGATCTTTTTTGATTCTTTATGATTACAAGGGAACGAATGTTTCGTTCGCGATGAATAGAATTTTTCCGATAAAAGTTATTTGCATAGAAAGCCCCGATAAGATTCGAACATTTCTCTACAAATAGTTTGCTGGTTAGTCTTGTGCATCGACCCGCCAGTCCCGAGCAAATACGAGCTGCAAGCGGCTAGTGTAATTTACACGGTACAATTCAAAGGTTTAATCTGTCACGTCGGGATGGCGTCGTACGAGAACTCGCCGCTCGAATGCTGTCACGCAAGCTATATAGATCGAATTGTGAATCCAATTCCATGCTGTGAAACGTCGCCCACGTTCAGAATAAAAAATGAGAGAAGAGTGGAGAGAGAGAGAGAGAGAGAGAGAGAGAGAGAGAGAGAGAGAGAGAGAGAGAGAGAGAGAGAGAGAGAAATAGTTAGAGGAAGAAAGACAGAGAGAAAGAGGCGTGACTTTTTTAAAGGAACGAAAAGTTTCATAAATGTTAAGAGCATTATATGTAAAATAATAAACGCGTTGGATTATATTTAATATAATGTAATGTATCTCTCTTTGAAATATTACCTATATCTTAAATTCGATTGATTCGAAAATTCAATTTCACGCTATGTCGGTATCTCTCATGGATTATTATCAGGCCGCGTAATTTCCTACCAACGAAAATAGAAAATCTGTAGGTAGCTTTTACGATTTTACGGTCGATTTCTGAGAGAAAAATACTCCGAACATTTTCATCCACTCTTTTTCCTGGTATTTTTTATTCAATAGAACGACGACGTACGAAAAATACATCTCGCAAGTATCTTATCTTTTTTCCTTTCCTTTTAATAATACGCTCGAAAAGAAAGCTCCAAAAACTAGTGGGTGAGAGTTCGTATTTCGTAGGCGCGACTTGGAAAGTGGAGACAATGGGGCATAAGTAGATTATCCCTTGATAATCTTTCATGCACAGCTGGTGTGTGAAATTCAACGTTGAGATACATTACGAGAGAACGTTCGCTATATGTATTTCTCTTCTCTTACGAGAAAACTGAAGTTCGTCCGTAAACATGTGGCTGTGTCTATATCTATCATAAGTATATACACATGTAGACATATCTTTTATGTATTTAGGTTTGTACACACACGTGCCGCATACAACTTCCTTGACAAATACCGTTTAACTTAAAGATACTCTCAGACATATCGCATAAGTTCGTAACGCATTGAATAACACCTCGGGGTTAGTATATTTCATGGCAATCTCGACTTTTCTTTCCTCTCTCTCTCTCTCTCTCTCTCTCTCTCTCTCTCTTTCTCTCTCTTTCTCTCGAAACTCCGTTGAAAGTGCTTCCAAGACTGACTCGAGGACGAGAAAAGCGCTTTGCTTTCAAAGAAGAAAACGCTGATATTTCTCCCCAAGCATATTGCCTGTTTTGAAAGTGGAACACCTTTACTTACGCTGGTCGAAACATTTAGAATATTCGATAGTTGAATGATACTCTTTTCTTCTCTTTTTTCCTTTTACCTAATCTACTTTAAGAGAAAACTAAAGAAAGTAAAAGAAAGAGAGAGAGAGAGAGAGAGAAAGAGAGAGAGAGAGAAGAAGGAAGCTCAGATGATGAATTTAATAAAAGTTATCATCCTTTAGCAAAGTCGTTATTAAATGTCCATTAATAGGATAGGATAAATTAAAGACCGTAAACTAATGTTAGGATGACTAGAAAGAAAATATGTGGTAAGAGCATTGGAAAAAATTTATGTGTGTCCTTGAAGTTATATCCTTGAAGTCACACACATTTCTTGCCGCGTTTGCGTAAAGGCAAAAGGGAAATTTATTTTGGTACGTTTGGCAATATAAACAAGGGGTAGAGGTGGGGTAAAAGGAAGAGAACAAATATTTCGTTGGTAAAGGATTATAAATATGTTGTAGAACGTTCTCTACCGTCAATCGTAGAAATCATTTTTTTGGTACGATTCATACATAAATGACTCGCATTACAAAATAGATTTACGCTACTATGGGTATAACTTTCCCTCGATGTACTGACCTTATAGCAAGTTATTATAATGTATCGTAAAAATTTCATTTAATCCGACATAATAAAATTTCATCGAAAGGAAAATTAATTTTTGTCAAACATAGCATGTGTCCATCAAACTTCCATTTGTAAAGCAGCCACATCAACTATATGGATTTTATGTCCTTCAGAAGGAGTTTATGAATACTATTGGATTTACATCTGTTCTATGAACTGTCTTATCTCAGAGACAGGAAGAAGCCGAAGCGACGAAATTTCCAGCGAATTGTATTACGAAATTTCAACGGAGTTTTCCTTCAAGAGAAAAGTAATGACGCTTTCCACTCGTCCATGAGATTTCAATCGCAAATTGGCTACTCTCTTCGCGCGCTCGACGATTTTAGATAAAGCGTAAAAACTTTGTCAATAAGTCGGATTAAAACAAATCTCTTGGCTTTGCGCGCGTTATTATTTTTATTATTGTTATGATAGAAAAGATATAATTTTAATAAAAAACGACGTACGTGATGGCATTTCCTTCCTTCGAACTATAATATATAATAACATTGAAAATATTTAGAAATCGGTCTGTTAAGTTTACTCGTGAATATATTAACCCTCGACATTGTACGTTCAACAAGATCTTTGAATAAAATTATCTCGATATCGCACGAGTACATCTTTTAGAATACATAGTACCTGAAATATGCTATTTCCATACTAGTAAATTTATTTACGTTTCTGTCCGTAAAGAGATATAATAAAAACGAGGTTTTAATTACTCCTCCTTTAAGTAATAATACAAAAATATTAATGTTTCGTATTAACTCTTTATAAGGAATATTCTATCCATCAACTTTCTTTCGATGTTTTTCGACAAAAACAGAGAGATGAGAGAGAGAGAGAGAGAGAGAGAGAGAGAGAGAGAGAGAGAGAGAGAGAGAGGTGAAGAGAAATGAGAAAAGAAATTCTTGAAAATATGAAAGACATTGCCGACGTACGTAGGTATACTTGTAAAGTTAATAGAAAAAGTAGCAAATATAAAACTCATTTATCCAAATCGCATATGTTCTACAAGCTTATAAAACTGCAATAAATTCTCCAGTTCACTTTAGTACACCTACCTATCTTAAATATTTCATTTAGAGTTATCGAAAATACAAGTGCTCTTATCGACGATCTTTAATTTTCTGACAATCAAACGTGAAGTTGGAGCGGCTCTCGTTTTCCTTTATACGGTATATCGTCAGAGAATATAATAGTACAGTAAAGATGAAAAGCTGGGAAAATAGTAAAAGCAGTTACGAGGATAAGGAATATGAATAGTTCGGTGGTCGCATTCTCAGCTCAAATAAGGAAGGAATGAAAAGGCAAGCAAGAGAGATAAGAACTTTAAGAAGTGGTTAGTGCCTTTCCCGGTTGTAACAGCGCGCGGCACTTCGAAATACCGCCGACAGATTGAATTTCTGAATAGAAGAACATTCGAATTGAGAACAATTACATATTGGGAAAGAAGTATTACAAACGACGATGTAAACTTTACAATAGAAACGGATAACGATTCTTGGACAATGGCTGGTATACAATTTTTAAAAGGGAGAAAAAGAGAGAGAATCTTTGTTCTTTTATTGTTTATAAAAATTACGACGTAAAGATAAAATGACAAAGCGGATATAAAATTTTTTAATAGATTTTAAAGAAGATGACAAAAAGATAATGTCGTGTAACGCTGTCCTACGGATTGATAAATGGATTAAATACTATAGCGTAACTTAGCTTTACGTCTATTTGTTAAACCTTACTTAGCGATTTAATAGGATTCGAAAAAGACTGATTTGTAAATGATTGTATAAATATACAATCAAACTTTTTAAAAAAAGAAATCATCAGAACAGAACACTTTAGAAATAAGAACTGGTATATTGGGATAACTTATAAATAATGGAACAATTCAAAACGAAAAATTTTCTCATTAATCTCTGTGTCAATATATCTTACGAACTGACTTTAATAAACGTGCTGGGCGAATAGTTGCACGTCGGCCAACACGAAGGTGCAGTTTCTACGAAAACTAATTACGAAACGGAGTGATATCCGTTTGGGAGTTATCATCGATAAAGGCTAATCGTTCAGCTAGGAATCTAATATTCGCTCCTGCTTCATTTTCTGAATATTACATCGTCCTAGTATTTCTATCGAATCGAAAAAGATCAATGATGAGTGTTTCCGGTTTTCAGCCTTTAAAGTTAATATTTCTATAATGTAGACATTAGATAATTGAGTAACTGTTATCAGCAATTTGCGGGATAGGATTAACAAATTAAAATCAATGACGTCTGATTCAGCGGATTCAATAAATCACTACAGAATCACGTTAACCACACTTGAAGCTTATTGTTTATTCGGTTCGTTAGATGCCTTTTCGACATGTGTACATATGTGTATAGTATGTATTCGAAAAGGAAGTAAAATAACCTTCCTGCAAAATCTTATCGAAATACACAGAAAAAAACTTTGAGTACGAATTATGATATTCTATAAAACTCTACGAATAAAGCTTACTTCGTACATTCGTTAAATTTGGATTGTTTTAAAAATCAATAGGAAATTTAAGATAAATCTTTTCCGAAAATCGTTAGATCTTACGTGTTTAAAAACAACAGAACTTTAAGAAATGTGTTATCTAATTTTAGAGGAACGTTCTAGAGAAGGAGTAAAGAAGATTTGACAGGAAGAGCAAGAGGAAGCTACCTAGTTAATTAGCATATCCGAGTAATCTCAATATACCTACACCGTGACGTTTGACAGTAAAAAGAGAAAGAGAGAGAGAGAGAGAGAGAGAGAGAGAGAGAGAACTAAGATTTCCATAAACTTGAGCTAAATCTCAGTAGTGTACACACAAACACAAACACAAACACACACACACACACACACAAATATTCTTAAGTTAGATTATAAAATTGACTGTAATATTTTTTTCTCTCAAATCAATCATGTTTGCTTTCTCCTCTTTGAAGAAAGCAAACGTATATAATTATTGAAAAGTCACGTATATAATTATTAAATTTTTCTCGCTTAAACAACCAGTTTCTTTTTATTTTATATGAACATATTAGATATGACAAAAATCAAGAAAACATTGTAATTCGAACATAACGAATTTTGACGTGTAGTTTTGTACCCATCGCTAACTTCACAATCCTTAGAACAAAATCACGTGTGGAATCTATGAAGCATCCGGTTCGAGATAAAATATCTTTGGGAATCAATAAAACGTTCGAAACATCTTCCAATTTTTAACCGATGGAATCAATAAAAAACAACCTCTTTTCGAAGTTTAAACAATAAAATCTTTGCTTATTTCTGGAAACCAATGACATTAAACGTGTTTGACAAAAAGTGATGATTTATGCTTGATAATTATACTGTAAATTAATTACACTATATACTAATTATACTATAAAATTTTGTCATTATAATAGAGTAGTACTGTAAATAATTAAATTTTCTTTCAGACGAATTCAAATCTTTGAGCACATATATATCATTTATTCGGAACATGCATACATCGATATTCTTATGCACTTTCGAATCGAGGAAGCTAATGTTGTTACGTTGCATACAATGAACACAGCATAAAAGGCTTTTCCATACAGCTCGAAATTTCACAAATGTCAGAAAGTTCTCATCAACTCTCTACTCCACTGCAAACTAATATTTCACGTAACTGTTTCATCGAGTTTAAGGTTTGTTAACCAACAAAGATAATCGATCTCAAAGGATAGTAGTAGTAGTATTAATAATAGGAGTACTAATGATAAAAATAGAAAAATTTCGCGTTTTGTTTGAATGTAAAATTTTTCACTTTTACTAACACAATTGTTTGGAACAATTAATAATAATAATAATAATAATAATAATAATAATAATAATAATAATAATAATAATAATAATAATAATAATAATAATAATAATAATAATAATAATAATAATAATAATAGTAAATATGATCAAATCTAATATGTCGAATATTTGGCTTGTCGAGGTATATCAATAAATTGTCGTTATTGATTATCAGTTTCGACGTCATTCTCATCTCTTTTGTCTTTCTAGTTATTATTCTCAATGATTACTATCAAGGCTATCCATCTTTACATAGTTCGGTCCGCTACAGACTTATTATTATATTGTACTCCTCGATAATTTTAGTTATCAGACGATCCCAACGATTTCCTAACTAATACGTTATGGTATCTAAGCACGAAACTGCAAACCTTTAAAGAGTCATTCGATTTCGTGTGGTTAACTAAACTATTACTAACTTCCCTCAAAGAGATATTTGTAGAGGATAATATAATCAACAACGGTGAATACACAAAATTACCGACGGAAATAGCTTGGCACGCAAAACTAGTAATGTTTTCTGTGAAAACAACGATAAAAGTATTAATGATAAAGATTTCAAAATGTTTTCATGTAGTAATAAAACAAGAAATTTTTTACATCATGACTATCTTTTACTTCTATTTACTTCTATTGTAAGTTCTATTGGGTTGGCAACAAAATGATTGCGGCTTTTGTCGATAGATTCTTATTTAAAACCCGCAATCGCTTAGTTGGCAACCCAATAGATATATAATAGAGCTTAAAACATTTCTGAAATTTTTGCTTCCGTAGTCTTGTTAGTATCTACTTGTCTATCTTCCATTCTCTCTTGACTTATTTTACGGGTACCATCACATTCATTCTGGAAAAAAAATTTATCGAGTCGACTCGTAGAAATTTATTAGAAAAAAAAAAAAAAATCCAGGAAGAATATACTCTTTCGAACGGGTAGTCCGATACGTAACGATTTCTCTACAGATAAGTAGATATCGATTTAAAAATAAATTTTGGAGCAAGAGAGTTTCAGTGAGAGAGAGAGAGAGAGAGAGAGAGAGAGAGAGAGAGAGAGAGAGAGAGAGAGAGAGAGAGAGAGAGAGGAAGAGTGAAAAACTGAAATAGGAAAAGTGGAAGAAATAAATAAGTGAGACCAATAAAAAAGATCGAAAATCTCTAGTTGATTATATACGTTTCTATGTATGTACGTATGTCAAAATCAAACTAGAAGAAAATTCCTTTACAAAAATTCGTCATCTCTTTGGAAATACACACACACACACACACACACATATATATATATATATACATATATATTATACTACGATTGTTTTCGACGCAAGTAATACTTTTCTTTCTCTCTCTCCATTTCTATCGATCGTTAACGATTTTTCGCAATTCCCCGAAAGCATCGTATCATTTTATCCTTCCACGGACTTCGTTCCAATTTCACGAGACACGTTTTACACATCGTAAACCATTCACCTTGCATCAACTATCTAGCATCGGGCAGAACCATCCTCCGGAACACACATTATTTATAAGTGAACCGCTTACATTTTCCATCACACTCTACATCAGCGATTCGTACTCGAGAATTTCTCTATCATCGGTTTATCGATACACTACACTTTCTGGATTACTTCTCGTGTCGATAAACAAAATTCTTGGAAAATATCGATGATGATTCCTCCTACTCCCCTTACTTTTCTTTTCTTTTTTTTTTTCCTTCTGTCCTTAACCAATGAAAATCCTAGTTTTAAATTTTAATTTTCGATGTGACAATTTTGCAGAGCGAAAAATTAAAATACGTAAAAAGCCACAGGTAAGATCGATAATATTTTTAATTAATAAATTAATAAAAATATGACATAGGTTATTATGATATTTATATCGACTTTCTTACGTATTATACTTCAACGGCCTCGTACGTTTTCTTTCGCGATACTTACCGACCTGACACTGTTTCGTAACACTAGTCCTTCGTGTGCGAGCGCGCTTCATCTTTTTTTCTCTTACAGCTACGTTTTTCCCGTTATTTTCACTCTTTCGTCTCCTTTCCTCTCATTTTATAGCATTCTTATTATGCATCCAGGCGAATGAATACAATGTTATTCTGGAGAGTACTTCTCAAACGTGACTAGACGCGAGATAACCACAAGATACGTTCAAGATAGTACGCCAACGTTACAAACGAACGTAGCTTCTGCCTGTCTGTCTTTATATATCTCTTTCTCTTTCCTACTCTTTCCCTTTTCCTCTTTTTCTTTGACATTATTTCAAACTAAGTCAAAGGAAAAAAGGGATTTCTATTAATTCATATTTGAAAGGCGAACTTCGTCCTATCCAAACATTTTCTATGGATATCTTTTTCATAAAAAGGAAACTAAGAGAGATTAGAGAACACAGATGCACCCACACATCTATTCATATCTATGCTAATTCTTGTTTTCATGCCATGTCTCACGAAACATTCGTTTGCTTTCTTGGAAGAATGAAAAATCGTCACAAAGTTGGTCGATCGTCGTGTCTTCTGAATATGAGGATTTTTGTTCTTCGTAATTCCTGTAAAAATATTCTGTAGCGAGCCATCGAGATAAAGAATAAAGCGTGTATCATCTAAAAATTTTCAATAATTCGTCTTTGTTTTCTTAGTGCTGATGTTAACATTTTTAAACAATTTCAATCGCTGGTGCATTATATGCGTGTCATCGATTTCAAAGTGCACGTACATGAAATCATTCGAGTATGTTCATTGAAAAGATCAGATGAGACAACATTCCATCATATTTTTCGTTCTTATGAAAGAATTTCTTCTATTCTATCGGCTTAATAAAATTGTTTATTTCGATATTTTATAATCGATCATACTTTTTTAAACTTGTTAAATAAAAAATAGAAAAAATATTCGAATCAAAGGTGGAAATAGTTAAGGCAAATAATTAAATAAAATTAAATAAAACAAGTTTTTGTGTCGACGTTTCCTTTGAATTATATAAAATTTGAAGTTACTTCAACAAGAAGTTACTTAACCTTCTTATTAACGCAACATCGTAGACGAAGTCTTAACGATGTGTACTCTCTTAAGACATCTAAATCGACGATTCCTATTTCTCTTCTATCCTTCTCTTTAATCATACTGTTAACTCTATGAGCAGTTAGTTCACGTAATGTTATTAAACTAACTTTCAAAACGCCATAGAAGAACAAAATTCATATATGCCGCAAGCCAATGACCAAACAGTAATGCGTTATAATACTATGACTAAATGCAAACTTACGTGAGTAATACTTTACTTTTGGGTTAATCTTGATATATGTGTATACCTTTAAATTTACTCGACAATCTTGCAAAACTATTAATCATTTTGCGCCATTAGCTGAAGGTATATTAACTCGTTCAAATTCACTCGGGAAACTACTAGCATAGGATAACTTCTATCATTAGTTCCCCCGATAGTACAAATTTTGGCATTCATTAATATATAATAGGAGGAAGATAGATTGTAGATTCGAAAAACGTATAGAAATTCTTCTCGAGAATTTTCTTATTCTAAGGAAAAAGAACAGGGATGAGAGAAATACCAAGGCTTGAAAATGTGCTCCGTACGTTTCACGTTATTTTGTTTAATCAGCATACCCGTTATAATAGGGCGGTAGAACTTCTCGTCTCAATGGGTTCACGAATTAATGAGCCGTCCAACAACGAATCGATCGCTCGTTATGAAGCGACCTTACGCGAGAGCACGTTCAGTAGAAAGATTTTTTACATAATGGATAAGCGTATGAATGTGTGTGTATGTGTGTGTGTGTATGTGTGTGTGCGTGTGTGCGTGCTGTGTCTGTACGATTAAATCCGATTAACGGAATTAATTCTGATCCGACCAGCAATTATTTATAGTTGTGACAGTAGAGAAGCGTTAAATGTTTATAACGTACGTGTTCTATTCCAAGTTAAAAAATTTCTACCGTTTGACTGATGTTCTCTAAGGGAGTGCCGAGAATTCGCTTGAACCGGCTCATAAATCGAAAGATTAATTTTAATTGCGATATCACGGAGCCTCTGTTTCTGCATTTCCCTTGGCACCACATGTGCAAAACGTATCTGAGAAATTGTGGCAGATGAGTAATTTATTATTATCCTTATTCGTTGCTGCTTACTTTTGATTTTTTATCTTCATTCTCGTTCCGTCGCTTTGTTTCGGTTTATCTGTCTGTCTGTCTGTCTGTATCTCTCTCTCTCTCTCTCTCTCTCTCTCTCTCTCTCTCTCTCTCTCTTCTCTTCCACCATTGCTTCCAGATAATTAAATTCACGGCAGAGAAAATTCACCTTCTGTCCGGAAGCATTCTATATTTTATAGCAAATTCGTGCCAACTCGAACCAACCACCTTCTCTCGGCTTCATTGTGCCTCATTTTCAGTGGGTTGTAAATTAATCGTCTGCCCAATGATGTAGGGTATGATGGTCTTTCCTTTGTAATTGGGGGTTATATAAAAATAAAATGAGCTCGATATTTAATAAATGTATTTCGGTGAGAAATTGAATATGTTTATATTGAGCATTTGAGGATTTTTATAAATGAGGTTCATATAAAATATATTTCTGATATGATCTTTTGTAGTCTTTACTTTGCCGTTAAGAAAGATTCTTTCCTATTATATATAAAGATACACTATCTATATGTACATATGCGTATATCCCTTTACTTTCATTCGTATTACATTTCAGATAACTTTTCCGTAAGAGATAGCGTATCTATGTAATGCTAATGTTACATTGCCGTACAAAAATTTGTAGACGTTTACTAATTTTAGGAAATTCGTGAAATAAAATACATATTATTATCGTTTATCAATATTTTTCGATGATCGATATTATAAACATATATTTAATATGTTATAATAGTATTAAATTGCAACATTTAATCATTCCTTTGGGTTAAATGAATACAAATTTTTCCAGTAGTTTAATGCTTTATTATATTCTATTATTCGCGGACGGTTTATAAAGCTTTGTTATTCCATTTTCTTCAATTTTTGTGTTGATTTTCCTCGAATTGTGTTTTGTGGTATGGTCCGCTATAATTTTGTGACATAGTACCAATAATCCAACTTGCAGGAATGTTAGATAAAATCATAGCGTCCGCTTTATATTTTTATCGACTTTAGTCCAATTTGAATACTTGGGAGATCATGGTGGGTACGAAATAAAGTAAATTAAGTATAGAAATGTGGTCAAAAATCATATTATTTTCCAAAGAAGTATATTCCATAAGAGAAATTGCAGAAGAAGTAGGAGTTTCAAAGTCTTGCATAAACTATAGTATTCAAGAGTACGGAGTGTTATAGGAGTTTGTTCACCCCAAAAAAGGATCTGAAAGGCCCAGAAAAACGACTCGGGTAGCAGATCGATACATTGTAACTATCAATAATAGAAATAGAAGTTTAGCCTCAGAGATATCTGCGGAAGTTAATACGTCCAGGGATACGACGATTTCAGTACCAACAGAAAAAAGGCGTTTTAAGAGGGCGGTCTTCGTGGTCGTGTTACAGTAAAGAAACTATTGTTGAGGAAATAAAATGAAAAGAAAGCTTCAGTGGATCATGTGCCATAAAAATTGGACATTAGAAGAGTGGCAAAAGGTATTGTGGACCGATGAATCCGAGTTTGAAGTGTTTGGGTCCAAGTGGCGTATTTTCGTTGGTCGGTAAATTAATAAATAATTAAATCATAATTGTGTGGTACCCACCATTAAACGAGGGGATTGTTCCGTTATGGTATGGAAATGTTTTGATAATAATATGGAGGGAGATTTTGACCAAAATCAATAATGAAAGTGAGATATTGGAAAATTTAATAGCCTCGTAACGCGAGCATAAGAACACGCGGTGAATATATAGACGAAAAAAATTGAATTATTTTTTATTAATATTCGTGAGATATTTACCGAATTTTTATTAAAATATGTTTTTTAAGATTGTAAAAATTAATATACACAAAAATGAATCAAATTTATCAAAGATTTCATAACTTTTTTCAGGCAGTTATAAGAATAGGGCAAGTATCCACATACCTTTGTACAGCAGTGTATATTTATGTATGCAAATAAGAACTCTACTACATAAGTAGCCTTTTGGTTTTTTGCTACCGCTACTTCATTCTATCTTCCTTCAATTTCTTCTTTCTTTTTCTTACCTCTTGCATCCATTTTCCTCACCACTTTCTCTTTCTTTCTTTTCGTGTTCTCTATCTTACCTATCCAGTAATAGAATAAAATGATCGTAAATATGTAAACCTTTTGAAAGCTGTGCATATGCAAACGAAGATATCTCAACTACGAGGCCTTTTGAAATTGTGAAAATATGCGAGAGGCACGCTAGCCAATTTTAAGCAACCACCTAAATCGATTCGATTTCGATTTTCTACCGGTGGAGATATGCATATATACGTATTTATCCACTCCCAACGAACATACCGAATTTTCGATTTGAAATAACCGAAACTAGAAATTAGTTACAAACAATCGCTTGTTATTTTACAGGAGTAACATTCGTATACAGCTTTTCATCCTATTACAAGCAAGGTAATTTGAATAATCAATACCTTTTTATTTGGGCTAATATATGGGGGTCAATTACGTATAATAAGTCCGTCTTGAATTCCATGAAAATCAAATATTACGTATGCGAATATTGAACCGACAGAACGAGTGAAGCTTTCGTTTCTTATTCTAACGAGTTCACAAACGAGAAAAGGGATGAGATTAAAATGAAGATAAATAAGAAATATATATGAATGATAATAAAAAAATAAATAAATAAAAAACAAAGAAATTAAACGAAACGAAAAATAATTCATTAATAAATTCGACGAGATCGAATAGGATTATTTGACGTTGTTATATTTGATGTACTTCCAGAAATCCTGACGATGTCTGGAAACGTACGGACTGGTGAACAGAAATCGTCGTCAATGGAACGTGGATAAGCGTCATGGCGAATCAAACGGCTGATTACTATGGGGACGTTTATCAATGGAATCGAACGGTACCGACAGACGAACAGGATACGCAAACGGAATATTATCTAGTCAATTGGACCGATCTCGTGCTGGCTGTTCTGTTCTGCATGCTGATCGTCGTCACTATAGTAAGCAATTTTCTGATGTTTTTTGCGATTTTTCTCCTCCTCTTATCCTCATCTTCACTTATGCTCGTCTCGTTGTTTTCAACGAATATCTATAAATCGAGTCTCTAGGATGGAAATTGACATCTCGCGTGTGACTCAATCCTTCATATCGACGAACGGGAATGACAGAAGATTTTAAATTGTCAGCTTATAGATGATTTTGTACAGAAAACCTCGTTGAGTTTTTCCATTCGAAAACATTTGCAACAACAGATTAAGTTTTTCACTTTGTATCGTTTCTCTCTCTTTCTTTTTTTTTTTTAAAGCGACGCTTTTTTCTACTCTCCCTCTCTCTCTCTCTCTCTCTCTCTCTCTCTCTCTCTCCGTCTCTTTCCCTCTCACGAATCGACAAATATTCGATACTTCCTATGTATCATTCGTTAGAAATATTTATTACTAAACTTAGAAGTAAAAAAGTATCACTCCGAAATATCCAAAGAAAAAGATAAATCGTTGAATACCTTTTTACGTTCACTAATTATTTTCTTCTTTTCTTAGCTAAAGAAAGTGAGAGTCTTTAAAGCTTTTTATCTCATGTTCCATTTTCTCTTTTTCTCTGCATTTCTTTTCTGTTTCCTCCTCTCGTCGAAGAAAAAAAGAAAAAAATAACAATTTCGAAGCTTCGTTCGCCGGCAGGCGAACTCGCACGAACGAAATGGCAACGCTACCTCCTCTATCATTATCCAGTTAAATCTATCCCTGTTACTTGTCAATTATCTTTCCCGTCCTATGAAAATTGGAATTCCGCGTAAACAGTATTGTACGTATTTCCATTGTAGGTCGGCAACACACTGGTGATAGCAGCGGTAATTACGACGAGACGACTAAGGTCCGTTACTAATTGTTTCGTATCCAGTCTGGCCGCTGCGGATTTATTGGTCGGTTTGGCTGTAATGCCACCAGCTGTACTGCTACAGGTATGTCTATGTTAGGCCGAAGAACATACCAGTATATGTGTATGTATGTTGTGTATATATATATATATATATATATATATATATATATATATATATATATATATATATACACATATATACAACGATCACGAGAGAAAGAGGAGGGAGAGAGAGAGAGAGAGAGAGAGAGAGAGAGAGATATGTAACGTCTCTTCTGTTTCGTCGACATTGCGTCAAGCTTAATTGGTAATCAGTGAATGGCAGGCAAGTGCCCTCGTCGCGTATAATTCATGTCAGTTGCTCGAACATCATTGATATGCTCTACCAGTTCTTACATTTTTCAATAATTTTAATTTCTCTGTTTTGTCGTGTCTCGCCTTGAAAAGAATTGATTGTTATTGGGACATAATTCTTTCCGATAACGATTACTAATCATGAATTAATAATGGATATATATTATTTAATTCCGTCTGACCTGTTGCTATTCAATTGATCGAACAAATAGATTCGATATATCATCATTTTCTTTTGTCTTTTCGGATATATATTATTTTTCTTCTTCCTTTATAATCAATATAAATAATAAATGAAGGAAAAGGAAGAAATAAAAGTGCATATTAGTTTTAATAAAGATCGAATATCATTTGAAAGTTGATATTTATTTGGTTCAGGGATAGTTCCAAATATTATAATTCATTCGAATATTGTTCTTTTAACAATCGCTTAATCGTCAATGGATGAATACTAGATCATTTAGATTCGACACTCTCCGTTATAGTTTTGTGATAGTTTGAGCATTTCCCAATTGATACTCGATGAACCTTTTCCGAAATTAAGCTCATCAATCGCGGACAACTTCTCGTAGTTAATACTCTGAAGGTAAAATCGGCGATCTTCGTTCGAGGTAACGAATGGTGATTTTACATTTAGATCGGAGTCCGACGTGGAATATAATGGAGCTCATCAACGCGATCCAATCGAGGCGATCTTGAACGTCCACAATTAGTCTAGAAAATTAGGACGTTCTTCGTGTGTACACGACAGAACGTCAGGGATTTCGGGCTTTCAATCCTTCGAATATTTTCTTTCGAAGATTTTTTTAATTAAGAATATTCCTTGATGAAGATAATAATCGAGAAAATAAAATCTTTCCTTTCGTCTGGAAAAATCCAAGATAATACATTCGTCTTATTCTATTTGCTTCTCTCTCTCTCTCTCTCTCTCTCTCTCTCTCTCTCTCTCATTTTATTCATCTCGAAATTCTAACATAAAAATTCGTACGTTGCCAATACCAAAGTTTCTCACTGATCAAATATCGAAGCTAAGTTTTCAAGAAGTCGGTCCATCTTAGCCACATCACGATGAGTTTTATTTTTCCATAACTTTGAGACAGTTATACTTTCTAAAAAAATTTCGTAATATCTCTAGAAATATCATAGTCATTCGATATTTTATAAAAATAGAGGTATGAAGCAAAATTGAAACATTTCAGAATAGAACGTTTCAGAATACTTTTCGATAAATTTAATAAATGCTGAGAACAGACGTAATAAATCTATTCTTCTCTCTCTCTGTCTGTCTCCCTCCCTCTCTCTTTCTCTCTCTCTCTCTCTCTCTCTCTCTCTCCCTCTTTCTCTCTCTTTTTTTATGTTCGATCGATACCAACCAGTTATTACTGTCCAATTCAAACGTACGCTACACTATAAAACGCTACTTCTTTATCTCTCTCTCTCTCTCTCTCTCTCTCTCTCTCTCTCTCTCTCTCTCTTTCTCTCTCTATCTCTTTTTTTATGATCCTATGGCCGAACATGATATAACATATATATATATATATATATATATATATATATATATATATATATATTAAGGAATAATATGGACGGATACGATTATATCAAAGATATGAACAAAACATAAAGCGTAATGAGATGCAATAGAACGTAATATTAAAACAATTAGCAAACCTTTTTTATTCTTCACTTACCTTCATGCACGATCGCATTTTCATTGAACCGGCACTCATCCGATTTTTATCGTGGAAAAAATTGAAAATGGATTATCGTTAAAAATGAAAATAAATATAGATTACAGGAAGATAAATTTCGATTCGTTGATTAAAATTCAGCCCGCGATTGGTTTGTGATCTCCGGAAAAAAGAAATACACATATCGTATTTAATAGAAATATATGGACCTTTTTTTCAAGGAAATAAAAAAATAAGAAACATCCGATTGATTCGAAATATTTCATTACATTTTGAGGATAGCTATAACGTTAGCAAAGAAGTAATATTTCTCTTTCTATGAAAAAAGCATATATAGGGATATAGGTCTTGAATCGTGAGACGTATCATGCTTTATCCAGGACAAGCAAAAGATTTTCCAGAAATTGAATTCAATCGACGTCATGTATTATTTCTTTCTTCCTGGACAACCAACACGTTCTTACGAATGTTCGATCCGGCTATCAAACGAGAAACTAGAATTCGTCTTGACAATACCGTCTCTCTCTCTCTCTCTCTCTCTCTTTCTCTCTCTCTCTCTATCTATCTATCTATCTATCTATCTCTATCTCTCTATTTCACTCTCTCATTCTCTTTTTCTGTTTTCATTACATTCTATCGTTTCACATTACTATTATGTCGTATGGACAAGTTGAACGGCGGAAGCTGGGAACTGGGTGAAATCCTGTGCGACTCTTGGGTGTCCTTGGACATTCTTCTCTGCACAGCTAGTATTCTATCGTTGTGTGCGATATCTATAGACAGGTAAGATCTCATGCACGTAGCAGCGAATCTCGTCACGTAAGTTTAACAAGATTATCGAGAAGTTCGTTTCCCGCATAGTCCATGCACCGTATGATAGATTTTTACCTTCTCCTTTCCTCTCCTCACTTTTCTCATCTTCCGTCTTACTTACACTCTACGATAAGAGTGTACGATCTCTCGTCTCGTGACTTTTCGCACGTGTCACTTTAACGGTTTTTATCTCATTTCCTCGCGTCAAAAATTATCAGCCCACAATATAGAACCGCTGTGAAAAGTTTTCTGTTAAATGAGGAAAGCAACGTATACGGCCGTACTTGATTGCTTTTCATGGCTCGAATTTGTGGTCGTTACACACGCCTCGCAGAATTGAATATTCGTTTCTATTTCGTTATACATATAATATTTATTATACTCACTTTCTCCGGATATTCCTTCAAGTTTGGTAATAATTTAACAGCTTGACCTTTTATGGATACTATATATTAATCTTTTCATCGTACATTCCATTGGAAAATTGATTCTAAAATTGGCCAAACTCCAACTTTGATTCGAGTCTATACGACTGTGTGATCGATAAAGTGTTTAAAAAAAGATCAATTTTGTGATTTGAAGTAGAATTTTTCCTCTAAATAGTATTTCTCAAGGATCATAGTGTGTGACGAATAAAATAACTTCATCCGTTCCAGTTTAATCATCCTATAATTTGGAATAAATTATTTTAAATGGTTTGATGCGCTGGAGTTTGGCAATATCCCGGATTTCGTCAATAATGACGTTAACTAAGCGCCGTTGATGATTAAGAAATTTTTTAAGACTCCTTTGGCATAAACAATCATGCAGTACAAGTTTATATTGAAGAGTTGCAGGCCCTATAAAGGGATTAAAATAGTGATGCCAAAGTTTCCAGACGTTTTAAAAGAAGAACTAAATTAATAAGTAGACACAACTAATTATAATCAATTTTCATCTCGTTAATCTTATTAATTATTATTAATGTTTGAACCTCATCCTTTTAATAAATGATTTTGTTATATACGTATATTCGTAAGATCTCATTACCGCTTTACAAGTGTGTCATTTTAAAGGTATCTTGCGGTGACTCAACCATTAATCTACAGCCGAAGACGAAGAAGTAAGAGATTGGCTGGTTTAATGATCGTAGCTGTCTGGATACTAGCAGGTGCGATTACGAGCCCACCTCTTCTTGGCTGTTTCCCACGGGCAACTAATCGCGATAGCAAAAAGTGTTCCTACAACATGGACTCATCTTATGTCATATTCTCCGCCTGCGGGTCCTTCTTCTTACCAATGTTAGTCATGCTTTACGTTTACGGAAGGATCTCCTGCGTTATAGCTGGTCGACACAGAAACTTGGAGACCAGTGACTCTGAAAGTACTCGTCGACGAACTCGAAATGCACCGGTAATATTTTCAAATAATTTATCATTCATTTTATCCACCACATTTCCACCAAAATAATTTTACTGATCATTCCGGAAATATTATTCATTTTCATGATAGTAGTTGCATTTATTCCATAAACTTACACAACCAATTTATGATAGTTCCGAATAAATTTCGACGTCCTGGAAAACATTTAACGATCGTTCCCATCTACCGTAGCGTGTTATATTCGTTACTTCCTACTCTACATCTTTGATACGTGCTGAAGTGTGCTAATACGGTTCGTTCTACATCACGCGATATCCGATCGATGATACAAAGTATGTTTGTTTCTATCCTAGTTTTCGTTGCTAATGATATTCCCTAGTAAGAAATAATTCTGAAATACCAAATTTACGAATATAATATATTCCAAATGTAATTTTATCAATTTATATGATAAAAAATAAACTGTTATAAACTTGATTTACATGACTACCTGATTTTGACGTAGATCGAACGTACAAAGAGCGTGAAGATTCGTCGTTCAGAGTGTACGGTGGACAGTGATACTTGCGAAAGGACGTCGAACGAGGTTGAAACTACGAGCAGTTGCAAGAAAGTGGGTATAATTCGAAGCCATCAGCAGAGTTGCATCAACAGGGTAGCAAGAGAAACGAAAACCGCTGGCACATTGGCAGTGGTAGTGGGCGGTTTCGTGGCTTGCTGGTTACCATTCTTCATTCTCTATCTTGCCACTCCGTTTGTCCCGATGGAACCACCGGATATCCTGATGCCGGCACTAACGTGGCTAGGTACAGACAATCATCTCTCTCTCTCTCTCTCTCTCTCTCTCTCTCTCTCTCTCTCTCTTTCTCTCTCTATCTATCTCTCTATCTATCTATCTACCTACCTATCTTTTGTATCTATCTATCTATATCTCTATATCACTCTATCTCTTTTTCTCTATTTCTTTCTGGTGACGTACTCAAAATCAGTAATGAAGCAGTCCCTTTATGAGGCTTTTACTTAAATTATCATTTCGTATTTCTCTTTCACGATCCTCGTCTATCTTGGTAATCTTTGCTTTCTTCGTGAATCTATACATACGAATGAAACATCAATTTTCCGTTATAAACAAATAGTAGACTTATAAAAATTTACGTTTTAAAATATGTGTGTGTGCGTACGTGTATGTATTTTGAATCACATATCTCACCGTGTTTCCTCGTACATACATAAACGAAGTACAAAGTTAGAATTCGTGTATGTACTACCGTTCTACTTATCAGGAAATGCAATTTTTATCAAAACCTTTGCTCGAACTTTGGTGGTGGTAGAACATTCTATGAATTCCTGTGAGGATTCGAAACGAAACGTGTATAGCGCAGTCGTCTTTCCTACGACCCGTCGAATTTCCTTACTACCGAAATCGTTCGTTTTCTTCGGTAATCTATTAAGATTGCTCGAGGAGCAAGAAAAAGCAAACTTACATTTTATATGATTATAGTGAAACAGAGAAAAAAAAAAAGGAGAGAAGAAGAGTAAGAGTAACGATGAATTATTTATAAAGCTTTACATTTTTTCAAATCTTCTTTACTTTTTCAATGTAATATGACAGAAACAATTTTATTCGAAGACACTACTAATAAGTATATAAATAAATAAATAAATAAATAAATATATATATATATATATATATATATATATATAATATGTAATATAAAGAAAATGAAAAAAGAAAAGAATGAATAGGAATAAGGAAGAAAAAGAGATACAGTGTGAGATAGGGGGGGGGGTGAGAAAAAGAGAAAGTAAGTATGTAGATATACATACACATATACATACATACATATATACGTACCATGGTTTCTATATATCTATACAGAAAAGATCGTGAGGTATACGTCGGCAACACTCGTGAGAAGGAGGAAGTATTTCTTTCTGAAATACGATAAAAACTTTTCTCACTACGTCGTCAGTGCAGGCAACAATTTTATTGGTGAACTTTTGCCGCTCAAAGAGTAATACATCTTCAGCGATCGATTCGTGGCTCTTAACGATATTCCTCCCTTCTTCTCACCAGAATAATCGTAACTTTTTCACTTAAACTATGTATTTTCGAAGAGAAAGAAACGAACGTAAATTTACGATTCGTTTCTTTTGCTGTTTCTCTCTCTTAGGTTGGATAAATTCAGCGATAAATCCATTCATCTACGCGTTTTACTCGGCCGACTTCAGGTTAGCATTTTGGCGGTTAACGTGTCGGAAGTGCTTCAAAAGTCAAACGGCTTTGAATCATACCGAGCGGAAGATACCAACCCCTGCAACGTGGAGGAAGAATGCATCGAGAACGTGAAGATCGATTTCATTGATCTGAAAAATGATTCAATAGATATTGCAGAACGTAGTATGAAATAGGCGATTTTCAATTGTGAATTATCGGAAGAAAAGGAATAATAAGAAATGGAAGAAACGAGTTTCATTTCGGAAGACGCTGACGAAGAAGAAACTGCCTAATGATGTTTCCTATATACGAATGGTCTCTGCATGGCTTCGATATTCTGATAATGATTGAACTGAAAAAGGGAAAAGATGAATGGATAGATAGACAGATAGATAGATAGATAGATAGATTGAAAAGGAAAGAGAGAAAGAGAGAAAGAGAGAAAGAGAGAGAGAGAGAGAGAGAGAGAGAGGGAGAGAAAGAGAGAAATTTTCCTTCGCTTCAGCGCATCTTGCGTTCGTTAACGTATCTTTTCATAACGATCACGCAATTTTCTTCTTTATATTTTTAACAAACGCTCTCGTGACATTCATGGCTCGTGGATCAAATGTAACTGTATACATACAATATATATAGATATATACAGTACACATATAGGTTTACGGTACTGTAGTTCCTTGCGTTTCACAATGAGAAAAGTTCTATTTACTTTCTTCAAAGATCGTTGTAGTTGATCGGTTAAACTCTGAGTTTGGGTGCGAAGGCCACTTCTCTTTATTTCTCTCTCTCTCTCTCTCTCTTTATCTCTTTGTCTCTCTCCTTTTCTCTCTCTAGTTCAAGAATGGATTAGAGCTTAGATTAGTTACGGTTTAACTCTACGTTAGTACAGGTTTGACCCTCGGTTGTTTCTGAATTAGAGCCGCGTTAGGTCCTCCTGTAAAGACTTCCAAATTAACCACTCCGGAGAGAAAGAGAGAAAGAGATAGAGATAGAGAGATAGAGGACTCGAGGGGCTACTAGTTTCCATCTCGTCGACCTACGAAAATCGAATCCGGTCCGAGAGTAATGTCAAAGCTTTCGACGATATAACAAGGAACTCTTTATCTCTCTCATCGAGGAACATGGATAAGAAATAGGAAGAAATTTTATGGAAAAACTTAACATGCGATTTTTCAAAAACTTTTTCTCACGAGCATAAATTCTGATGAATTAGCTCGTGAATTTTACCTTTCGATAACACAGTTTTGAGTTCGATTGTTATAGAATTTACAATAGTAGACCGTTCCTCTATGGTAGATTATAACCTTCGTGAATAGCGTCGAGAGATTTGCCTAAAATCAACATTGCATAGAGAACGTATCAAAATACATACATATGTATGAATCTACGAAAATTCAGTTTCGATGGTAAATAATCAATGCAAAAGGGACAACAAGTGATCTCAAATCGGTGCTGATTTCCTATTAATTAATGTGTCATTCTATGGAAATTTGATAATTAAAGTTTTGCATTTTTCTGTTAAAACATTCGAAAAGTATGGGCTAAGAGAAATAGCAAATTATATTTTTCTATTTCTCTCTTTCTCTCTCTCTCTCTCTTTCTTTCTAGAAACATCGTATTACCGTCTTGTGCTTCTTTCAAACGTTAATTAATATGCTATCAAATATCAATGTCGGATTAAAAACTAACAGGTATGATTTATGTAACCACAAAGTATCTGTGCGATATATAAAGAACAAAAAAGTTACAAATTGCATCGTTATCGTCGAATTATATACATATCTAGATCAATACATAATTCCCCTCAAATTACGAAGGTAAACTTTTCTAATGCGTACGATAATTCATAATATATTCGATGTGAAAAATCCTTTTCTATATACATGCATACATAAATTATCGCGCTGGACACCTTAGAAATAAATAACGTCGTCGATATCATATAATGATCTTCTTACCACGTTCTTAAAACGCCGATGCCGGAGTTCATCGATGCGATGAACTGTCATTGAAAATATATTTGTATATGCAACGAATGTTTAAAATAAACGCATTATCACGATATATCGAATAAAATATTACAGTATACAACGTGCTTCTCGAATAATTTATTTCAATGATCGAGAATTTATCTCCTCTTTTTTAGTATTTTCCGTTTTCCTTAAACTATTTTAATGAAAAATAAATATCGATAAAAGGTAGGTATATAATTAAGAAAAGGTTTGTACGAATGGTAATTTACATTTAAAACTGATATTGTAAACTCGAATGATAAAACTTTTTTCGATGGTTACAATTAGATGTCGATAATATAGGTTTCGTTGCAACTTCATAAGATAACGTGTTTCATACAAATAGAGATTTCTTTTACCACTAGATAATATTCGTCACCACTATTACCGACGATGTAATGGTTGCTCACTTACAGGAGTTGACTCATATTTTAATTAATTGAAAATTCTGAAAACGAAACGAAAAAATAATATACGTGATACTAAACGATCGTTGTAAACTTTACATACATTTATTTAATTGCATTTATATTTCGAAGATTTGTTACATTATATAAACATAGACGTTTTGCTTTCACGCTAATAACTAATTTAATACCTACATGTATAGAGCTATAGTATTTCTAGGCATGCAGTATTCCAGTTTTATTTGGTAAAACGTGCTTCGCGATAGACACATTTATACAAATCCCATTCTTCCCTCTCGATTCATGATCATGCTCTCACGAATTTATGTTCACACATCCTAACTTTTTCACACGCACTCTCCCTTTCTCTCCGTTTTATTTCTTTCAAACTTTTCTCTCTCTCTCTCTCTCTCTCTCTCTCTCTCTCTCTCTCTTTTGCCAACATAGAATTCAGAGTACTCTGAAAAAAGTAATAATTTCGTTTATTATATTGGGAAAAGAGTGTCGGTCTTGTATCGTAAGATTCTCGTTCTAAGAAAAAAGTAATAAAACAATAAAGAATAATTAAAAAATTGTTTTAACTTATATGAACAGAGTTGCAAGGCATATTTTCAGTCCAAAGAGAATAATCGAAAAAAGGCGACTAAAACGATAAATAAAGAAATTTCGCGTTCAGAATAATCGCCAAGAAGATTGGCGAAGGATTATTTTAATGCCGACACTCTTTTCATCGCTAATTAACTCATCATTCTTTTTTTGCCAGTTATTATTGTCCAATTCAAACGTACGCTATGCTATAAAACGCCACCTCTTTATCTTTCTCTCTCATTCTCATTCTCTCTCTCTCTCTCTCTCTCTCTCTCTCTCTCTCTCTCTCTCTATCGTTTCCTTTCTCTTCGCGTTATCTTTTTTTAGTTTCCTCTTTTCTCTATTTTATTTTCCTAACATACCACTTTCATACTAAATAGCTTCTCTTCGCTGATATCGAATTTTTCTCTAATCCGTACGTGTCGTTTATTTTTCTATTCGTTTTTTTTTTTTTTTTTGTTAAACGAATCAAATTCGAGAATTATCGAACCGACAAACATCTGACTGGTTTCTTTGCCTATCCCCCATCTTCTTATCTTTTCTTTCCTTTACTTTCAAAATTCATTTCACGTTGATTCACATTAATTCGCACCTATGTATATTCAAGAAAAATCGACTGGCCGATATTCTGGAAAGGATTTATTTCGAAGGTCGATGTCGGAGCGAGTTATAAACGAAACGATATAAGCGAGCTTATACGGCTATTAATACTTACAAAGTCGTATCAATATAATAATATGACGTATGTATGCCGTTATGGTACACCTATGCTTAAATTGGGCTATGAATTACGGAGAGAGCGGTGAGAAGGATCGATACGCTTTTTCGCGATCACTTTATTTATGATTTTAGGCGTGCGTGCGCGTATGTGTTTTCTCTTTCCTTTATATTACAAATTTTTTAAATTAATTGAACAAAGATCTATGTAGATATAGTATGAGAATGAAAGAATTTCTTTCACGAAAAAACCCACGCTCATAAGTTGGTACGTTATCGTTTAATAATGAAATAAATCGATAATGAATTTCATCAAAATCGAAGTAATCAATTTTAAACGCTTTTAACCATCGAATGGCAGTGGATGATTTCTCACCGGATTAGTGCACGTGTTAACTTATATTATTAATATACTATACGCGAAATAATCTCTACCTATTTTAGCGAATTAAGTAGTTCGAATGATACTTCCCGTACGAACCAATACGCTACGATCCCATATAAATTATTCTCTTATACAAAAATAATTACACGAAGATTACGTCTCTTCGCGTATCGGATATGGAGACCCCGGTCGGAAGTTGTTGGAGTCACCGACCTTTTTTTTCTCAAGTTACAGATTCTCAAATTTATCTCGTCGTTCGTTAACGTTTAACAAAGAAAATTCTTTAAAGATCATTTCTCGTTTTACGGAACGCGCCACGAATCGATCGTTCGTCTCGAGCGAAAACGTCTATCAACTTTGATGAAAATGAATTGAATTTTGCTTCGAACAAATCGATTTTGTTCGATCTATTTAATAGCGTAATAATCGATTAATTAATTAACATTTATTTATTAGCGGGCTTTGAAAATGAACGGTCTCCGATCGTTCGTTTCAATTTATTTCAAAACGATTCGATTCCAAAGTTTCGATGCTCCTTGAATATTTCACGAACTGCACTTTTATTCTCTCGAGACTAATTAGGATTAGGCCGTATGTAATGCGAAGAAGTCATCGAAATTACCGATTTAGAAATTCTTTCCACGCCCTTCACGGAGACCTCTCAATCTATTCTCGAAAATCATGATCGGTTCGTAATTTATTTACACGTTCACGAACTACTCGTAGAATACATCATCGACTTCGAATGTATCTAATCGTAAGTAGGCCGATACCGAATCGACAAAGTCTACATTTTCCGTGAAAGTGAACGAAACGAGAAGTAGAAGAAAACTAGAAAAAAAATGAAGAGCAGTAAATAAGAAACAATATATTATTTTGTCGTTTAAATTTTATCCTACGAAAAATCTTACTTTAAAACTATCAATAAGAAGTTAGAAATAACGTTAGAATATATCGTTAGAAGGAATACTAATTTGTAAACGCCTATGGTATTAGTGAAATATAATATGTAAAAAGAAAAAAAAATATTTGTGTAAATATTAAAATCGATAATAATAAATCTCATACTTGGCTCTTAAACGAACAATCTTCGGCGAATAAATAAATATCGAGCGATGAACGAACGAAGAAAGAAAAGAGTCTCCCGAGGAACAATTGCCTTTTCAACTACGTATTCGCTATAAATACATTATTATGCTAAAAAAGGTGGCAGTTCTTTCTTTCTTTTAATATGTTTTTATACTTTTTCTTTTTTTTTTTTTTTGTTTTTCTTCGTTTTTTTTTTCGATCCAGAAGTCATCTTCTCTTGGATAAATACCCGACATAGAGTTAAAATTCGTTGAGTAAAAGACGTGACATATGGAAAACTATTATTTATCGTGCGTAATTAATTCGTTCTCTCAAGTACATTAAAGAAAAAAAAAAAAAAAATAAAAAAAAATGAAGGGAAACGAGAAAGAAAAATATTGATAGCTGCTACTATTCGACCGCGATAAACCGATCGTCGAGCGCACGATAAATGTTTTCTTTTTGATTAGAAGTGGAACTTCCCTCTCATAACCGTTATTAAAAAATGATTTCAACAAAAAAGACGACGAAACATATACCGTGCGCTCTCTTACGTTCAGGAACGCTTCTCCTCATTTTATCTTTATTTATTATTATTTTTTTCTTATTTTTTTACTTTTTCTCCGTTTATCTTTTTCTTTTTTATTCGTTAATACCCTCAAGTCTCACGAATAATCGTCTTTTTTTAATAGTATGGACACGTTATGTTACGTGCTCGGCTAAATATTCGCAACAGCGTGTGTGTCTGTGTATGTATGCCTGCGCATTTGTGTGTGGGTGTATGTGTGTGTTTTACGGTCACAAGCACGCGCTTTTTTGTATCCACAAATCGTATCAGGGATGAGAATGATGCGTGCGTGCTTGCATCGTGTTCACCTTTTTTTTTTTATTATCTTTTCCATTATTATTTGTTCTCCACTTATTTATCCTTCCATCCCCTGTTAGGCAGTTATTAGGCAGTTATGAATCCTTACAATCCTATAATAATACGTATAATATCTAATATGCGTTAAACTGCAGTATGTATGCGAGTTGCTTCTTATTTTCTTTTTTATCTTTTCCCTTTCAATATCGATAGTCCATCATACTTAATAGTACTTACAATATACTTCAGCTTCTTCACTTCACTTCCAATAATAATAATAATAAAAAAAAAAAAAAAAAATAATAATAATAATAATAATAATAATAATAATAATAATAATAATAGTAATAATAATAATAATAAGAAGAAGAAGAATAAAAATAATAAGAATAATAAGAATAATAAGAATAGTAATTAATAATTAATAATTAATAATTAATAATACATATCACACTGAGCCGGCTGTGTGTGTCCATCTTAGTTTTGGCCCGCACTGTTCTGTGTCACTCTCACTTTCAAAAATCTCCTGGGTTTTAATTTAAAGATGCGTCGAGGGTTATAGTTATTTTATTCTTCTTTGTCTTCTTCCTTCGTCCACTCTTACCATGCTCTTTTTCTTCTTCTTTCCTTCTTCGGCGCATCTTTGAATGTTCAGGGATATTTAAAAGATCGATAGCGCGACATTTTTGATTTCGGGGTCTCTTCGTCGACGATCTCGTTAAGTCTCAATGTACTGTTACGATGATGATTGTTGAGGCTGCTCATACGACGAGATGCGAATACTACTACTTGCTAGTAGCACTTTCGAGTACAGGTGCACTTACGAACAAGGTCGACGTCCTTCGTGTATCGCATGCCATCCGTACAGATCAGCCGAACCTGAAATTCGATAATTTGTAAATTTTTTAATTTTATGTAACGTGAGTGAACGTGTAAATTTTATGAATTTGGATTCTGACAAAAGTTAACGTTCACTTCGATTTCTGGATTCAAAGTTCACTGTACTAAAAATTATTACTTCTTTCAAGAATATTGGAAAATTTAGTATCGATCGAACATAGAAAGAGAAAGAGGGAGAGGTGGAGGTGGAGAGAGAGAGAGAGAGAGAGAGAGAGTACCTTGCGTCGTTTGGTCTTTCTTGGTAAGCAGCACGAATTGCCGCAACTTCCCCAACATTTGGCAAGTTTCACAGGTCGTCGACTACGGCATCCGTTCTCGCTGTAGTACTCCCTTGTGTGCTCTTTACGACACGTTGGCGCTGAAACGGATATGAAAAGTTTAACTTCGATCATCGACTGTTACCAGCAGGAACTCTAAAGTTCCCATCCCTTCGAAAAGCCGAAAACTCCAAATATACCACTCAATGAAATTCGCTACGATTATCTTGTTCCAATCAAAGAATAAACGATGGGGGCCTTTCACGAAGCTTTCTAAGAGTCACGAGAGTCTACTAGCTAACTGTGACTGTCATGAAAAAGAAAATGTTTCAATTAGATGGACAGAATGAATCACCTTTCTCGCAGTATCGCCCGTACCAGCCGGTCTGACATCTGCAGGAATAATCATTCCCAAATGACGATGGAACGCATTGCGAGCCCTTCTTACATTCGTGACCGGCACAGGGATCGGAGATTCCTGTGATTGGGAGCGATACGACGATATCTGTAAGTTCGTTAAAAAATTTGTTTAAGAATTTTATAATACATATTTGCCTTGTCTATGGAAAAGACAAAGACAAACTTTCAAAGTTACCGGAATGTTCGCGAGGAGGAATGTGCTCCTGTGGCAAGGTATCTTCGTTACTGCCGACAGCAATGCCTTCGGCTTCGATGACGTCTCGTGCTTCATCAGCTTCCTCCTCGTTAGAAGCACATCCAGGAGTAACGCGATGCCTTTTGGCGGCATTGCTGAAGTCCACCAGCTTGTGGTTGATCCACATCTCGGAGATGCAACCTGTGTTGAAGGATCAAAAGTTCGTTAGTTCTAAGTTTGATCGATTCAGTAAAGGATGCTAACAGATTTAACGATTCTATCTTTACCTTGGAAGCTCGTGACGTTCCTTAAATGAAACTCGGAGAAGGCTACGTTGGCGACTTCGGGTGTGACACCACCAACGTACATCGGCGTGATGAGCTTCAAATATTCCCTCGGGCCCTCGTTTATGATGCTCCTGGCTGGACCGCGATCAACCCTCATCGTGAAGTTCTTCTTGATCGCCAGAAGTTCAGCCATGTGGGGCTTACCATCGGAGACCATCTCGTAACTATACATCGTCGACGTGGGATAATTTCCAACGTCATATGAGACTCGTACGCGTCCATTGAACAACTCGACGGCTATGTGCTCGCCGTTTTGACCGTCGTAGAGTAAAACCCCGTTTTCCTGCGTGGTCGTGAAAATGATGGTCACATTTGCCTCGGGCCTCGTGCGTAGCGGCTCTAGCTCGACCAGCGAGCTATTGTCCACGAAGCTCAGACTCGTCAGGTACTCGCATCGTTTTCCTACGTGTAGTTACAAGTAGGTTTTGTTTTGTTTTGATTTATATGTATATATATATATATATATATATATATATATATATATATATATATATATATAATTAAATTATATCCTAGATTTGTACCGAAATAAAAAAGTAAAGCGATTCAAAAGGTTTACCGGTATAGCCGGGGTGGCACTGGCAAAGATAGTCCGCGGCGGAGGCAGGAGCTGGCTGGAAGCAGGCACCATACTGACAATCGTGATGTGCACAAGGACTCGTCTGGGGATATAACATGGCTGTTGATGGTGCAATCTCGCAGTACCTCCCAGTATACTCCGCCGCGCACTTACACTCGTAATTGTTTATGCCGTCGATGCAAGTAGCACCGTTCTAAAAATAAAAAAGGATCCATCCCATTTAATGAAGAGGATAAGAGGATAGAATGTGACGCGTGTAATTTATATGCTGAATGAAAGGGAAGGAGTTCTCGTACCTGGCACATATGATCACCGCAGTCATCCAGGTTGGTGGAACAATTAAGGCCGGTGAAGCCGATCGGGCATTCGCAGCTGTAGTGGGTCTGGTGATCGACGCATCGACCCCCGTTCTCGCAGGGGTCGTGCCCCTTTGTGCAAAAGGGTATTTTCGTTTCGCAGTATTCTCCCATGAATCCTGGGGTGCAGTCACATCGATAGGCCTGAACGAGGTCGATGCAGGTCGCGTTATTGGCGCACTTGTTGTTCGAACAGTCGTCGACGTTACTCTCGCATCGGAGTCCCTCGTATCCGGGGGCACAGTCGCAACTGTCACACACGGACTGAACGTCAATCGAGAGATTGAGCTTGACATTCGGTCAAGCTAGATTCGTTAAAACTAACGTCGCTCTTCGGGGCTCACGTGCACGTCCCGTTTCATATCTACTCTTTCTATATTTCCTTCCTTTATTCTTTTCTTTTTTTCTTTTCGACTCCACGTCGATCCCATGATGGCGATTGACACACTCGTATAAAAAGTCTACGAGATTACTACTGATAGGCCTAATCAATTTCAAAATTACAGTTTCATCGTCACTATATTATCATGCACTTTCAACTACTTTCTACCAATTGTTCTTTATCACTACTTCGACTATAATCGACGTATCGATCGTCCAACTTGGATTCTCAATACGTCGTAATGATTATTATTATTATTATTATTATTATTCGTTCGCATTCGTAGGAAGCAGCAGGCTCGTTTTACTCAGACGCTTTTCTATGATATCTACTATTGATCGATAGAATAGAGAGAGATATAGAAGAGTCGAAGGAATTCCGTTCAATAATTACTCAATCCTGTTGGAAGACCTTTCGCGCCGACAGGATTCGATATATCGACATTGAAGAGAAACTTAACTACGGGATAACGAGCAAGGCTAAAGTCGACCCGACGAGCTACTGATAAACTTGAGAATAGTCTAGCTGGTAAATACCTGAATCTTCCTTCCTCCAATACTTTGCAAGTTCCGGAGTTCTTGCAAGGATTTCCATAGCACGCGTCAATTTTATGCTGACACCGGTCCCCGTGATATCCTGGCGCGCACTTGCAACGGAACTGCCGATCCGGAAGCGCCTCGCAGAGTCCTCCGTTCTGGCATGGCGCGGTGTAACACAGGTCGCACTTGGCCAGGACCTCGGCTGGCTGTTGCTTGGCTGCGCGGAAGAAAGGTCTACGATTAATGAGCAATTTTAGTACCGTACCGAGCTGATGGGCCAAAAAACCACGAACTAAACAGACTGATCGCGTTCCACGATTCAAACTAAAAACACCGTCACAATTAAATAAATGAGATCGTTGAACAGTACTTGGCCAAGAAATGTTTACTTACACCAAAATAAAAAATTATATTTCTTAACCAAGTTGTTCGCGATCTTTAAACGTGTCGATGGGATACTTACTTTTACATTGAAACGCGTCAGATGGGGTCGTTAATAGAAGTTTGTCTCTCATGTTCGGTGGATCCATACACTTGGCTATACCAGGCTCAACAAAATCTTTTTTAACCCATTCAGCTAACCACCGCATACTGCAGTCACAGTAGAGAGGGTTCGAACCGAGAGCACTGGAAAAATGAATAATCATAGTAGCAATCGTTCGAATTCCAATTATTATCGAACTTTATCAACCCGCGTCGAGCATACTTACAGATGAGATATCGATTTCAAATCCTCAAAGGCACCCTCGGGAATCACCGATATGTCATTGCCATGGAGAGAGCTGTTGGAACGATTATTACCGATTAACACCGTTCCTAATAATATATAATGTGTTTCTAGGTAATCAAACTAGATCGATTAGAGACTCACATTATACGCAGAGACTTCAGTCCCGCGAGAGCGTTTCTTTGCACACACTGCAATTTGTTGTAGCTGATGATTCTACGAAAAAAAAAAAAAAAGACGAGGTATGAGTATCGAGAAATCTTTGAGATCTCTCCAGAGAGTAGATTAGAAAATGTTCGACTTACAGATGCGACAGCTTCGTGAGATTCCTAAAGGTATCGTTCGACAACATTCCGATCTGATTGTTGCTCAAATCGCTAGGAAAAAGAACGGGAAAAGAAGGTTAGAATGTTGGTGAAAGTCGACTCGAAAAAGGTATAAAAGAGAGAAAGAGAGAAAGAGAGAAAGAGAGATAAAGAGGGAGTTTTATTTACAGCTTGGTCAGAATCCTCAGGTGGTTCAGTCTCTCTGGCTGGATGGTCTTAATGTCGTTCTCGTCCAAATACAGCTCCGTGGTTTCCGGTGGAATCCCACGTGGAATCTCCGTAAGCTGAGCTCTCGAACACCTTACCACCGAGCCAGCGCAATTGCATTGGGGTGGACAGTAATCGTCACCCAGACAGCCAACGCTGTCGTCTGATGTTCGTAAAACGAAACGACGATCGTTAATGAAACCCTTTAATCCGCGAATTACCGCGGATAGAATAAGCAAGAACGCGTAGAAATTACTGATTATGCAAATTAAAACTCGCCTTGATAATTTCATGCAAACTAAGTAGACGATTATTAAGTACTTAAGTATTAATAAAAAACTATCTTGTACTTCGTTCGCGGTAACTTGATGATATAAGATGAAAAGAAGTTTTATCTACCGTCGGTCGTTAGTTCGTTAGTTCGTTAGTTCGTCAAAGCAAATAATTTCATGCAACCTGAATAGTTAATTATTATCTGCTCGTGTATTTTATTACAACAAAAAAAAAAAAAGAAAAAAAAATTGTTCGTTCTCCGATGTCTATTTTACGGGGAAAAAGAAAGAAAGAGAAAAAAGAAAAACGAGAAAAAAAACTTTTCCAATCCGGTTGTTTTAAAAGGGTCAACGACTCGATAAAAACAAGTAGCTTATGCAAGAATCATACGTACTGTTACATTTGAATTCGTGATGTGGAATATCCTTAATGACGGCGTCCTTGAGTCGCAGGGGATCGTGACAACGACCGGTCATTCCTGTCATATCTCGTTTCCTGAGCCATCCGGCGAACCATGCGAGGTGACAATTACACGACAGTGGATTGCCTTGCATGTTGCTGGAAACGCAAAGCTATACATCAAACTCACGACTCAAGCAACTTGGAATCATTATAATTCACGTATTTGCGTATACGTTAGTAGGTATACCCTTTAATAGTTCGTTATCTTTAAAAAAGAATCTTGATAGGAGGAAGCGTGCACGATATGCATACGCTTTTAAAGATAAATCCTATGGGTAATATCAATTAATTATTAATGCTTACATGGCACGAATGTGAGCTAATCCGTCGAAAGCCTCAGGCATCACGCAGGTTATAGCATTTCCGTGGAGATTCAAGCTCTTCAGATTCGTCAGGCCAGTGAACATCTTGTTGTGAACTTCTCTCAGCCGATTGTCGGACAACAATCTGCGAAGAAGAAATGAACGAAGAAAATTCGTTAAATGAACGAAGACAACAACGAAGAAAAACGATGATCGATCGTTTGCTGAAAACTTACAGGTCGGTGAGCTTGTGTGCTCCTTGAAAAGCGGACGCTTCGATGCGTGAGATTTTATTCTTCCTTAGATCCAGATGCTGCAATTCCGGAAGCTTCTGGAATAGCCCGTCCGCTTTGATCTTGTCTAACTCGTTGTTGCCTAGCAAACTGCATCGAGAATAAAGGGGAAATAATATAATAGAAAATAACTCGGAAATTTTCTTCTTGACTTCCCCGACTGTGCGAACAATTAATTCGTATCGAGGTAAACGACGAGGAATGAACTGATCGATCGTTACGGATAGAGGTAGATGGGCGTTGTTCCATTAAGCGAGTAAAATAATTTATTTCGATTAATAAAGCGCATACTATCGGTCTTCTTCGCCAAAAGACGTAATTCCGACAAACATTAAACTCAATCGGAGAAATAATTTCGTTCGATCGAACGTCATTTCCAGTATATCGGGTAACGATTATTATCACCGATCGGAACTGTAACACGTGATGATGAATCCGAGAACATAGAACAACGACGATTCGTTCGTTGAAATTTGACATGTCTCTCGATTGTAAAAGATTACCCGTATATTCCTGTCACAGGTGCCCACATAGTAGAGAGATCGTGGAAAATTGATATGGTAATAGTATCTATCTTCATTCAAGTGTCGTATCTGATATCGATATTAGTCGAACATTAGCAAAAACGCGTGGAACAACTTGCATAGAAATATTAGCGATCACGAGTGATATAAATAAGAAAGACAAATAAAGAGAGAGAGAGAGAGAGAGAGAGAGAGAGAGAGAGAGACTAAGATTATATCTCCCGTTGCGGAGAGAGAGAGAGAGAGAGAATGAGAAGTGATACTTACAGAGTGGAGGTGTAAATCGGTAGATCTCTGGGTATCGAGGTAAGCTTCTTACTGGAACAATCGATAGTCGCTCCGTTGCACGAGCAAGGAGAGGGGCATGCACCAGGTAGAATGCATTCACCAGCCCTCTTAGTTAAAAGTTCTTCATCACCTATAAACAAAAGCTCATTGATACAGTCGAATTAACGACTTAATTGCCTGATCTGTATAAATATTTTATCTTTCGTTTCGATAGATATCTCTGCTCGTTAAAGTAGAAGCGATGCGAGTCTCTTTCATTTACCTTATCCTCGTAACTAGCAGCATACGATAATTTTTTATACCTACCGTGTGCTTTGCGACGCTTCTCTCACATTAGTCTTAATATATATTAATGAAATATTAATTCCTGTAAATATACGGGATAAATAAAAGAAATGTTAAAAAACGTTTCCCTTTTAATCTCCTCGCTCGCATCACTCCTATCAATGTCGAGTGAGTTACTGTATGCAGATGAGGTATTTCGGGATGAACGAATGATGATGATATTTGTTGATAACTATGTCGAATTATCGATACGATGATACCTATCGATAGATGGTTAGTGAAATTTATTCATCGTCGATATACCGACACGGCCGAAAGGACAAACGTTCAATGTAATTATGGGAGAGGGAATGGACGTGGTGAGGCGATAATATACTGATTTAATATATTTTAATAATTAACAATCATGCCTAGCGACATTGCAAAACTGGGATCGGCTAGGCGCGCTTGCAGGAGAACGTGCCCGTTCAATAATTGAGTGTTTAGCGGCACACGTTGGGCATTGCACATAGTAAATATGTTTATGCATGAGAGCATGGCTATAGAGAAATGATTCATTGTCTCATTATACCTCTACATTGTAAATTAGCCGAACCGCGATACGCGTTTACGCGGACGCAAAACGATATCAGTAATTCATTGTAATGTGTATAACGATATGTCGTCCAGAAAGAGAGAGAATCGATTCGTATAATAATTCCTTCGATAAGCTACGATCAAAACTAAATTGGATCATTGATCTGAACGTTATCGAGTTTATACGTTCAATATGATAAAAGAAAATGCAAGAAAAATCGTCGGACTATTTTATTTTTATATATCAAAGATCGAAAGAAGTATTTTCATTCGATAAAAATCGAAAATCGTTCGAGCGTGGTCATGTTATTTGCCAAAGAAAGAAAAGAAAAACTACGAAGAGATAGTGCTTTCTCTCCGAGGGATTCGAAGGACGCGTTTCAACTGGCTCGCCTTCTTGTTTCTCGCCTTGAATCCTTTCCTAAACCGCGTGTGGCTTTAGCGTAAATTTTTACTATGGCTCGAGCAAAAGTTACGAAAGTTCCTTTCAAGTTTTACGCCCGGAGCGTAAACTCTCGTTTAGAGAAATGCACGTAACAAGAATACCCCTTTATACTTTGAGAAGGGGGTAGGAGACAACGGCACATATGTGTTTCCGAAATGTTTATTCCCTGGCGTCGTTTTACTTCCTCTGACCTCTTCATTCTAAAAAAGAGTAGCTATGTATATATGTACGTATGTGTATGCAGATATCCGTACATATTTAGCGAGAGTCTACAAGTATGTACATACCTACGAAACGTGTGTTTTTCAAGATTATCCTGTGTACTAGGTAAAGTGCATTCGGGATAAACGCGAAACCGCGAAAGAGGAGTAAGAGGAGAAAGAGGAGGAGGGTTGAAAACTTTCAGCTATTATCCTCGAACATGTATGGCGTATTACCGAGGCTCCTTATTTGAAGTAGGTATATTCTTCCACGTGATGTAATCCGAAGGAAAAAGAAAGAGAAGATAAATGTAAAAAATCTAATTCCGAAAAATAAAGATGATAATTATAATCTCTCCCTTTATATCTTTCGATGTTAGAATATTTTATCGGTTTTCCAACGATTATTTCCGCTTGGGATGATTTAATTCCGGTCGTCGTTGAAGCGTGAATAGTACGAAATTAGAAGCATCGATAATCCAATAATTACAGCCCCATCGAAACGATATCGCGATCGTCACTCTGCGAGCACGTTCGAGATGTAGGTATATTATAAATTAATGAACTCGAAATGTGCCCGGGCAGGTCGCAGTAAACGTATAACAATAATCATAAATGTCGACGGTTGGCCCTTATGAGGAGGATAATATGCGAGCATAATAAATAAGCAATCGCTGGAGAAGCGTAGAGACAGCGATTCTGCGGCGATGCATCCAGTAGCAATTACACAGACTCGACAAAGTGCTCGACATTAATCAAAGGAATCCAGTCGTGGCTACACCTGTACGGATTGGCCGATCACCCAGACCGGACGTGCCGACAACGACTAAGAAGAAGAAGAAGAAGAAGAAGAAGAAGAAGAAGAAGAAGAAGAAACGAAAAAGAATAAAGGTCTTGGCGCTCTCGCGTCGCGAGAGATGCATCGAAACGATGTAAGATGAAAAAGGACGGTTGCAGGATGCACCAGGAGACTAACGAGGGTACATCGAGCGTAATATCAGCGTGGATGAAAGCATAAATCTAAATCGTTCATCGTTGGCCATGGTCAAAGGCAGAAGCTTTCGCGAACATTACTCTTCGCCGATCGTCTAATGGTAGATTAGAATGAATAATTATTCTTCGAGATTAGAGGACAAACTCGTTCCTTTTCGTTTTTTTCTTTTTTCTTTTTTTTTTTCTATTCCTTCGGAAGCTTCTAGATTTTAATTAAATTATTAACCGTAAAATATACGTAATATCAGACATTACGATCGATGGTAATTTAGTAGATCGGTTTAATCTCTCGTATCGCCTTCATCCAAGGCGTTCTATCTTGAGTGCTTGATTAAAAGAAATGCAAAGAGGAAACGAAACTTATTATGTTTGAGAAGTGGAAAAGCGTGATTAATGAATGTAGATGCAATTTTAATGATGAAGGGGTAACGATGCGAGATCTTAGTTGGGAGAAGCTACCGACCTGTATACACTGTCCTCTCGAAGTTTTAAGAAGAGATACCGAAAAGGTCGAATTGTGCTTACCCTTACATTTGAACTTGTCGTCCCGCATCGAATCGATCTTCCGCTTCTGCGCCCTCTTCGGCGATTCGCATTTTGCACCAGACGTCTCGATTGGATGTGCGTGTAGGTAGGCACTCAACCATCGCAAGTTGCAGTCGCAGATGAAAGGATTTTTTGCTAGATGCCTGTAAAAGAAATCCCAACGATTTTGTTTTCTTTTTTATTTCGTAATCGTTATAAAGTGAATGCTTGTATTGAAAGGCATTTAACGAATTATTATTAAGAAAAATTCTAGATACAAACAGTGTTTTAATACTCCGTAGATTTGAGAAGGTTCCATTCGCCAGAGACTTGATGTTATTATCGTACAAAGAAAGAAGAGTGAGGTTGTAAAGATCTCGGAAAAGATCGGTCCTTATACAAGAAATTTCATTGGCGTTGAGCAATCTGGAAAAAAGAAAGTATTGTTTCGTGAACTATTCAAAGAGGTTCTTACTACACCATTGAAGAATCAATAATGATGATGCTTTATTAAAATCGTGAAATGTAATACGATCACTCACAGTAATTGCAAATTGGAGAGTCCTTGAAAGAGACCACCTGGAAGTTCACTGATCTTATTTCCATAGAGAACTCTGAAACATGCGGAATTCGTACGCATCAGCTCTAGTACTATATATACAAAACATATATATACAAAAGAGTACTATATGTACAAAACTTAAAAGACTCACAGAGATTCGAGGGACTTCAAACCGTGGAACGCATCAGAAGCCACCTTTTGAATCTGATTATTGCTGAGATCGCTACGAGAGAAACGAGAATGTTAAAAAAAAAAAAAAAAGAAAAATAAAAGGATAATGATGAAAAAGATTTGAAACGAATTTTAACGTTATTGAATGAGCGAAATAAAAATGTGAGTCGGCAGATTAATCGGGAAAAGTTACTCACATTCTCCGTAATTTTCTATACGGTGAAAAGGCCTTGGGTGGGATCTCCGTGATACCATTTTGTTCCAAACGTCTATAGGACGATCGAGGAAAATTTTTGAAGATGAAGCAGCAGCAGTAGCAGTCGCAACGAAATGGAAAAAAAAAAAGAGAAGAAAGAAAAACGATTTAGCCATGGTTCTTTTATATTTCATTCTTCATTCTTCATACTATCGTTCGTAGTATTCTATCGACTTCGATTGGCTGTCGGGCGATATTAGGAAAGAAAAAAAACACAGATTTCTCGCGCTGCTCCATTTAAATTGGCACCGCGTCTGGCACTGCACGTTCACCGAATTTGATTTTTCTATTTTATCCGATGGCGAGTGCACAGGGAATCGGTTTTTCCTTCCTTTTTTCTTTTTCGTAAATTTCAAATCAAATTTTTTCTTCTTTTCGTTCCAATTTGTGGGATATAAAACGCACCATCTCTCTGATACTTTACCGATGAAGAGAGAAAAGAGAAAAAGAAATGGATAGATAGATAGATAGATAGATAGATAGATAGATAGAGAAAAAGAGAAATCAATAACGCGAGGCAGCCAAGTTTCGAAGCTCGTTGTTGCCGAGCTAGAAGGTAGAACTTTTTACGAACAATTCCGTGGTGTCCTCCGGAAGATGGGTCGGTACTTTCGTCAAGGAATTCTCTCGGCAATCGACAATTCCGTTGGCGCATTTGCAGGGATGCGGGCATTGCGGTTCCGCACTGCATTCCGAGCCCGCTCGTTCTACCAAGCCGGAGCATTTGAACTCGTGTTCCTGCAAAAAAAGCGTAGTGGTTAGGTTAAAAGAAAAGGCCAAAAGAGAGAAAAAAGAAAAATACAAAAAGAAAAACGAAGGAATGAAGGAAACAGAAAAATAAACGTTTTGTTTCGCAGAGAAACCATTTGACTTTACGAATTTTTCGAATAAGAGAGAAAATAGAATTTTCTTATTCCTCGGAATGCCTTTTTTCGAAGATTTGCCGATACAGATATGCGTACCTGTAAATCAGAGAGACTTCGATCCTTCAAATGTGCTGGAGACGAGCAACGCGTATGCTGTCCGAGACGAGAATACGTTCTCAAATGTCGAGAAAGCCATGTTAAGTGACAGTCGCAAGCGAAAGCATTATCGGCTAGCTTGAGAGTCCGTAAATGCGACAAACCAGTGAGCATCTCCTTTCCTAACGTCGTCAGCTTGTTGTTGTTCAGCATTCTATGAATAAGAAAGAAAACTTCGTTTTATCTCGGAATTCTCTTTGTGCGCTAAAACTATTTTTTCGAGTTAGTAACTTTTCACTATAGACTTACAAGATCTCGAGATCCTTCAATTCTCTTATCGAGGATTCGTCGATGCACGTCAACACATTGTTATCCAGTAAACTGTTGAAAGTTTATAAGAATAAATGATTTTAAAGCGATCTCATAGTCGAAAACTTAGAAGTATGCACGCAATGAACGAGGTAAACGGGAAAGGATGGAATTTCAAGTAAAATGGGCTTCGAAACAGTTCAGCCATTGAGTTTATTTGGGGATGCCTGGTGTTGAATCGCTGAATATCCAAGCAACTTCTGGACTTCCTGGCGCGAACTAGTTGGACGATAAACGATGCAGTGTATTACCGAAGGTTAATTGAAATCACTCGAGGGACGGTTACAAGACTTTTCGATTATACGCTACGCGAGACGGGAAGAGAAGCATGGAACATTGGCTTAAGGTGAGGAAGGGAAAAGAGAAGAAGAGAAAAAGAGAAAGGATAGGAAATCCTTGGGAAATATATACTTACAGGTGCCTGAGAGCAGAGACTCCTCTTAACGTCTTCGGTCCTATCGTGGCTATCTGGTTGTGACTTAGGTCTCTGCAACACGGAAGAGACACCAATGATTTTCTCCTAGTCGACAATTCGAAACGTTCGTCGCTCGATTAACACTGAAATGACCAAATACTATCTATCCCTCTCTCTATCTCAGCTAGCTGTCGTCTATGTAATTTCAATTTCCCCTTTTACTCGAAGCAGAACGTGGTTTCATGATTCATTTCGTTGATACCTTCTCTTGAAGTCAGATACGTCGTCTTCCTTATTCGACGAGATCGGTAAATCGTACTATTCTTTCGGACGTCGGGAACATCGTAATTATCCTATGACTCGGGGACTATAACGAGCGCGTTAAGGACATCTTAAAAAGGAGTTTCGACGAGTTAAGTCGAAAAGGTAGACGAATCGATTTGCATCGGGTCCTGGGAATCGTAAAGCGAACCGGTAAGAAGCAATTACAAGGGAAGGCACATCCTTTGCTCGTCCATCATCCGGTGATCTCGATATCGTTTCTCCTTCTATCTCGCACTCTCTAAAGATGGAGAGAGCCTGTTTCCAAGTCGTCACACGGTATCCCACGAAGGTTCGTTGGAAGTCATAAGAAGAAAAAGAAGATCGGCTCGCACCGACTACGAACTTGCTTCGTAGAATCTCTCTCTCTCTCTCTCTCCCTCTCTCTTTCTATACGTCGACCTTTCCAAGTTTTTACTCCGACGGACACACGACCGTAACGTTGAGTTCCGATGGGTAAAGAACACCGGCTCGCTCTACTTCCGAGCTCAGTTAGTCGCGAGTTCGTCCTACATTTTCGATAAATTATTCAGAGCATCGAATGCCGGCCGAGTCGTCGCGCGACTTCTACCATCATGTGGTGTTTCCTTTTCTCTCTCTCTCTCTCTCTCTCTCTCTCTCTCTCTCTCTCTCTCCCCCTCTCATCTCTCTTTCTATCTATCTATCTATCTATCTATCTATCTTTCTTTCTAAAAAAACTTCTAGCTAGCTAGAGTCTAGCAACTCTCTTTAATTTCTTTTCAATTGCGTGAAAAGTTTCGATTTTTTAGGATAATCCAAACCTACATACATACGTATAAATACATTCAAGTATTCGTAGAATATTTGATCGAAATGAAAAAGTGAAAAGCACACGATTATCCTTTCGTTATGCTTGCTCATAGAGGAAATTTGCTTGGTACCTAAGGCGTAACGAAACGTTTGAAGACGATAAAAGACGGGGAACGAAACGTAATCACGATAAGAAGAGAGCGAGAAGGGTAAAACGGCTTGCTACGAGGACGGATGTACGAAGGAGTTAGAGTTACCACTAATGAGCTTCGCTCCGTACGTGCAAAGCTCTTTTGCTAGTTCGCGTGGTCGGTTATAGACCCAACTTTTGTCGTCATCGTCCTCCATATCGTCGTCCTCGTCGTGCTTGTATCTCTGTGTCTTTCTTATATACACACACATATACACACTTACATTTATGTATGCGAACGAATGAGCTTTTCCGTGCCAACCATTTCGAAGCTTTTTCACGGGTGGCCGGCTTCACGAATCGCCCGAGTCCGTTTTCAAATGAACGGGAGCTTTCAGATAGTATCTTAGAGAGCTGTTAAGCATCTTTTATCCGCGAGAAATACGAGGGTTACCTTGCGAGTGAATGCGAGATAGAGTCAGCATCACTAATGGTTCATTTCTTCGTTAACTATTCGTCAGTACTATTTTTTCTTCTTTTCTTTAAATTCTCGATTGCTCTCATTACATTCCTTTCTCTCCTTCTTACAAAAAAAAAAAAAATTCGTATCTTTTCATATCAATTTTACAACAATCAACTGTGATTTATAATAGATATTGAAAGTTAACGCAAACCGAACTTGCAAAAGAGATTAATCTTCTTAACTTTCACCAAGAACAAGATGAATCATTCGGTAAGAGGAGCGCGAAGAGCTTGTTTAACAGAACGAACAGGGAAGAATTTTTTTTTAAAGCTCATCGCGGAATCGAATATCTTCAGGCAAGTTTCAGATGTTGTTGAACCAACTCTCTCCTGGGAGAGAGAGAGAGAGAGAGAGAGAGAGAGAGAGAGAGAGAGAGAGACAGACAGAGAGAGAGAGAACTTCGGAATCTCTTCTCGAGGCACGAGTTAAGCAGACATTTGTGATGATAGGTTAGGGGTCTTGGAGCACGGTTCAGCATTGACCATCCATTGGCTCGGGAACTCGCAATCTGTAATTATGCTCGCCACAGACCACGAGAGTGGCTCAGAGAAGGAGAGAGAGAGAGAGAGAGAGAGAGAGAGAGAGAGAGAGAGAGAGAGAGAGAGGAGAAGATGAGGAGCGACGTTCGAGATAGAATAGAGAGAGAAAGAGAGAAAGGAAGACAACGTGTGTGTGTGTGAGAGAGAGAGAGAGAGAGAGAGAGAGAGAGAGAAAGAGAGAGAGAGAGAGAGAGAGGGAGAAAATGTTATGAGCTGGACAACGCGAACATAAGGTGAGTCTGGGAGATTGAACTCCCAGCTCACTCGCGAGCCAATCCAGAAAGCAATTACCGAATTTCGACGTGGCCGCGCCTCTACCGTTTACCACTCACAAAGGACCTTCTGGACCATCTCTTCTCTAGCGAAAGGCGAGCACGAGACTCTCTCTTTCTCTCTCTCTCTCTCTCTCTCTCTCTCTCTTTCTCTCGACAACTTCAATTCGGAATGCTTCTGCCAAACTGGCTGCTCCCACAGCGTTTGCCGCCTCCATTGGTACTCACTGGACTAGGGCGATAAGCACAGGATAAAACGAATCTCTCGGAGAGGACGCGAAATGCGAGACCCGGATTCTGAACGCGACGCTTGTTTCTCCTTTAAGCCCTCCCCCCTCGTTCTACCCGCCACCTCTCCTCATCTCCTCATCTAGAACTGCACTATTTTCTTTCTTCCTCCTTCTCTCTTTTCCTCGGCTCTTTTCATGGGATCGATCCTTCCTTTCGAGACGTTCAAAATGAAAGAGGGAAAAGTAAGAAAATGAGAAGTTCCAGTCGTGCGTACTCCGATATTTAGACTTTCTAACTTTGCTCTCCTTGCCTTAGGAGAATAAACGAAGAGCTTCGAGAATTCAACGGCGTAGAAAGCACAGAGCAATGGAAAGATGGAATGGGCAAAGAGAAATACACGCTTGGCTTCTCGTTATCGGAGAGAAATAAAAGAAAATAGAAAGAACGGGAAGCAAAGGAGGACGAGACGAAAAATCTGTTGGACGTTGGAAAAATTGAAGAGACTGGCCCTTGCGTAGTCACGTGAAAATGAGAGACAGAGATAGAGAGAGAGAGAGAGAGAGAGAGGGGGGGGGGTATTAAAGAGTGACACGATGGATTTTCTGGCTTCACGGGTGGCAGAAAAATTTGAGAAACGTCCTACGATACGATATCGAGAGCATTAAGCGCAAAGGACAGCTCTTATCGGCGACGTTCGACGAACGTGAAATATCGCGGCTCGTTTGACGCTGAACTTACACGCCGGAGTGTCGGCTACGCTTTGGGACGAAACGCGCGTCGTGTTTGCAGATAACAAGAGTGACGCGATCTCCCGATGCTCGTAAAAAGAAAAAGTCTCTCTCTCTCTCTCTCTCTCTCTCTCTCTCTCTCTCTTTCTCTCTCTCTCTCTTTCCATCTCTCTCCTTCTCAATCTCGTCGAAACATCGTCGGATTTTCGTCCTCTACGTTTTTAAATCAACTGATATAAAGGGAAGTCTTGAGCGGAGCGAATTGACGAATATCGAGATCGGTATTATAGAGGCTTTTTTCAAAGGCCAAAGTGATATTCCACAAATCAAAAATGAGAAAAATATTACAAAGAAAGTGAATCTGTGAAAGTGATTTTTTTTCTTTCTTCTATATACAGAGATAGATACTCGAAGTAATCTCATATTAGTTACAAGAACGAGGATTTTGCAATTGATGAAAGTTTGTATCTTTTTTTCGAAATAATTAATATCATTTTCGTGAAATCGCTTTAAAACGATCTGTTTTCATTCGAGACATTTAAATGTTAATTTTGATATGCAGGCAGTCTTGTGAATTTTTCACGAACCCTTTTGAAATAATCTCGTATATTATCCCTTCGAATGAAACCTGGATAAAGGAAGGAAATGTTATTACCTCGTAAATACGAGCTTGTATATTCCATTGGTCCTCCTCCTCTTTCCATCGTTTCGTTTGGAGCAACAAGAGCGAGTGATACTAATCGTTGGAGGCGCGTCCATAGCCCATCCCATTGTGTCAAACCATTTATTACAGAGTACTCTTGGTCTCCTTTACCATCTTTGAATACCTTTCTCCGTTTGCCACGCGATAAGTTAATCATACGTTTCGTCCCTCGGATTACGACCCACGCTCTCTTTTCTTAAATTCGCGAAACTTATCTCCGATTCGTCCCGTCAAATTAAATACAAACCTAACGATTAAAATAGAGAATCCTTGTACAAAGATATTCCGTTTTCTCAATAGTTTCTCTGTCGAAAATAACAGAAATACGAACTGGAGGATGTCAAGATCAATCTCAGGAAATCTTAATCTCAAAGTTATAGCCGATCGACAAGGGAAAGTCTCGAAATTACGAGTAAGATTTTCGTTCGTATTCGATCATATTCGAGAAGGGAGTTAGAAGGGAGATAGATGTGTACCATCGACTTTAGCTGCTTATCCACCGGCAGATGAGAGATTATCGGGGCCGTCCTGTACGGCCGTGAGAACTCGCCGTAAGGTCGCAACGTGATACGTTCTTTTGTAAGGTGCCTGATCCGGTCTTATCGTCGGAAACTGTGGAGTTCGTTCAAGAAAGAAAAAGAAAGAGAGAAAGAAAAGAAAAAGAAGAAAGAGGAGGTGGAGGAGGAGGAGGAGGAGGAGGAGGAGAAGAAGAAGAAGAAGAAGAAGGAAGAGGCCGAGACGGTAAGTTTCGAGACCCGTCCGTCTTGGCCACTTTGCGAGATGATAGATGGACCACCACCTTCACCTTCCCTCACCTCTCTTCCTCTCCCTCTTACTTCCATGTCCAACGCTCTTCTTTTTTCACCGTTCCTTCATCTCCTTCTTCTTTTTCTTCTTCTTCTTCTTCTACTTCTTCTTCTGTTTCTTCTTCTTCATCTTCTTGTGTTTCTTCTTCACCTCCTCTTCCTCTCTACCAACTAGCTCGTGCCCTTACCTCGATGCTCTCTATCCTTGTCTAACGAGAAAAGGAACCACAAACTCGTGTGCTTTTTCGACTTCTCGAGTGGCAGCTCGGAGGATTCGAGTACTGCCTGCGGAAACGATCTCGATAAAGGCTCGATGATCCTCCTCGGCTGACCGCTCCGTATCTTTCCTTCATGTGTGCGTGTCTTTCTCTCTCTCTCTCTCTCTCTCTGTCTTTTTCTCCTTCTCTCTTTATTGCTCTTTTTTTTTCCTAGCTCGAGAACGGTCAGTAGCGGAGATCGATTAAGATTCAGGTTCGAGAAGTATGCGGCCGTGAACGTTTACGAGGGAAAAGCACCTGGATGAAAGAGAAAGAAATAAAAAAGAGAGAGAGTGAGAGCAAGGGAGGGAGAGAGAGAGAGAGAGAATGTAAAGGAGACTACATCGGTGTAATCGGAAGATCGGTATTTTTTCTTCCGCGCTCGTTTCTCTCGCGTTTAGATAGGAGAAACGCGGCCCACGTGTTGTACGAGCTTCCTGCCTTCTGACTTACGCCGAGCTGAGTGAAAAATAAGAAGAAGAAATGTAAGAAGTCGGCAGGCCTCATCCAAGTATCTCTGAATGATCTCATTTTATTTTATTTTCCTTAGAATAGTCGCTCGACCAGAAGTCGAGCTCGAAACTCCAAGGATTTCATTAATATCATCGTCTACATTGCGTGTTAATTCTGATAACAAGGAAACTCCACGTGTTACCTGATTAACGAGCTTCTTTGATATATGAATGAAATGTATTTCCTAACAGGTAAGTGTTTGCTATAACGAGAAACGATGACAATAATGTATCTTTAATAATTAAATAACTGTTTCCTTTCAAATTTTATTCCCTTCAAACTCGTTATTATCGCGTTCCAATTAAAAATTGGATTATTAATTAATTACTAAAGAAACGTATCTCGAGGTATTCTATCTTTCTGTCAGACTGTTACAATGATTTCTTTTAATCCTTAAAGAAATATCTTTCTTATTATTTTCTCTCTTCGTAAAGAATCGATGAGATATAATCGTTAATGATTGAGACAAATTAAAAGAAAAGGTGTGGATGAGAGGTTGAGAAAGAAAAAAGACAGCGTGTGAAAACGAGAAAGATTCAAGATACGAATGAATTAAAGTCGTCGAACGAGAGATCGGCTTTAAGGAATTAAACATGGAAAAGGGGAAAAAGTCGCGAGTCGCATACGTACACACGTACTATCTATGCCATATACGATTCGATCGGAAGGGAGTTTGCAAGTTCCGACTCGTTCAAAGCTTTTGCAACGTGCGGAAGAATGTAGGCCGTGGATCGTCTGTAAAGTTTTCGCGCCGAGACTGCGCGTTAGCGGAGTCGAGCATGCTTGACAAAAGCGGTATGGATTATAAAACGAGACCGTAATAAAAAAAAAAGAGAGAAAAAAGAAAATGTAAAAGAAGTAAAAGAAAAGAAAAGAGAGAGAGAGAGAGAGAGAGAGAGAGAGCACGAACGATCTCACGTATAATAATTATTCTCCTGAGATTCTTTTTTTTCCACGCTGGCTCCTTTGTTCCTTGTGTTTAGCGAAAGTTCTCTCATGGGAGAAGCTTTTTCGGAAAAGCTTACTTCGTTTTTCCCTTCCCTTCATCGTCGCTCGCCCGTCTATGGTCTTTCGTCCGTCCCGTCAAAAAGTCTCCAATTTTCTTTTTTCTTCGTGTTTCCTTTATTTTCTTTTTTATTTCCATTGTCCTTTGATTCTTCTCTTATTTTTGCAAACGTACAAGTCTGTCTTTTCGAATTATCATAGTCGTCGTATAATTATTATTCATAAAATAATTAAAAAGTAAAATATGAGATAACTTTCAATATTTTTCTCTTTCCTTATCGTGGAATTAAGTAACAAACTCTTTCTTATATACCTGCGAGGTACGATAAAAGAAAATATGAGAAAAAGCTTGATAGCATAGTAAAGATTCCATCTTCTTGAAAGGTTAATCGAAGTAGGATGATAGTAAAATTTATACGATGGTACTTACAGCCGTTTTAAGTTCATCATGTTGCTGAAGAGGAGATCCGGGAGATGACGAATTTGATTGTTATTGAGGCGCAGTTTCTCCACACCGACCAGATCTTGGAACGCCCCTCTTTGGATAGTATGGATCTGATTGTTCGATAATAGCCTGTCGACGAAGAAGAAAAATCGTGAAAGAATGAAACTTAAACGAAGATCAGGCTATCCCAGTTTCCATGATATATAATTTTTTAAATGTTAAGTAATATTCGTGCGAAAATGGAATTTTTATTTTAGTAAAGTTTTCTTTAGTTAAATTTTTCTTTATATATATATATATATATATATATATATATATATATATATATATCGAATCGTATTTTTTGAAAGATACTCACGGAAGAGGATAGACGTTATGCAAGTAATTCGCAACCCCTCCCCCCTAACTCCCATTTATGAAGCCACACAAATGCATTGCCATCATCGCGGTCGTTAGCAAACTCCGTAATACATGCTCGAGGAAGTTCTCGACACTGAATATTCATAGTACTGCGGTTTCGTGGCGAGAGGTGAGCCGACTTAACTTCTCTCCCTCTTTCTCTCTTTTCTATTTTTTTTTCACACTCTCCTCTCGCCTTTAAAACTTCATCGCAGTGATAATGTAAAGACGCCTATACGAAGGTGTTACTTACAACACGTGAAGCGTCGCCATATCTTCAAAGTCCGTCTTAAATATAACCGAGATATTATTTCCTTGAAGATCTCTGAAACAAACAAAAAAATAGAAAGGAAACGATTAGAATATATTCTTGAAATTATTTTGAAATATATATAAATCCGCATTTGAAAATATTAAATCGTGAATCAGATAAATTTTCCTTTAATTTGGTTAAAGTTAAAACCGACCTATCCCAATGAGACTTGTCGCCATATTAAATTCAGAGAATTTTTATGGGTCAACAGATACTCATATACGGGCGGTACAGTTTTTTTTTTTCTTTCTTTACAACAAGGTCAACATCGTTGAGATCTATCCCAAGAATTTCTATATGGGTACGAATTGCTATCGGAAGGGGATCAAAGATGATAGGGTCCATCGAACTGGGAATGTTTCTTCGATAGAACCTTGACGTATTTTCTCGATTGATTCTCGGTATAAAAGAAAAACCATGTACCTTACGAGTGCTTTTAATAAATAAAGAAAAGAGGGGAAAAAGGGTCCATGAAAAAAGAAAGAGGTACGACAAAGGTTTACACGGTACTCTGTTGCTCGGTAAGCGCGAATTTACTCGTTGCCTGCTAGCTGTCGAAAAAGAGGTAGAGGAAGCTAAAGAAGCAGAAGAGATGAAGAAGAGAAGAAAGAAGAGGAGAGGAGGAGTTGAAGAGAAAGAAAGAGAAAAGGAAAAGGAGGAGAAAGACGAGAGGAGTAGCCGTCAAACACAGCCGTACACCAGCCGTCTGCTCTCTCAGAAGTTATTAAGGCCTTATTAAATTGGTTCCTTTTCCAACCCCCTCCCAACTTCACCATCACCAACACCACCACCTCCAACCAGCCGGTCGGTCCTCTTGCAGTGAAACTTTTTACCTGACAAAAAGGCCGACGGTAAGAGCGAGTAACGAGGTCGGCCTATCTAGAGCCCAAGAGCTTTTCTACATCGGCGAGGATTTTTCCTTCCGTCCTTGCTGCCGACGAGACTACGACGAGGACGACGAGTAGCGAAAATTATTCCCTCGTTTTCGCCCCCCTCATCTCCGTCCTTCTCTACTAATAAAGCAAAAACCCATCTTTCTTTCTTCCTTTCGTTCGTTCGTTCGTTCTTTCTTTCTTTCTTTCTTTCCTTCTTTTTTTCGTTCTCCATTCGACGAATTCCACTGAAAATTCTTCCTTCATTTTTCTTTCATAAGATAAGATATAAATCTGTTATAGATTTTAATTTGACATTAAGCCAAAATAATCAATTTCTCCAATGGTTTTACCTCGAATATTCCGAATTTCGAAATAGAATGAAATCAATAGCGAATCATCGATATGGGTTTATGTATCGAATAAGGATAGAAACGGAGTGGATTGGTCTACAACTAATATGCATTTCCAATTGGCACGCGTTCACGCAAATCGCTTGTTCATGATGAACATTATGGCAAATTCAATGGCAATAAATCAATCATCGAATACGTGAGTCCATAAACGAATTATATATCGCATAATTTGGGAAAATTTGATTTACATAAAAATTATATACATAAGTAAAATAATGAAATATAAATATATTGAAGAAAAACAAAAGAAAAAATGTTAAATATTATAATATTTAAAGTGACACGGAACCTCTCGATCGATTAGCTTCCAATAGAAAATCAACGAAGCGATCGACGAAAGAGGCAACCGTGATGAAATTAACGGTCCAATAAATATCCAAATGGCCATATTCGGTTTCCCAGAGAACGGATTATTACGCCCTGCTATATAATCCTGATACTAGTCGAGCAGAGAACGAAAATACATGAGAGAGAGAGAGAGAGAGAGAGAGAGAGAGAGAGAAGAATGCAGAAGGGTGGGCGACGTAGTATCTAATTATCAGTTATTATACCTTAAAGAAGCTCAGGGCAACGAGCGTCGCCGATCGCATTATAGAATCGAGGTTCATTGAGTCTCTCCCTCTCTTCCTCTCTTCTTCTCTTCGTAGCGCGTAATCCACTTTATCGCTCGATTCGATTAATTCTCGACGAGGTAAAACGATCGCGGCTGGCAGGAGAGCTAACGAAGGCACATCGTGGTCCATCGAGGATGTCTACCTCGTCTTTCCGACGTCATCCTCCTCCTTCTCCTCTTCCATTTCTTCGTTCCTGTCGTCATCTTCGTTGTCGTGAATCGTGCCTCCGGCGAAGCTTTCAGGAATTCGACTGAGAGAGATAGAGAAAAGGTGCTCCCTTCTGTTTTGTTCGCACGACGGATTTGTGCTTCCACGAACTCTAATGCGGCTTTTCGCGGTGGTGGCCCACGCCATACTCTGGCTGGTGTTACGCTCAATTAAAATAACTCGGCACCTTCTTGGAATATGATAATGGTGATCGCTCGAGTTATCGCACATCCCGGTATGGATCCTTTGCTCGTCCAGCCGAATCGAAACTCCTTTCGTGAGACCTCAAAAGAGATATGAAGAGAAAAAGAAAGAGAGAGAGAGAGAGAGAGAGAGAGAGAGGGAGGGGAATATAGAGAGAAATAGAGAGAGAGAGAGAGAGAGAGAGAGAGAGAGAGAGGAGGGATGGGAACGGGTCGTAACTCTCAGAAGATGACGCTTTAAGAGAAACGTTACGGATTAACTATGATTAGTCTGCTAACGAAATACGAAGGACTTGCGAAGGGAAGACGAGAGTGAGTGAGTGAGAGAGAGAGAGAGAGAGAGAGAGAGAAAGAAAGAGAGAGATAGTGCATGCTAGTACCTTACCTCATGAAAATTTATTACATCATAAGGAAGATATAAATATTTGCGGTATGAATTATGTCTCGTAAGAAAGAAAGAAAGAGATGAGTTTTGCAATAATGGTATAAGGAAGTTCAGAAATGTTCTTACTCGTCATTTCTGTAGATATTGGACAGAAATAACGTATAAATACTTGCTAAGGCGAAACGATTAAATTCGTTGACGGTGTTATGATATAATGAGAGTGTGTATTTGACTGTACGAAGATCGATATACCGGTACGGTAGATAAATCGAAAGGAGTTACTTCTTAAACGAAACGATCGATCGTTTATAATCGTTTCACGTCGATGGAGATAAATGAATTTATGATATCTCCCGAGTTAAAGCGGAATAACTTTAAGAGAAAGATCGACATCCGCCGTGGTAAGCGTATAAGTCGAGTTCGAATGAACTCTCAAGACAGTATTGTAATAACAACTAGAACGATAGGAAATCTTATGCTAAATGATGTCACGTTTCGAGACAACGCGATTACTTTTGTAACAAATATTCCAATACTCGATCAATATCCTTTCACTTTTAACACGTACACAATATAAGCGTATACCATATTATATTTTTGTATCACAGTTATATAATATATGAGTGAATTCTGGCTAGATAAGAACTAAGAAAATATATGTACGGTTGACATGCGATATTATCCTAGGATTTCGGTACAACGGGTACTTCATCATAACGATCGTAATCTCGTGACGAAGGTCACGAGAGAAAATTCCGTAGTATTTTATTAGCCGCTTGGCCTACTAAATAATTCGACACGGCAATCCGCCTCGACGATCGTAGTGGTTTCAAACGAGGAACGACGAGAACGACGGGATGAAAGGAGACGAAAAGAGACGTGGAAACGTGGAAAGAAATATCGTTCTTTTTCAGAGGGCTATCTTGAATCTGTTCGAGGATGGATAGTGAGCAATTCGTTTTCTAGTTTCTAGCGTCGACACGATCAATGGCTATAATGACGTCCATCGGAAATCCAATCGTGCCTAGACTTGCACGGAACGAAGGATAGATCGAAAGAAGGAAAGAAGGAAGGATGGTAGGTAGGAAGGAAGGAAGGAAGGAAGGAAGGAAGGAAGGAAGGAAGGACGGAAGCAACGCAGGAAGGAACGTAGTCGTTTTCCTCCTCGTCATCCGGTACTTTTGACAAGCGGCTCACGTAGCGGCTAACAAAATTACTTTTCGCATCGTCGGGACGTTCGCTAAATACATTTCCATGGGGGTTTTCACGAGCGAAAGCGGAGACTAAAGCGAAGGAAGAAAATCTAGTAGGACGGTCTGCCTGCCTGTCTATCCAAAGAGATGGCGGCTGCTGCTGTTACTGTTGGTTGTGGTACTGGAGCTGGTTGCTCAAGAGATTCGAATAAAGGATGGGTAGGACTTGCGGGAAAGGAAAGTTGCAAAGAGTATTCGATGGGATAGGCCTCGCTGACTTGTCCAGGGGAATAAGGCGTTGCTATGCGTCTATATTCAAAGCGTTCTGTGGCTTTTGGAAAGGACCGCAAGCAGATGTAATCAAAGTTTGCAGAAAAGCGTTCTATCTATCTCTCTTGTACATCCTCTTCTGTCAGAAGTGGGTAGATTACGTCAGATCCAGATGAATACCCGAATCAATCTTCTTGCGTATTGTCTAAACATGATTTTAACAATACATAAATATTGACAATAAAATCGATATTTTCTTTGATTTCAAAAGCGAATGAGAGAAGAAAAATTAAAAGACGTCGACGTTTGTTTTTCTCTTTCTTTCTGTTTTCTTTCAAACAGAAGAAGGAACAAAGAAGAAAGCGATATAACCGCATAGTGAATTTAATATCGAGTTTGACTAACGTTTGTTGAAGCGTTTGTACGTAACAGTCTTCGGTAGCTACACGTTTCGAGTATCCATCAGTATTATTGGTCTATCTGTTATCGCGTAATGTCATTGAAATTGCCGGAGGCTTGGCTTGGTCGTGAGGGAGTAGAAGGTGGATGATAGAGAGGAGAAAAGAGAGAAAGAGAGAGAAAGCGAGACAGATAGAGAGAGACAGATAGAGAGAGAGAGAGAGAGAGAGAGAGAGAGAGAAATAAAGAAAGAAAAAGAAAGAGAGAGAGAGAGAGAGAGAGAGAGAGAATGCAATGGAAATATCATGTCAGATAAGAAAGAGTACCTTCTCTGAAGGAGCGTACGCACGTCGACACTGAAATGTAAATGGAATCTCTTGATTGAGTTTAACGGTAGGTGGAGAAATGGAGATAGAGGGAGAGAGAAAGAGAGAGGAAAAAAAGGAGGAGGAGGAGGAGGAGGAGGAGGAGATTCTACGGCGGTGGAAGCGTCGATGATGCTCGGTCTGGAGATACATCGTGAATCGAAGGAAGAATAAAAAGAGAAAAAGAGAAAAGGCATCGACTCGATTTGACGTATCGACGGCTTTCCACTTCGATTGCTCGTTCCTCCCATCAGAACATAGCGTGATACAAAGAAACGAAAGGAATGTTACGTTAAATGTCCATTTTGTAGTGGAACGCATCGACATTTCGCATTTTATCGTTAAATAGAGACAAATTCGTCGTAGTTTTTTGTCGTGAAGGTGGTAGCATTACACGTTTGAAAAACTGCGTCACAATTCAAAAGCCGTCATAATCGACGGCGGTAAGGTACATTAAAATTTAACGGCTGCTATTTATCATACGTTAGTCGTCATCGTCGACTGAATTGATCGAAAGACTTGCGGTGGTCGTGCAACTTTCTCGGAACCGGATGATCCTTATCGCCGGTGAAACGAGATTCGTGACGAAAAGGGAGGATCGTTAAAAGGGTCGAAATAAAAGTCGACGAGGTTTTCTTCGTAGTTTATAAAGAGAAATCGATCCTTTTACCGTCTCGATTTTTATCGTAGTCTTTCGTTTTCAACGTTTGTCAATGAGGAAGCAAGGCAAAGCAACAAAGGCACTTAAAAATATATATCGAGAATGTGGCGTGTACATTACATACGTAATACGTGAGAAGAGTGAATTGTATAGGAAGGAGGAGAATAAGAAGGAGAAGGAGGAATAAGAAGGAGAAGAAATAGAAACGGGGCGTTGTGAAACTCTCGCGTCTGAATTTATTGGGCTGGCTCGCCTCCAGATGAAACTTCTTTTTTGCTCCTCTACGCTTTCTGGTCATTCTTCATCCAGGATACCGCTCGCTCGCTCGCTCGCTCGCGAGTAAGCGAATAAGCGAACGAGCGAGCGAGCGCGTCAACCCAGTAAAATCAAATATTAACGATCGCCCGCTCGCGTAGAATTCTCCCTCGTTCGTGCGTGTATTTACGGCGGTAATACATCGACGATACCGGAGGATGACCCAACCGAGTGATATATTATCCCGTCGCCGTCACTCTTTCGTACGAATAAAAATTACACGGGGATCGGTGGCCCGAGGAAGATAGCCGCTTCCTCCTCCTCCACCTCCACTACCACCTTCTTCGTTGACGACGACAACGACGCATCGTCGCTGAGAAACGTTAATAACCAGGAGAAGAGCGAGAGAGAGAGAGAGAGAGAGAGAGAGAGAGAGAGAGAGAAAGAGTATTTCTGATGAAAGAAAAAATACGATACTCCTCTCGTAATTATGCTGTGCTACGTCGGCTACTTGTAATCTTCGCTTCGAAGATCGAGCGATAAAAAATATTACCAACAGAGAGAGAGAGAGAGAGAGAGAGAGAGAGAGAGAGAGAGAGAGAGAGAGAGAGAGAAAGAAGGAAATAAAAAAAGTAGCAAAAAATAGCTCTCACCCACGAGCAACACCTTTAACAGTAGACGTAATATCGTTGTCCTTGGAACAAAAAAAATCTTCCCTTTCCATCGAATTTAAACCGATCGCAAGGCGCGAACACGTAGCGTTCGTTGGTTGTGTTAAAGCTCACGCGGCTAGGCGTGCCGATTAAATCATGAATAAGAAACAATGGGTAATAGGTAGACGGGGGAGGAACGCGTTTGTTTTTCGCCTCGTCGATGCATTAACACGACGCTTCGTGACTTTTTGCTCTTTTAAGGAGTATGAGAGATACTCGTCGGATAAAGAGAGGAGGCACACGTACACAAACAAAGAAGAACTTTGTACCTTGGGTCTCATGCAGAACAGAAATTAACGTTTTGTAAATGAATTTAGATTTAAAAGATAATTATATTAAAGAAGGAGATAAGAAATATAATTAAGAATTTATGTAATGTTCTAAAGGGAAAATATTATGATAGAAACACGTTAAACCGTGAAATTCTCTTTGTCGTTTAACTTATCAACGCGTCGTGGACTATATTATCCTTCTGCATTAAAGAACCTATATATATATATATAAGAGAGAGAGAGAGAGAGAGAGAGAAAGAATGAGAGAGAGTAAAGACAAGCTCTTAATTCATGGTATAGCTCGACGTTTCCATTCACAGTGAATGTCATGTTCCTTAGATATGCTCGAAAAGTGAAATAACAATCGTTTGCTTGCGGTGGTGCGGTGTACCACCGGCGTAATTCGCATACCGCTTTTAGTGTTCGCGAGTTAGCCGTAGCGACCGCCAGTGCCCAACCGGACGATTTTAACGTATGTACGTCCGTTAACGGGGATTGACGCGAGGGTTTGTTCTCCAACCGTTTATACGCTCTACTCTCTCCTCTCCCGTGCTTCCCTAAAGCGTCAAATCCATTGTTGCGCCACATTCAAGCTCCTCCGCCGACGAATATTCGTTGAGAACTCTGCTCTAACTACCTCCTCGAAGATGACTTGTCAGCGAGTCTTGATCCTGAATTGTTTACTATTCGGAGAGATATTCCATGAAGAAACTTATATATCGTACGTTAACGAGCTAGTAGAGTTGATTTTGAAACTAAGATTAAGATTCCGTTCTATTTTATAAATCAAGATCAATATCTTTAGAAAAAAAAAAAGAAAAAAAATATTGAAAGAAAACGTACGAATAAAAATACTTTAAATAGTATTTCTTTCGAAATAACTTTTCTAGTATAACCATTTAGATTGTGCAATTGCTCGATGTATCCCATTCTAAAATAAGATATAACAATTAATCGTAGGAGAAAGAATTCAGAAGAAATCGAAAAAGAGAATCGTTTTTGTTAATTACGATCCGTTCTACTTACTCTTTCTTGTCGAGTTGAAAAGAAGAAAATAGAAAATAATTACGTTTTATCGAACGAAGAGGAAATTCTCGTCTCGTTGAACCGTCGAAACAATTTCAGTTTGCTGGCGTCAAAAGACAAATGTGCAAGATCTTAACAAGCTCAACGTGGTCGATTCTGGTTCTTTGGTGAACGATATAGAAAACTTTCTTAAATCGACCCTAAAGGATATTATCTATTATTTCTCTATACTCTTAGCAACGTGGATCGTCGTTTTATCGACTATAGCTCTCTCTCTATATATACTATACACGAGTCTGACTTTTATCACGTTTCTCGTAGATCTCGATAGCACCTTTTTTTCTTTTTTTCCCTTTCTCAAGAGAGATAAAGGAGAAGGAGAGGAAGAGGGAGAGAGAGAGAGAGAGAGAGAGAGAGAGAGAGAGAGAGAGAGAGAGAGAGTTCGATAAAACGGTGCGATCAGTGCGAATGGGAACGTGCTCGACTCGATTTAGAACGATGCTCCCACACTTCTTCCTCTCTTTTCGTCTTCTCTCTCTCTCTCTCTCTCTCTCTCTCTCTTTCTCACTTTCCGAGGATCACGACGCGATAAATTCATCGCCGAGTTTCTCCCACGAATCGTCGTTTAAAAATAAAAATAAAACCAAAATAGAAAAAAGAGAGAAGAAAGGAGAATTACGGTCGAGCGTCGAATCGATAAATCGCGCGATTCGAATCCGTGTTCCGCTCGCGAAAATAAAAGTATTAAGGCGAACGACATGGCGAAACGCTTATAGGTGTTCGTTCATTCGTTCGTTCGAGGGAAATGGAATATAACTAGCGTGGCCGGAGTATTTCTCTAGGAGACGATGATAAACGTTTAAAAAGCGACTAATTAGCAATTACATCTCAGGTTGGTATATACGTTAAACGATGTTATGTTCTTGCTACCTGGAACGTACACTGTTTATCCGGGAACATATCTAACAGAGTATCCATCTCTTATTTTGTCATACATAAATATCTTTCCTAGGCTAGTAGTATGTAATATTCAATGGTACAATTATCGTAGCTCATTTTTCCATGTCCTCTTATTCTCTTATTCTCTCTTAATTTCTCTCTCTTTCCACTCTTTCGGTCTTTTTTTCTTTCTCTCACTAACCCTATCCCCTATCTCTCTCTCTCTCTCTCTCTCTCTCTCTCTCTCTCTCTCTCTTTCTCTCTCTCTCTCTCTCTCTCTCTCTCTCTCTCTTACTCTCTTCTTTCGTGCGATACAGAGTTAGAGTTATTACCGGAGTTATTACTGTTCCACGGGTAGACTAAAATATGCGACACACGAGCCTGTAGGTATACGTAGAAACGAGAGTGAGCGAGAAAGAGCATGGCACACCTCGCGTGAACTCTCGTGCCGGGGTCAGACGTGGATAAATGTTACGCACGATCTGCGTAGAAGTTCGTGCCAGCCCCGGCGGAACGTTCGCGCAAATATCAACGTTGCAATACGGTAATAGGAAATATACGATCCCTCCTACGCGTTGCACTCGTCCCTCTCTCTCCCTCCCTCTCTCTCTCTCTTTCTCTCTCTCTCTCTTTCTCTATCTTTCTATCTCTATCTTTCTCTCGATGATCACGAGCCACAGCCTTTCGAACGAATAGCCTCGATTGCGACTTGCCCCGACTCGTCCGCGACGAGCGAGAAGATTTTATTGATGTCGAACGTGTTCGCCGTTGCTGTAAATTGACAAGCTACAAGCCGCGCTTTTCGCCGATGATTTATCTTGAAGAGAAACGGTCCGAGGAAAAATTCATTGAAGAATGCAAAAACGATATGTGTACATACATACGTACTGCGTTTAGTCTCTCGAGAACGCCGCTATGATACGGTGGCTTAATGAAAGTGTGTAATGGGCTGAAATACGCGTACATATATATATATATATATATATATATATATATTATACCTATGTATATTCGCGAGATAAATAGGATGCGTACTTGGCATGTGTATTAAAAAAAAAAAAAAAAAAAAAAAAAAAAAAGTAAAAATAGGAGGATAAAAAATATAAAATGAAACGTCGAGAATTCGCAGTAACGTGTCACTGCAAACGAATACATACGTAAAGCTGGAACTAAACCACTCTCGTCTATTTTTCCTTAAAAAATATTTGTTCATTTTTTTGCTTATATTTTCCGCGGCACGTTATGACTACGAGACTGATCGAATTTTCAAGTTAAAAACTATCGTCGACGAATGTTTTTCTTGCTCATCGGCACCAACGAAAGAGCCTCCTTTCAGCAACTCGACGACGACGAAAACGACGACGACGACGACGACGACAACGTCGATGCTTCGTCGACCTTTTGCACGGCTCGAAACGAGAACGTTGGCTCTCCATGGAAAGTCGAGCTTGTTTTTCCGCGCATAACCGTTCTTTCGCCGCACGACACGTTCCGACACAAAGAGCTCCGATCAATTTTTTTGTTCTATTTTCATTTCATATCTAACGATTCGACGCTCCTGCTGGACCGACGCTTTTATAATAGCGATAATAATAAAAATAAAAATCGTACTGAAAGTAATAATACTAATAATAATGGTAATAGTAATAGCACGTTATTCAACGAACATTGAAGCGAAATATGGTACGGTAGAGGCCAGGAGAATGGAAAGGAATAAAGGGAAGTAAAAGTAAAAGAAAAAATCGTGCTAGGTTGGACTATTTTCTAGGCGGTCTTTTCGCGTCGAGAAATTCTAGAAAGGTTTTCGCGGAGAAAGGTTTTCACGGAGAAAGAGAGAGAGAGAGAGAGAGAGAGAGAGAACGTAAACGCGCTCCGCACGTGCTCGTACTTCCGGCTCACGAAGCTTTTCGTTTAATTGCTCGAGAAGCGGGCCAAAAAAAGATTGTAATTGCTCGGTGTACTCCTAGCCTTTCGACCGCGGTGAAAATTGCGGAACGAATTGTCGGCGAGCTGTCGAGAGAGAATAAGGCGCGTTGGTAGACATAATAATGGACAAGGTAGGGTAATCGACCGAAGGTTAGTACCACGCGGAAAAAAAAAGAAACCAAAAGAAAATAGGTGAAAATAGGTATACAGGCTATCGAAAAAAGTTATCCTGGAACTTCAACTACTTCTAATCTAGACGATTATGCTTTCAATATTTTTATACAAATTGATATGATCATGATATAAAATTGTATTTAATTGAAAACGAGTTTGGATGTTGTAAAACATAAAATGTTATTGTTTCAATAATAATATCAAATATATGCAATTTCGTTTGTCACGATGAGTAGGCAGTACTATCAACCTTTTAAAAAATTGAGGATATCTTTTTTCAACGCCATGTAAAGTAAAGTGACTTTTCGCGTAATCCGCCTACCTTTTTTACTCTCTATCTCTTCTCTCTCTCTCTCTCTCTCTCTCTCTCTCTCTCTCTTCTACTTCTTCTTCCTCGTCGTCGTCGTCGTCGTTGTCGTCGTTGTTTCGATCTCTCTCAAGGATCTTTACGCGGTCGTATACGCCGTGCAATTATTTTCATAATCTAGTAGACGCATCGACGTCGGCGAGTCGACGAAGACGGAGAAAGAGAGTGAGAGAGTGAGATAGAGAGAGAGAGAGAGAGAGAGAGAGAGAGAGAGAGAGAGAGAGAGAGAGAGAGATAGAGAGAGAAAGTGGAGGAGAGAGAGAAGGAGCAAGCGTGGGCCCCTAACGAGCCGCTCCACCTGTCGCGGTTGCATAAAATGCAATTAATGGAATTCCGCGTGGGCAACGCCGGTCCAGTATCCTTTCGCAGCCGTTTATGGCACACACCAGCCTTTGTCGTTCACCAACGAGCGCTCTTTAACGCCTCGCGGCTTCTTTAATCCCTTTTTTTCCTCAATCCAAATAAGATCCTTACTTTTTATGAAACTTGTACTGGCCGAAGATTAATAATTAGTATATATAAAGGTCGAAACTGTTGAAAGTGGTCACAAATTTTCATTCGGAGTAACAACTTTTATCTAAAAATCAATTTCTACAATATCCCTCTCTCGCAGAATTTTCTCTCTTTCTCTCTTGATATCAAACACATAAAAGTTTATACGACCTAACCGTCCTATCGTCCGCTACTATCTTCCCTAGAAAAAAAAAATGCATTCTATCAAATTGGAACAATGGAACAGCCCTCTCAATGTAACGTATATGTACATATACACACACACACACACACACACATATATATATATATATAAATATACATATATGTATCTACATACACGTCAGTGAGAACCTATGAATTCAGGCGCGTTTTTGCAAATAAATCATATTTGTAACAGTTCCCGGTCTCGCTCTACAATAAAGAAAAAAAGGAAAAAAAAAAAAAAAGAAAAAAAGATAAAAAGAAGAAAGAACGAACGAGATGGAATTGTATTTCGGATACAAGAGGAGAATGCAAATTCGTTATCATTTACGACGATAAAATTCCGAGGAAAGTCATTCGGGTGGGGTTGCCGTTCGATACGGGGAAAAAAAATAAAAGAATGAAATAGAAATAAAAATCAATTACGTGAAAACAAATAACCGTATTGCTTTCAACGAGGATTCCAGCGATTATTGGATAAGAAGAAGCGAAGCACTTTCGTTTCGATTAAAAATCCGTAGGTTGTTTGCGGGCTTTGCGGTTCTCACGATTCGTTCGCAAACGATACTCCTTTTCCTCTTCTTATTTCGGTGCTTGTTAAATCACAACGAATGCGTATACGAAATATTTCGTTGTGTAGAATCGAGTCAACGAAGGAACCAAGTGGAAAGAGTGAGCGAGCGAACAGCACGCACGCGCGCGTGCACGAAGCGGCTACGAGTAGAACTTAAAAGGGTGCGTGTCAGTGACGGTAGTAGCGGTGTGCTTTCATGTTCAGAAATCAGGCGTCTAAATCTAAACGGCGCCACGACACGACGTCTCTCACCGTGCGTCGTCTAATTACCGTTAACGCGACCCGCTTAATTAACGCTAACATTAACGTCTATGAACGTCCCCATCGCGGACTTGCTCTATTACCTTCTCTCTCCCTCGTCCTTTTTCTCTTCTACTTGTTCATCGACGCTTATTTGCCTATCGATCATTCCACCATACCTTTATGTTTTTTTTTCTCCTTCTACGTAACGTAATAAGCCAGTGTAAATTACATTTTCCGTCGCTATGCCTTGCGATGTGTGCAAGAAAAGCAAAAAAAGAAGACGAAGAAGAAAAGAAAAAAGAAAAGGAAGGTGGTAATAAATGTAAAGGAAAAAAAAAGACAGAACGTGGAGAAGTCGCGTTGTAGCTTCTTTGTAATAACTTTTTAAACGAGTTTGCACATTAAAGTCAAGCAGCTCGAGTAAAGATTACCTTTTTACGTCCTTCTGTTTCAATCTGCTGTCGACGAGATATCGAGGGCCCTTTTCTTTTTTTTTTTCTTTTTTCTGAGTTCACCGTTCGAAATCGAGCGAAAACAGAAAAAGAGAAACCCACGAGAACATCGATCGGGATACAGGACGCGATAAATAAATTCGCGGTAGTAGGCGCGGATTTAATGGCACAATAATTTTCTCCGTCGGGCCATTTATAAAATTGTGCAAAATGCCGAGTTGCTCCTGGAGGTTCGCAGATAGCATCGTGCCGACCCCCCACAGCTGGCTTATATTTGCATGTTATTGCACGGGGGGTCCTAGCCGCAAAAACGTATTACGGAACGAGTCGTAAAACGCTCAGAGACGAGCGTGCTCTACTTTATGCGACATCGGCTTCCAGGGTCAAGGAAATAAACCTCTATTCACGCATTATATCGTCGCGTGAACCTGCTAGCTCGCGAGGCCGCTTTTACCTACATATCTTAATTAATGCCGACGTTGATACTTCATCGTACCTTTTTCTGGTAATCTTCCTACGTGCTGCGAAAGAATTATGTGAGAAAAGTTATATACAAATTTTTTTTCATTTTATTTTATTTCTTTTTCTCACCTCCTCGTATTCGACGTGTATTTTAATATTTTTCTTCTCTAATTATTTGCGACTTAATTATGACGAAAAAATATAACGATAACACGTGACTCATTAGGATCAAAATTCGTATGATTATTCTAGAAAGAAATGCAAGTTCGAAAGTCGTAAATGAGAATGGAAAAAACGTATGTAGTAGGTCGAATGAGAGATGCATCGAATTTCGCTTTCCCAACTAAATGTCAAACGTATAAGCAATGTAAAAGTAGCGATCCTGGACGCGTTTGGCAGGTGTTACCTCGTAGTGCGGCCTCCCTCGAAAGCAATTTTGGTAGCGTGTAACTTGCACGCGTGGCTTGTGCTTGACTGTCTGCATACACACACACACACACACACACACACACATTTATATATATATATATATATATATATATATATATATATATATATATATATATACATAGATATAGATACACAGTATATATAGGTATGCAGATTGGACGGCCACAGGGAAAATGGAAAAGTTGTTCGGTCTATGACGATGCGATATCGTTAACTAAATTGGTGAATGAAATAAAAAAATAAATAGAAAAAAAAAAATAGATAGGGAAAAACGAACTGACATATACTTTGTTTTTATTTTTTCAAATAAAAATATTTCTTTCATATAATGCATAAACATTATATTTGCAATTAACGTCATAGCCAAACAAATTTATTTAAATGTAAATATATGTTAAATGTACGAAGAAGACACGAATAAATCCGGATCGTATCCCAAATCGTCGTTATATTCTTTTTTCCCAAGTAAATTAGAGGGACCACCGTGACACTGTATCTTTTATGCTACTCTGAATAAAGAATAGATGTCGTTCGACTTAAATGCCCTTAGTAATACCCTCGTCGTTGGCTCGGCATACCGACATGGTAGAAACTTATCTTAATTAGCGGATATATTCGAACGTATCGTCTCTCTTCTCTTCGTGAGGGCAGAACGAGTATCGCGTGGTATGTTTAACGTCGTGCGTGAAAGAATTTTCGAAACTAAACGGCAAGATGTGATACTTCAATATCAATATTTATATAATTATAGTAGATAAAATTTTATTTAAACTACGTTGAACCTTTTTCCCTCTATATTTTATTACGTGAATCCTTTTTCTCTCTCTTTTCCAACTTCAATGAAAACGATTAGAACGGTGTAATTCGATTTTTAACTATTATTCATGTACCATCGGGAAATTATTATGCGGAATTAAAATGCTTATTTGAGTGTAAGCGTCAACGAGACTCAAAGAGAAGTCGTCGAAATAAAAAAAATTGAAAACAAAACCTCGAAAAAAAAAATGCAAAAAAAAGAATCATCTGGTCGACATGCCAGCAGGTCTGTCCCAGCAAACACAGCCGCGTGTCCTTCTTCTATCAGAGGTAGAGTTTTAATTGGCGGACATGGCCAAGCGGCCGAGTATTACTTTTCGTGCAGTTGTAAACAAACTCTCCTTCACCTCCGAACCTCTCGCTCTTCTCTCTCCCTCTCTCTCTCTCTCTCTCTCGATACATTTCAAAAGAGATGATACACTGCCGTGAACAGACTATGTTCCACGCTAATTGATAGTCTCTATTTTATCCACGAACGCCGAGCTCGCTTTATTACCGTATGCCTGTGAACGAAATGTCATATCTAGCATCACGTTACGGTGCGTGAGTACGATAAAGAGAAAAAGAGAGAGACAGAGAAAGAGAGAGAGAGAGAGAGAGATTTAGCTGTAGAACGATGCTATTGCTTGGCCGGTTAATGGGCACGCGCGTTTTATCGATGCGCGCGAAATGCAAATAAATTCGGCGCGCATGCAAAAGTAAAATTTGAATTTTTACGCTCGAGCATATTTATGACGACAATAAAAGTCGTCGGCGCGTTTACCGCGGCTCGCACTTTCCGCTCTCAAACGAGCTTTCCCGCCAGTTGCTCGTTGATGCTTTCGATTCACAATTTTCGAATTGCTGCTGACTCGTTCGCGATTCAATCTATTCTCAATGTATAGTATGCTTACAGGAGTATGAAATCATTTCTAAAGTTACGTTCCGTTTATCGTAAATGATGTGTTACGATGTGTATATATATATATATTGCTGCTTGCAAAGAAATTTTCTTTGACTACGATAATTTATGTTCGATGAAAGGGTAAAGAAATTTTTACGAACGTTGCAAAAACATGCATTTTCTTACAAAGAGTTAAGAAAGAAGTTAGAGAAGAAAGAGAGAGAGAGAGAGAGAGAGAGAGAGAGAGAGAGAGAAGCAACAGCAAAAATAGAAGGCTGCCAAGATCGCTCCATAATCTTTACGCAAAATTGCAAATTCTAAGTACGCAAACGATTTGCATAGCATATCCAACCTGCGTTACTCTTTCTTTCTCTCTCTCTCTCTCTCTCTCTCTCTTTCTCTTCCTCTTTCTCTTTCTTTCTTTAACGTACCACCTTTCATAAACCGAAAATGCTGAATATGTATACCTAGCACTTTCTTTCTCGAAGATTAAATGCGTCTGTGGGTTGGTCGATTTATTTAAACAATGAGGCAGAAAGAGCTAAAGTACTATAGAAAAGAAAAAAGGAAGAGAGAGAGAGAGAGAGAGAGAGAGACATATTATATAGTCAAAACTTATTTCTCTGGCGGCGGAAAATGTCGAGAAGGTGCGTGATATCCATGGGGGGGCTGTTGCTTCTCCGCGAGCTCGTTCCAACAGAGAAATCGTGGTTGTAAATGACCACAAATGGCGCCAATAAATATCAACGTTTTAATTAACATAATGCAGCACTTTAATTGCGCGACATTTATCGTTTGTTAGGACCCCCTTCACTTCGTCTTTGTCTGTCTGGTTTTCTCATTCTATCGCGTTCTACGAAAGAGCGAGAATGAGTCGTGTAAGAGAAAGAGAGAGGGGAGAGGGAGAGAGAGAGAGAGAGAGAGAGAAAGAAAGAGATCGCGTCTCGCTTTAATTGCAGCAGGCGCGTAATTATAAAAGCGAACGACCGAACGAACGAACCAGCGTGGTATGTAACATGAGAGAGAAGAAAAGAGAATATCGAGTATTTCCGACGTAACCATAAACGTTCGAAATTGGTTTCGAGAGGTCCATCGTAAAATTTTTCTTTCTCCTCCTCTCCACCTTCCTTTCGAATCTTTCGTGTCTCTTACACTTTACTTCTTTCTTTCTTATTTATTTTTTCTTGCAATATGTATGTAAGCATGACGAGCATTCAAAACGCCGATTAAAAAAGCAAACTTGCTTCATGCTGTTTCCATTAAGCGAGGTAGAAGAAGCAGCCTCGCTAATTACAATAATGCGTCTGGAATAAGAACATTCCTTCTCTCTTACTGTCTCTCTTTCTCCCTCTCCCTCTCTCTCCCTCTATTTCTCTATTAATCTCTTTCTTTCGCTTTATAATCGCTCGCGAATAGCGTGCTCATGTTTCTTGTTGCGAAACGAAGCAGAGTTACAAACGAGCACCGATTCTCAAACGCTATAAAGTACGGAACGCCGTTTACCTTAGTCTATGGAATTCCCTGAGCGATGCTGCGGCTGTTTCATATAAAGAATAATGGATGATGTCTATTTGGATTTCATCGTTTCGTTTGCGAACATATATCGCTGTGAGATTCACCGGTGGTGGTTCGCTTGCATATCTAACTTTTCCGGATAACAAAGAAAATAGGACGATGCATAGACAAAGGAGCAGAATCGATGGGACAAGTCCTTACGATATAAAATGAATAAAAACTTTAATTCCGATCGAGATATTCCATCCGTTCGCATCGTTCGCCGGCGTAATGCGATTTATATGCTTTCGTCGATTTTTCAACGGAGGAAAAAAATTTTGCGATGGGAATCGTGAAAAATGAAGTTCTCCATTAGACGTCTGTCCATTACGGGAAAATATTTCGATCTCATCTAGTACTAATGGATTCGCAATCTTAATAGATTCGACTTTACATGCTTCGATTCGATTCGTTTCGACGTTATTCGTATCGGATACGACAGCTATACGTCGTCGAATATCATTCGTAGATGTTCATTCACTTTGCATTGATCCCTCTATACGTTACTATGTTAGGTACATAAGTTATTTATGTCACTAACGCAGAAAAAAATAAATAAATATGAAAGCTAGATAACGAGACACATATCTCATTTAACTCGACACGTATTTCTTAACTACGAAGCGAGTGATAAAAAATACATCATAGCGATATAATCGCCAGACAATAGATCGTTGATCAACGTACATTTTACAACATCGAAAGGGCCCTCAGGTCTGGTCACGTATCGGAATTATATTCGCTTCTGCTTGCGTCACAAAACAATAGAGGTTTAGGTAAGCGTAATCCTTTCACCAATATTTGCTAATTCAACTAAGTACATTGAGTATACATACATGCATAGACGTCTGAACATCTTATCTTGGTCGTCTCGAATCACCAAGAAATTCAATCTTCCTATAAGGTAATCTTTGGAAATTCTTTCATCGATATCCGTACAACCGAAGTGTAGAAATTCTCTTGCTAGATTAGATATTATAAGCCACGAAACGAGCGCACGAACACATTGACGCAGTTTGCGGGTAGCTCGGGTGCGATAAAACCGCAATATCGAATTGATATTAATTAGCCGCGAGAAAGTACCATAAAGACATTACGCCGGCGTACCACAGGTCTGAGTAATTATTGTCGGTTTAATGCCCCATCGAGCGTGGATGAATCCCCATAGGATATGTTCCTGCAATGTGCCGCGAAAGCTGTTGTGTTACGCGCGTGCATTGCGAAGTGTGGAAGAGGAAAAAGAGGAGAAGGAAGAGGGAGGGAAAAAAAAGAGAGAAAAGAGAGAGACGATCATGGTGTTAGGGGTGGTCGCTTCGTTTATCCTCAATTTTTATGCTTCCTTACTTTCGCGACCACCATCATTGGCCCTGCTTTCCATGCGTATCACCGTGACGAGCTTTCAGCGTTAAATAATAACGACGTAGCCGTTTATAGAACGAATTCCCCAACGTTCAACCTCGTTTATGACCACATTAAAATCTAAAGAAAGACGGTTTTCTTAGCTCTTTTCTTGCTTCTAGGTAGTAAAAATTTTATCATAATAAGGGAAACTAAAAAAAAAAAAAAAAAAAAAAGAAAGAAAAGAAAAAAAAACTAAAGACAAAAAAAAGAAATAAATGCAAATTTCGGAGAATAATCCCGTTATCTTGAATACGAAATTAAATGAGAATTATCTATAACTATAAGCTAAACATTTATATCATCTTCAACATCTTCGTAATGTTATATAGATAGAAGAGTAATGGTTAGACCAATCAAGAACGTATTAAACGCGATAGGCTTATGTGAAGTCAATTTCACGTTCGAACCTATCATCTCGTGGTCTGCCATATCCAGCCGCATATCTACGTACACATGCAAGCGGTCAAACTCATGGCTATGCACATCTTTCGCCGTGGGACTCGTAATTGCAATGGAGCCAAGGGCTTCCTGCATTAGCGGATTTGGTCGACGATAATTTCGTGAAATCCTGATCCTCAACGGTACTATAACGTGCTCGTTCGTTGAGTATATCGTACTTTATCGTTGTGCTTCCGTTTCTTTGATGTCTTCCTTCCGTAGTCCTTCCGAGAATATTCACAGAATACGATGCTATGTATAGGTAGAGATTACAAGAAAATGTATAGGATGCTGCAATGATGTTCTTCCTGCTAGGTTCCGACTCTACGATAGCGATATCTTTTGCTTGTGATGTCGAAATTATAGATAATATGCTATTGTCTTAGAAACCAAAGTAATATACAAGTATATAAACATGGACGAATGAAATAGAATATACATATTAATTAATAAATTCGAGAGTGAGAGAGAGAGAGAGAGAGAGAGAGAGAGAGAGAGAGAAAGAGAAAGAGAAAGGAGGAGAGATTAAATGTTATGAATTATTGCGAGTAGAGAAATAAGAAACATCTGTACCAACATTTATGAACGCACAGGACTCATGCATAACTTCGTTTGAGATTTCGTAAAAACATTGTAAACAAAAAGACAAGACGAAGAAACTATTCACATGGTGACATTATTATTGATACTTTTAATGACAATATTGTTAACATCTCATTAAGAAACCAAATCACTTCGATTATTATCTGTTTCCTTGTTACAATTATATGGTCAATATTAAATGCGCTTTGGTCAGGAACTAATCGATTTGGAATCGAATTTAATCGACGATTTCTCGATAAAACGAAAATTTCATACTAAACCATCGATAGAGTTAATTTCTCGTGTATGGACGAGTCCATATACATCGTAGTTTACATCCTTCGTTATCGATACGATATTATCGAAGTACTACGGCGAGTTTGATACTGTACTTTGGTCGCAACCCAAGGGACTCGCCGTTAGAGGCTCGGTACAGCGTATTAATTTAATGGCACGAAGTGGGTCAATGCCGGGAAGAGAAAGACCGAGAGAGAGAGAGAGAGAGAGAGAGAGAGAGAGAGAGAGAAAGAGAGAGAGAATGAGATAGGGTAGATGACTACGGTATATCGCTTTTACGAAGGGTACGACACGAACTCGTTCTCTTCTCCCCAGAGCGGAGCTTCCCAGGTAGAAACACACAACTGCGGACTGAGCTCCGTGTGTCTCTACCGAGATTTGCATCCGAAAAGGGGGAGCACCGTGCGAGCTTAACTCTAACTGGAGTTTCCGGACGCGTCGGCGAATAGCACGGAAATTTATTGCAGCTCGGTTATACGGCTTCCTTTGAGCTGACGTCGGAAAATCAAGAAGTGCACATCGCTCGATCTATACGCGTTACGTTTTCCTTTTCTCTCGATCGGATGCATATATGTATCCAATGTGTATGTACGTACGTAATTATATATACATACTCATATATGAATAATAATGACGAGGCAAAGAGTACTCGGGAGCACCCTTTTTCCTTTTCTTCTTTTTTCGTTCCCTCCTCCGAGATCTAGATTAATCGATTTCAAGGAAAAAACATCGTGTCGCTTTTAAATATTCATTTCGTTTAGCAAGAAGAAAAAAAGGAAAAGAGAGAAAAAGCCTCCCTTGTTGGTCTCGTTAAGCAGCAACTCTTCGGGCACGGTTCGTCGAATCGGTCGCACGTGCAAAATTCGCATCTTTTCCCGTCACGGGGGGAGGGACGGGGAGCGTACGAGGGTGTTGCTTTAAATATAGAGTCCGTTGAGACTCTCTTTCTCTTTTCCCGACATCTTCGGGTCGGGAGAGAGAGAGAGAGAGAGATAGAGACAAACGCGCAAGGAAGGATGCCCACACGCTCTCAAATGTATTTTATAGGAGTGTGCGTTAGTACCTACCACTCGCGAAGCTGGTCAGAGCCGGTTATAGCGTTATGTCACGTTAATAACGTCCAGCCCGCGGCTGCCTTTCTTGATCTTTCGGCTATCCGAGGCATTCGCATTTGGGCGAGGGTGCCTGTAGACGACTTTGAAGCTTTAATTAATGACGGCCACGAGGAACGACCCTCACCGACAAAGAGGAACCGTGGAAATTGCGTCTCTTCCCTCCTCATTTACGCGACGCCATCGTTAAGTTTATGTTCAAAACGTACACCGGCGATAAATAATTGTCTCGAGTACGATCGTCAGCACTAATGCAGTGGAAATAGATTATTAATCGCACTCGATTTCCGAAGACACGAACATGATTTTGTAATAAATAGAGAAAAAAATATTTATTATACGAGTCGATTGATCGAATTTGAATTCTTAGGACACCCGTTGTATTTGGCCCGTAGTACGATTCATGGTACGATAATCGACGGTGATCGACCTCTCCCAGCCTCGAGTGCCGCCCTCTCAGGAGTTCAACGAGCCGGTTGTTCGAAGAGCAACGAGGAGGAGCCACGTGCGATTCGCGAAAGACGACCAGGCAAGTTCGTATTTATAAATGGCGCACTCGAGAACTTCCCAGCCGACGGTGGAAGACGTAGGTCTGGACGAGGATCGAAAACAGAAGAACAAGAAGGAGATAGAAGATGAGGAGAAACAGGAGAGGATCGAGAGAGTAAGAAAGGAAGAAATGGAGAAGAGAAGAGAAGAGAAGAGAAATATGAAGAAGCGACGGCATTGAACACGTCAAGGGATCATCGACAAGCTCTTCGACAAGAGCCGGGAAGCTTGAAACTGTAGCCGGATATATATGCAAATTCTTCGACTCACCGCAGACTCACGAGGAACCTATCATTTGCTTGGCTTTACGATTTAACCCAAGCTTCGCGTCGAATAATTTGGTCAGAGAGCAGCATTCTGTTCCGAGATTAAAGGCTCACAAATTTTGAACGGCCAGACAGCAGCTGTCCGTAGGCGAGAACTTTACGATACGTTTGCCTACTTCTTTTCGCAATTTCGAGTATTACAAATATCGTTCCATGATCTTCTTCCTCCATTCTTCCTTCCTTCTTAATACATATCTACAATTCGGGAATGTATTTTTAAGCGAAGAAGAACGTCTGATTCTTTGAAAGAAAAAGAAGAAGATAAAACAGATGGAAGAGGAGAAAAGAAAAAGGGATAAGAGAAAAGGGGATAGAGGGAAATAAATGATATACACTCGTTATAGAGAATTTTAGTTCGAATAACATTATGCAAATGGTCCGATTGCAGAGTACGATTTTATTCGAGGATCGATCGATTCGAGAGCTTCCTTTCGGAACGTGTCGAGTGCAGGATCACAATGAGATAGTAGTATAGGATAGGATAGGATAGGATAGGATAGGATAGGATAGTAGAGTATAGGATATGGTAGGATAGGATAGGATAGGGAAGCACGTAAGAGTTCGCACGCGCACATCCTGGCTAAAACGAAATCGATGGGATTTGGTAATTCTCGCTTGTGTACCGTGTAAACAGACGTTTCTGCTTCACCCTCGGTGAATTCGTGCTCGATGCCGTGCGTCGGAATATGAACCTAAGTCGCTCGTGGATATTGGCATTATACGTGGCTTGATAGTGTTTAGTTACGAGATGAACGATTAATCCTGCCTGAGCCATGATGAAATAAGAACTCTCTCTTTCTCTCTCTCTCTCTCTCTCTCTCTCTCTCTCTCTCTCTCGAAGAGCTACCTGAACGGAAGTAGTCGTTCTCGAGGCAAGTAGATACACGTGTAGTACTTCTTCCTTTTGTCTCTTCTTGCTGATGGAAGCGTACCGAGTGATAGCATCGAAATTAAAAGCGCAAACGGTTTGTGCTATGAAGAAACGTACTTGTAGTGGTGGTTTCGCGTTAAGAACGTAATCACCGGCTACTTTATCCCACAGTACCTAGCTCTACCGTAATAACGACGACTTCAAAAGCGCCAACGATTCTACGAGAGCTTCACTCAACATCTTTTCAAGAGACGGGAAAATAAAGGAAAGGGAGATAGACAAAGAGATAAAAAGAGATAAAGAAAGAGAGGAACTAGCTCCTTTTTATATTCCACCCCGAAAGAGTTACGATAGTCCACTATATCTTCCCGATAGAGTCGTGCTCGTTGACTTTTCCATTTCCAGAAGCTACTGACGGCGGTATTAGGTCGCGCTTTATCCGCTTGCCGGCGAATGCACTGAGTCTTAATCGAGCATAAAGTTTAAACCGAGCATAAACTTGCCCTCGCGGCAAAAGTCGATATATACGTATACCAGAGCGGATGGGGAGGAAGATGAGAAAGAGAGAGAGAGAGAGAGAGAAAGTTCACGATTTTTCGCTGCTATTTCGGTCGTAACGCGTGTACCACACGGGGAACTCGATGAATTATTATTATTCGAGTACGCTTGGAAGGAGAACAAATTGAATCACGCTGTCCAGGTGGTTTGAATCTCTCTCTCTCTCTCTCTCTCTCTCTCTCTCTTACACACACACACACACACACACTCTCTCTCTCTCTCTCTCTCTCTCTGTCTTTTTTCCTTTTCTCTCCTTCCTTTTTCTCCATGAAACAAGTCGAGATTTCTTTCGTCCCGCTGCGAGCATTACCTTAAATCGTTGCCAAAGATCGAGTATGATAATCGTATCTCTAATTATACGCCACTCGACGGTGATATTAAAGGGGGAAACTGCATCGAATCTATCACGGTATTACTTATCGAACCTTATTATATCCCGTCGTGAATCTAATCAAATTATTGTCTCGGTCCATTTGGCCCGACAAAAACTTATCTCGAGAAACTCGTTATTTTACTATCTACGAGATATATCAACGTCCTATATTTTCTTTTCTCTACTTTTTTTTTCTTTTTTTTTTTTTTTTTTTCTTCATTTTCTTTTTTCCTTTTTATTCTTTTTTCGAACGGAAACGAAGACGAGAGCAAAAGGGTTTTTTGTACATTTTTTAAGAGTTCCTTTCGTTCATCGTAGTTGGACACAACGCACGAGGCGATAATTTATTCGAAATAAGTCGGTCACGGTGGCGCGAAAAGAAACATATTAGTCTCGGCGCGTAGATGTGTGTATTTTCGTACGTGCCTGCCGGTTGTTCAAGCTGTAACAAGTCGACCGGATGACAGGCCTGTCGGACGGGTGCAACATTTCAAAGTCAGCTGTCGTAGCACGAAAGGACGAGGAATAGAAGGTCCGAGAGCCACCGTCTTCCACGGTGAGTGATCGCTCACCTTTCGAAAGATCCTAACCGGGCATATCTTCCTATAGTCCCTCGTACAATCTCTCTTTTGTACCTTCTTAGGATTTAATTAAATTCTCGTCTTACTCTTTTTTTTTTTCCCTCGATTCGTCGCACTGCCTGAAGATAAATCGACGTAATAAACGATACGAGAAAGAAAGAAAAAAGGAGAAAGAGAGAATTGTATATATATATATATATATTTAAAATATATATATATATATATAAAAGAAGAAAAAAAGAAAAGAATAAAAAAAAATCGACGATCCTTCCGTAATCTCACTTCGAAGATTAAAAAAAGAACGTCCAATTACGACGACGATTCATCTCGAATATCGGGGTGCTCTCCTTAGGCTTAAAACACGCTAAAAGCGTTTATCCTTTAAAGACCGCTTTTTAACCGGTATTATCTCTTTAAACGTCGAGAAAATCTCGCCGGAAGAGAGAGAATGAGAGAGAGAGAGAGAGAGAGAAAGAGTGTAAGATGGTGGGACACCTATCCGTGTAACAACTCGTGTTGCATCCTCCCGTCCGCTATAATAAATCTGTCCTCCATCGACTACTTGGACGTTAAACGAGCGATTGTATCTCACTGAGATGAGCGTAAAAACGCGAAATGTGTTCCTCTTTTTCCTTTTCTCCCTTTTAACTTTAAGTAAACCTCTCTTCAGAGGAGTCATCATCCTCCTGGAGAGAGAGAGAGAGAGAGAGAGAGAGAGAGAGAGAGAGAGAGAAGGATCTTGTTCCTCGGCAGATTGAAAACCGCGATATTAATCGTCCGTACGTGGCTAACGAACACACCGGCGAATTCTTGTTGACGGGGATCGTCTTTCAAGATGGGGGAGGGCACCGGATAAAACTAAGCAGGAGCTACTTAATTCGACGTACGTGTATGCTTGGAGTAGTGCGCGGTGTAAACGAGACTACCCATAATAGCTCGAGACAGGTACGGTACGCTTCTCTCACGGCTGGGTAATTCGTTCTCGTCAAAGGTCAAAGGAGCACTCGTATGTACTATATGCCGTCGACTGCCATCTTCCTCCTCCTCCTCCTCCTCCTCCTCCTCCTCCTCCTCTTCCTCCTCCCCTTTTTCCCTTTCTCTCTTTCTCTCTTCTTCTCTACCCTTGCTCTCTACACTCTCCCCTTTTCCTACATCAAATCTACCTACCTTCCTCCTCCCCTCCCACAACACGACGACCATGATCTCCCTTGCGGTAAGATATTCCATGCATAAGCCGAAAGCGTGCGTTATTATGTATCAGTGGTTCTCCGTTACTCTCGAAATTTTCTTCCTTATTAAAGTACGGACGGATTCATCGAAGTCAGTACTGTTTTACATGTCAGTGGGGGATGCTAAAACGATTTTGTTCCATTTTTTTTCCGGAATAAATAATTACTAAACTTTCTTCTCGATTTCTTTTTTTTTTTTTTTTTTTTGATAATTAATTAGCATTAGCTTTATCTCACATCGGTGGTACCGTTTAGAAAATTTCCTTCCATCTTCGACGAGTCGATCTCACTAAGTGTGAGTTTCGAAGAGAAGCTAAGGATAAACACGAAGATCGTGACGAATAGTTATCAATGTGTGTGTGTGTGTGTGTGTATTTGTGCAACTATATCTTACTCGAAGAGGAATTAATTTCTAAGGTTATCATGAGCAAAGCAGCACCGAGAAGATACGATGGCGAGATCAGAAGTTTCTTATTTCGAAAGAGTTTCTTTACCGAATCTGGCTCGAGAGTTACGGGTGCACTACCCGCTTTGATCCTTGCTCTCGGTCCAGAGACGTAATCCATCTGCTGTAAAAGATACGGAAGACGAAGGAAGTCGAGCGAAGGAAGCCAGAAGTCGATGGGGGTTCCGTACCAAGCGTTTTCCTTGCACTCGCTTGGTATTAACCCCTCGGGTTATCGAGCTTGAACAACGTTTCGATGCGATTCTACTAACGTCGAAGTGCCTCCTCTCTTCTACTTCTTTCCTTCTCTCTTTTCTGTCCGATAAACGTCTACTGCCATTTCGTTTTCAGAAGGCCAACTATTTTTAAAGAAGATCTAATTTCGTCCAGACTCCGAGTCTCCAACTATTTTTAACTACGAGAGAGAAAAAGAGAGAGAGAGAGAGAGAGAGAGAGAGAGAGCCCTGATATCTTTTTAACGAATCTAATGCGAACAACTTTGTATCGATAATGAATTTCTTTTACGTATCTAACGAAATTACTCTCACGTTTTGACCTCACTTTTCTTAGATAAAACATATCTTGTTTAATTCTATTTCATTTCTAACGAAACAGAGAGAGAGAGAGAGAGAGAGAGAGAGAGAGAGAGTTTCCTATAGCGAAGTTGCAAAATTTCCCGTAACACAGTTTTCAACACATACTCGATTTTTAATAAGGCTTTTTAATAAAAGCTACTACGGGATTTGAATACACATGAAGTGTAAAACTGAGTCGAATAATCGGCATCAAAGAGAGAGCTCGCTCGACACACAACGTTTCGCGATAAATCGAGGATGCGGAAAGGTGAACTCGATCGGAGAGGTCAAAGGTTTTATTAAAAATGTTTCGTTGTCTTTGTTCGACAGACGTTTCATATGTTCCCTCGAAAAACTAGACTACAAATAAGTTCAATCTATATGAAGGAACTGGATCCGTCTTTTCTCAAAATATATGTTCATCCTATAAAAATGTATAATTACTGTCGGAGATATCGTCGATCTTTTATGTTTTTTTCTTTTTCTTTTTATTTTTTAATCCCACGTTAAACGAGAAATCAACTGATATATATCAGGAATCTCGTATATCCAAGAAAAAGAGTAGTAAAACAGGGTCAAACCACAAGATCCAGAGATTTTACGAGGAAATCGAGAACTTTTATAAGTTTGGACCGACGATATCCGTCGATCTTGAGAATCCTTTAGAGTCGATCGGAGTTTTGGTGGTCGAATCGAGCAGACGTTAGAAACACGACATCGATTCTCACCAACCGATAGTTGGATCTGATAGGGTCAATGGAACGGTTAGAACCATTCGCCCGTGTGAAACCAATGAGAAAAGACAGTAACAATGCGTAGATTACAGACTCAAGATGATAATCACGTTACCTTCCTCTATCTCCCTTTATCTTATTTCCACTTTCATTTCTACGATTTGCCACTCATCGTACGTCAGCAAATGTACGATGGCTCTTTCAAAAGAGTAAAGTAAAGAAAAAAAAACCGACGAGTTTTTTACACGAATTTTCGATGATTTATTTTTTTCCATTAAATTTTGCAACAATTTTTCCTTCTTTCATCACTTTCATTTGTTTCTTTTTCCTCTTTCTTTTAACGAAGGAAAAAAATAACGCTATCATTAGAATTTTTATGAAGGAAACGTGATGATGGATGAAATAAAGAGGATTAAGTTCGACGTAGATCTCGATTATTCGCCAAGAGGTTCACGCGACTACTCGTTCGCGGCAAGTAGTCGCCCTAGTCCGGATTTCCAGAGGCACAACCGCATAAGCCGCATCGACGTTCGTGGCAGACGTATCGCAAATTACCCATCTCACGGCTGCTGGAACTTGAGAAGTTTATCCTTGCCGGTGGTACGCCGAGAATGGCGACGATAATGAATCAGTCAAACACACTATACGCGGTCATAATACGTTTCCCAACGCCTTCCGCATTTTATTGCATTGCGAGCGAGCGAAAGAGAGAGAGAGAGAGAGAGAGAGAGAGAGAGAGAGAGAGAGAGAACGAAAGAAAGAAAAAATCTCACTGTCTCTCTCTCTCTCTCTCTCTCTCTTTCTCTCAGAATAAGTCTGAGATACAATACAAAAGATATGAGCACCACTGCGTAAGTAATGAGTGTGGATAAAAGAGATTAGACGGTTGAGCGGCTCGCGGCTCTTCGAACGCATAACTAAGGTTTATTAACGACCCTTCTTCTTTTCCCCTTTCCACCCGTTCTCCTTCCGTTTCTCTTTTTCTTCTTTCTTTCCTTTCCCTCTTCTTTCTTCCATCACTAACTTCCACCCACCATCGACGTCGGATATTCATCCACGCCGGTGGTTCGTCCTCGAGCCGACAACTTGCGACTCTTCTCTTTTCTTTCTCCACCCCAACCCTTTTAATTTAATTTTATTTTTTTTTTGTTCATTTTCTTTCTCTTTCTCATTCTCTCTTTCTCTTTTGCTTCTTGACACCTCTCCTTCTTTCCCAGAGGACCACCAACAAGATCGTATATATTCGACATTCTCTGTCTGTGTCTCCTTTCTCACTCTGTCAGTCTCTCTCCCCTCTCTCTCCCCTTTTATCGTAGATATTCTATATTAAAATCGACTCGGACTCACGAATCTGGCAATTTCGATGCAGATTTCAGGACACTCCTTTGACAACAATCGAGAAAAGCAGATCGGATTTGCGATGACGTCGATTCGAGAATGATTCGAGAATGAATCGTGACGTTTCTAGCGAGAAAATGTACTTTGCAATTTTATGCCTTCCTTTTTACATTTGTTCTCGTATTTTTCTTGAAAGGTACGATAAAGGAACTTTTGAAGGATCTATGAGATCTCCCAGACCTTTTTGTTTCCTTCTTTCAGGATTCTTAAGGAGAATCGAGTTACAATGTAAAGTGAAATAAATAGGTATTACTTCCTTTCGTAAATGCTTTTATGAAACTTCAAAAACGACGGCTTTCTTTTCAAAGGGTTTTATCATATTTATCATCCTACATGTACCAACATTTTACAATTCTTATTTATCCTTCTTCATACAATAGAAAATTATTCATTAAGATATAATGCAACGTTGGTAAAATTCGTAAACGTTTAAAATATTCAAAAGAATAAATCAATCGCTGTCGTCGATAGAGGAAACGCAAAGCTCCGAGCAGTTTCTTTGACAAAGCAAACTGTGTTATCATTTTGTCAATCTTTCCACCTAGCCACCAGACCAAAATAGATATTCAATATTTTATTTTAAAACACGACCCAGACGAAATATTTCCCTCTCTATTTCTCTGTCTGTCTTCGTTTCTATTCTCTCCTTGAAACGATAGATCGTCTCTCTTTATCTCCCTCGCAAGCTATTCAAACGATTCGACGAGGTTGAGAGCTAATTCAAGCATATACCTCTAATAACATACGTATTTTCGAAAATACCCTGGAGAGCATTTGCCTTCATGACGTTTTGCCTGTGCGTATCGCGGTTAGCCTAGTCGTGACTGCTCGTTTGACGTGCAGAAACGTAGATCATACACAGACAGAGATATATATACAGAGAGAAAGAGAGAGAGAGAGAGAGAGAGAGAGAGAGACCAATGAGCAAGCAATCTCTGTAGAGTAGCCGTTTGCCACGGCACGGAATTCGATCTTGGTCAAAGATATGCTTACGATCGTGAACGGAGCCACTGAAAAGGAGCCACTAGGCAAACGCAAATCGCGAAACTCACCGAGCATGACAGACTCACGAACGTGGCTTTCGGGTTCAATGGGATACGGAAATATCACGAAACCTAATGGCGAGGAGAGAAATTTCACATGGTGATTGAGATAAGATACTTAGAGAGACTTTCTTCTTAAAATTTATCCAATCCTTTTAGCCAGTCGACGTATGGTTGATTAGAAACTTATTGGAGATCAATAGTGCGAAGAACGAAGAAGAGAGTTGAGAGAGAAAAAGAGAGAGAAAGAGAGAGAGAGAGAGAGAGAGAGAGAGAGAGAGAGAGAAAGAATAGGACGACACAACCAATGACATCGTAATCGTAAGAGACAAAGAAGAAAAAATCAAAATCTGACGGGTCATGATTGAAACGAAGAAAATATATCGTCACCTTGGTTGAATTAGATAAGGTAAACTACTCAAAAAAAGATAAGGTGTTATTGTGAGGAAGGTAGATCGAGGGAAAGGAAAAAAAAGGAAGAAAAAATTGAGAGGGCAGAAAAGAATGGAATATTAGAAAGATAGAAAGGGATATATAGATGGAAAGAGAGAAATAGAAAGAGAGGGAGAGAGAGGGAGAGACCGAAAGAGCCTCTAATACCCACGAGTTCGCACTGGCACAGTGCACCTGCCGGCCAAAGGGAATCGCAAGCGAGCTCGCGCAGGCCGAAGGCTAGCCCGTCTAACCGGTACTGCTTTGTAAAATTCTCAACTATGCACTTAGTACGGACGCGGAGGCTGCATGCACGTATATGCACAGGTCGCTTCAAAATAAATCGCCTGTGAATCGTCTCACCAAGCGATTACCACCGGCAATAGTTCATCCGAACTGTTTCGATAAACACGAGCCCGTTCCATAATTCAATAATTATATCTCTCTGTACGTTCTCGTGTAGATGGATAATTTGCATCAGCTTTCGTATCGTAGGAGACTAGATTTGCATCGGGGCTATATATTTTCTGCGTTTTATTTCTTTTTCTGTTATAGAAGAAGAAACGGAAAGGAAAGTCGATAAGAAGTTCGATCATTCGTCAGAGATCTTATGTTGTACGAAAGATTTGACTTGAAATTATGAAATATATGTAGATAGATACACACACACACACACACACACACACACATATATATATATATATATATATATATATATATATAATAGATACCGATCGATAATCTTTCCGTGTTAGAGAAATCTGCGATCTATTGTGAACACGTACGGACGATGAATTATCGCGAGACACCTGAAAGAAACGCTACAGTAGAGAGAAATTTATTACTTTATAATAACGAGACAGAATAAGAGAGAGTGAGAGAGAGAGAGAGAGAGAGAGAGAGAGAGAGAGAGGAAGAGGGAGAAGCAAATACTTTCTAGGAACGTTAATTCAATCGTTTTCTCCTTTGTACTATTCCCTTGTCTCACGGATAGAATTCATTTCTAGAGGGGTCTGGGGAAGAGAAATGATCACGAATAATCGCAGAAATAGGAATTCCGTGCGATCGAAAGAAAGGAAAGCAAAAAGGAAGAAACGATGTGGAGGGGGTGGGAAAGGAAGGAAAAGCATATGGCAGGTGCTTTATTTTCTCTTGAACAACGACCAGCGCACAATGTTGCATTCGAGAAGAAGGTATCGACGAAACGAAATGCAGCAACACGAAAGCTCGCGTCCCGAATGGATTTCGAACCCTCCCTGTTCGTCCTTCTCCTCGTTTACCCTTCTCGTGGCACAGTCGAAAAGGAAAACGGAGGATTTGCGTTTGTAATTAAATATTTGTTGGCGGTTAATTGAGTCGTACTATGCTTTTATTCCTATTTCTCTGGTTAAATGAAACGCCATGCTTGCAATCCTCGTCCGTGACACGGAGCTCTCTCTCTCTCTCTCTCTCTCTCTCTCTCTCTCTCTCTCTCTCTCTCTCTCTCTCTCTCTCTCTCTCTCTCTCTCTCTCTCTCTCTCTCTCCCTCCAATTGAAGTCCCGATAATCATCGAACAGGAGAAGGATAGAAATACAAAGTCTCGCGATATGTATCGCGTTTCTCCTTTTCGAGAAGCCTCTCGAGCCTTCAGAAATTTCGATTCTAAAAGTTTAATTACAATGTCGTTAAAGTTCCGCTTCTCTCTCCTTTCCACCACTTTCCCCCTTTTGTAACCCTCGCAATACCAATGGACCGGCGTTAATTGAATTCGCGAACGATTATAAATTTTGTGCGTTCGTGAATACCTTCTCGGCAATTGGAATGGTTTTGTCTTAAAAAAAAAAAAAAAAAAAGAAAGAAGAGAAACGTTTCGATGAAATTTCTTACAACGTGAAAGTAATGCACGTAAAAGTTGTAAAATCACCGATATTCCCATAAATATCGATACGTAGTTTCATGACGTTAAAATCAACTTACGTCTAAGTACGTAACGTACTGGTTCTTCCTTTCTCTCTCTCTCTCTCTCTCTTTCTTTTTCTCTATTTCACTTATAATAATTTATTTTCGTAAGAGTCTTCTCTGTACCCATCTCTCCTTCTCTCTGATATCCTCTCCGTTTTCATCGATACCTTCGAATGTATTACCTCGCGCGCCACAAAATATCGAACGTAATCTTGGCGTACGCTCGTACGCTGTAAAACATGATGCACGCTTTATTGCGATCTCTCAATAAGGCTCGAGCGTTATTATCTCGATGCGCCGTACGGTTGGTGTGCACCGTGTGCACGTGGAACGCATAGAGGAGCGTGCAGATCACTGCGTTTGTATGCTTCTCCGTGGCTTTGTGTGGGAACGAGAGACATAGAGATAGAAAGAGATAAATAGAGAGCGAGAGAGAGAGAGAGAGAGAGAGAGAGAAGTATCCGCGGCCAAGCAAGACGAGACTGTTCGACTTAATGCGAGGTAAACACGACCATGAGCGTGAACTCTCTCCCTCTTTCCCCCTCTCTCTTTCTCTTTCTCTTTATCCGATATATATACACAGAAAAACAGGAACGTGCGCTACCGTGTAACACGGTGCAGCTTGCGAGATCGGGAATGCACGGATCGCAGGATTCGCACAAACGTGTTTGCTATTAGAAACAGCAAGGGATACCAACGGTAAGATGCTCTCGATATATACATATACTCGGGCTTTTCTGAGGGAATAAAGACCGGTCAGGAACGAATTAAATAACGTTCCGTGATATTCGCTCTCTCTCCCTTTATCTCTCTCTCTCTCTCTCTCTCTCTCTGTTCATTTCTTGTCGCTCTCAATGCTCGAAAGGAACGTTATGTCGGAGAAGCGGTTAAAATGGAAATGTATAAACGTGAGAACTGGCTCGAATCAAAATGTTCAAGTCTCCTATGCGAACTCAATACGACACGTAGTAGATACCTATTTCTCGGTATGATAATGCTTGACAGTATTCGATAAATTTGACGAGTGGTCTATTCAATCTTGTTAAACTTCTCGGCGCTCGTTCTCCTTTACTACTTACTCTTGTGTGCCTTTCAAAAATATTATATCTCGTTAAATTACTCAAGAGATATAAAATCGGCGTCGTAAAAATCAATTACCTATTCTTAAAGTTATGAATTTTATCGTCCTCTTCTGACTACTTAGAGTAGAAGATATATTAAATATTTAAGGTATGTTAAAAGATCGAAAAAAGAAACGAAAAAAAGAAAACAAAAAAGAAAAAAGAAAAAAGAACATTCAAACATACGTGCATGCAACGAAGAAACCTCAGAAATAGCTATGACAAATCGAGCCGTTTGTCTCGTACCATGCTTCGGGGTGGTTTGGAACGCGTGGATTCCTCTTGGTTTTTTTTTTCTTTTTTTTTCTTTGATTTTTCTTTTCTTTGTAATTTTTGAAAGGAAGGAACGACCACCGCGAGTGCGTCTCATCTTTATAACGCCTTTCAAAGTATAAAATCGTTTGTCTCCTCTAGTCGGCTACTTCGACTCGAAGAATGACGTAACTCGATGAAACAGAAAGTAGGAGACACGATTACTTAATGGTATGTACAATGCGAGCTGTTACGCGCGATCTACTTCAGACGGTTCGCCTTCGTCTCGCTGCACGTGCTCGTGTATGCAGCTGCAACGAGCTAAATTCGAAACGGCTCTATCGTTTCTCGTATACTACGTGGAACAAGATGATAATTCATCGTTGTTACACGCCGGCTTTGTACAATAATAATAATAATAGTGATAATGGTAATAACAGTTATAACGAATACTAGCGTTCCAACGTTAAATCAAAGAAACGATTTATAAAATCGATGAGCAATGAACTTTATATAGGTAAGTATGTTTGATCTTATCTATTTTCTTGCCCTTCGACATCATACTTTAACATGATAGATTCTGTGATTGTACAAATTTATTCTTTCTTTATCGAAATAATTACTCATTTCGTTATAATATATTTGACTACCTAGTCCTTCGTTTCTTTTCTTCCTAGGAAATGCATATTTACTGGGACCTAATCTTACGCTACTGCTTGTATGAATTATTCGTCCGCAACGTAAAACCAGATTCCAAGCAGAGTAATGAATAAGAGCGAACGCGTTTCGCGAGTAATTCTTACGATATACGATGTGAACGATAAATCTAATCTTCTCTCTCTCTCTCTCTCTCTCTCTCTCTTTCTTTCTCTTTCTTTCTCTTGTTTTCTCTTTCTCTCTCTCTCTCTCTCTTTTTTCTCTCGTCTTCTTTTTCTTTCCCTTTTACGGTTGAGTAAGAGTGTAATCGTAAAATATGAACGAGCGATAAGTCAGTTTAATTCGGATTAAATCCGACGTCGATGGAGCAGCGATTTCATCGTCACGAAAAGTTCGAGTTTTTCTTTCGGTCGCCTAATTATGAGAGGGCGATGTTTGCCGGTAGTGAAGCAGTTGGTACTGCTCCTTCTGCTACGAGGGCTACGATATATGTAAAGCGCTCGAAAAGTACTCCTGAAGGGCCCTAGACGAGGAATGTAATTCAACTTTTATAACAGCGGCGGCTGGATGAGAGAGAGAGAGAGAGAGAGAGAGAGAGAGAGAGAGAGAGAGAAGGGGCGAAATTGTAGAAAATGAAAAAGAAAAAGAAAAAAAATGAAGGAAGAAAGAAAGAAAGAGAGAAAAAGAGAGAGAGAGAGAGAGAGAGAGACAGAGAGAAGGAGAAAAGAGAATAGAAATAGAGGCGATTCGCGAGCAAAGTTTTAAAACTAAAAGAACCTGGTGGTACTCGGCCGCTTGCACTTGCTCGTTTGTTGTCCGTACGAGTGGTCTAGCGGAAGAAAAGTATTCACAAAGGCGCGCATCCTCTCGAGCACTTTCCTCCGCTCGCAGTCAAGTGCGCGTTTTATGCGCTCGATGGGTGTGCCGAGTATGCAGAAGTCATGTATTTTTGGTCTCTCGCTGTGGAAACATCGACGTGTAACAGCCACCGATTAGTTTCCGCACTTTATTTTCCCATTCTCTTTATGCACGACGAACTATATATATGTGTGTGTATATATATATATATATATATATATATATATACGTGTGTATATATATATATGTATATATATATACATATATATATATATATATCGGATGCTTATGTTGGTAGTCATTGAAAAATTATTATTGAACGTTTATCATCAGGCAAAGAGTTTAAAATTATAATCCAGTTATTATCTATCCCGTGTACGTCATTATTGATATTAATTATAATTAGCATATAATATTCACCGCACAGATGAAATTACCGTTCGAATATTTACTAGGTTAAATTACTCGATTTAATTTGCTCTTTTGGAATTTTTTTTTTTTTTTCATTTTTCCCCATATAAAATAACGTTGGAGAAAGTGACTTGATTATTTGAGGCGTGCAAAATGGAAAGGTTTTTTTTTTATAAGATTTTAAGGTGATTTCAAAGTGAACGGAATTACAATCGAGTCAACTATATTTACGCCAACCGTATAAGTTTCTTCCGTTGGTGAATATAATCCCTTATGCGACTCGAGGAGAAGAATGTATCGGGGACACGTTAAAACGTCGCACCCCGGTGCCAAGTACCTACCAACTGTTATCGTACCTGCGAGCCACGAAGGCGGAGATGAAAGGGCAGCGGTTTGCACGCAAAGAGAGTGGACGTTATTATCGATTCGCATATTCTGAATGCGTTGTCCCATTTACTTTATTCGTACTTCGTACTTATGCTGGTCTGGTTTTTACGACACACACACACACACACACACACACACATACTGTCTATAATTATAAATTATTAACTTCGAGAAAGAAAATATATGTCGTTGTTGATTTAAATAAAACGTATTTTTCAAAGTCTTAAATAAATCTTTCAAGAAAGTTTTTACTTCTTCTTCTTCTTCTTCTTCTTCCTTTTCGAGATTTCGTGAGTCTCTGATATCGCTCTTAATGTACGTTAAAGGTTGTAACACTTTCATTGTAAGCACGAAATACGAGCTGTCAAAAAGTTAACTCTCTCTTTCTTTCTCTCCATTAGCAGCGCTCCTTTTCGATTATCGCAAGAACTCGCGAGCTGCTCGTACCCACTGTACTTTATTATGTATCATTTCTCTCACCACACGCTACTCAAAATTGTGAACGACCTCGAATCTTTCGTTTAAAATACTGAAAAATTAACGCTCGTAAAAAGGGGTTCGTACGATAACGTAATCCGACATAGTCGAACGTGCAAACGATAATAAATCGGCGGTAAGTCTTCGTGGGAAGCGTTATCGGTAATCTTGAGGGAAGGTGAAAAAGGCTAAAAAGTCGAAGCTGTTTTTGCCTTTTTTCTACTGAGGGCTCGAGAAGGCAGATATTTCCATCAGAAAGGGTAATTTCTTGGTGGTTCTCGTATAGGAACGAGGAAAGAATGAAAAAGATAGAAAGATAAAGAGTGAGAGAAAGAGAGAGAGAGAGAAAGAGAGAGAGCAAGAGAGAGAGAGAGAGAGAGAGAGAGGGAGGGATGGGAAGACGTCGGAGAGGCACGTTGAAACGTCACGGGCCAGCAGCGAGATCGTGCACACGTCGACCGTACTTACGTCGGACGTACGTAAAGGCGCACGTAAGTGCAGCAAATTGCTCGTAAAACGTGCACCGCGTATTAATTTACTTTCCCTCTCTCTCTCTCTCTCTCTCTCTCTCTCCCTCTCTCTCTCATAACTCGCAACCGTCAAGGTAAATACGGAATTACTTTGGAGAAAAGGCCAGGTCGGTACACGTGGTCCGATTAAAAAACGTCATACGGTGGCAAACCACCACGAGCCACCACCATCAAAACCACCGGTGCAACCGCGGATCGTCGAGCGTGCGTCTTTTTAAGAGCCGTGAAAGAGCCGTAAAAGCCAAGTTGTGGATCGACGATAACATAGAGATAAGCAGATAACCAAACGAGGTGATTATTTCTAACGTAGCGTGGACGGCCGATGTTCGGCGTAACGTGATACGATCTGTTCGCCGATTAAACGAAAGGATCGTGTCGTTCGGAGTCTGGAAATTAATTATTTTCATGCTCTTCCCCCTTCTTCTTTGTCTCTCTCGTTGAATTAAATCCCTGGACGAAGCGACGAAAGCGATAATGAGAGCGGGGTATAAAAGTGAGACCAAAGTTTGATCGATAGCCTTGAAATCGATTACTTTGTCGGCGTTTCTTCGCAACGAGAGCTACGGATCACATTCAGAAATAAGAGACGACCAAATCGAGATGCTTGAAATATTTTATAGGCTCATCCTGTGTCGAGATGAACACGGACAGATAGCAAGAGAGAGAGAGAGAGAGAGAGAGAGAGAGAGAGAGAGAGAGAGAAGAGACAGCTAGTTTCATTGGAACGTTGGCCTTGCTCCAGACGTGCTGTGCTACGAGTTCTCGAAATGATTACCATGGGATATTCTCAGAAATCGTATCGACGTAGATATACACACTTATATATTCAGATGGATATCTATCTACAGTGCTAACTAGATCGTAAAGTTGAAAGCGAGTTAAGGAACCAGGAATGACGAATCGTCAAAAACTACATTTAGATACGCTTTGTTCTGATGGTTTCGCTTACACAAAAGGAAGCCAAACAGATAAATCGTGAACATAAAAAAAAAAAAAAAAAAGAAGAAACGAAAGAGAATCAGCTACTATTAAATTCCCCAAGTGTGTTGTTTCATCAACCCACGAAACCCAGTCGAAGCCGTCCAATCGTGTGAGGAAGCCCATGATTTTCACGTAAACGTATCAAATTATTTTCACATAGCGTAAGCTTACACGAATTCTAACAAATCCTAATCGACATAGATAACAATATAAATACGTTAATTGGATAAACTCGTTCGTTCGACTAGTTAGTTTTGTATTAAATCTATGAAAGCTCTAAGGTAGTTGAAATTCTTCCATGTGAATTGCTAGATACTGAAATTAAAAAATACGAGTGCGTGACTATCGACGGGGATCTATTTTACGAGCTCCTTCATTTAACAGCTTACTGAGATTCCTTCGACTACTATCATATTCTTTACTTTATCCCAACCACCATTATTCTTAAGATTTATACTCTTATCCTATCACGAGCATACAAATATTTATTGATGAAATTTGATTAACCGTCTCCGTCAATTCTATCCTTTCTTCGTGAAAGAAAACGTTATACCTATATAAAATGTCTTTGGAAATTGATTATTATTAAACGATAAATCAATAAACTGACTGAAGTAAGGGACCGACAGAGTAAGCGTATAATGATCGATTCGATCTGCCGCTTTTAAGATCGATTTAAAAACGCTTTAAATGCTTATGGTACGATCAAGAAAGGAGATTGGTCAATTCTTGACGAGAACACGCTCTATTATCGATACCCTTCCTTCTCGATCACGAGCCAAACGTCTGGACCATTATTCTCCTCTTCGAAATCGCTACTCATCGCCGAATCAATTAGTAATTTCTCAATTACCGACTACGACCTCTTTTTTTACCTTACTACCTTGGCGGCCCTCCGTATGAAGGGTGATTCTCTCTCTCTCTCTCTCTCTCTTTCTCTCTCTCTCCCTCTCTCTATCTATCTATCTATCTATCTATCTATCTATCTCTCTCTCTCTCTCTCTCTCTTTCTCTCTTTCTCTTTTTCTCTATCGTTCTTCGTGAGGGCGTGCGCTCGCGCGCGCCACCGGATGGATCGATGATCGAACGATGAGTCGCGCCGCACGAGGTCGAATTTACGAGCGGGACGCGTTTGATTTATGAAACGGAGCGCTAGCTTGATCTACGATCGATCTACGAGAGCGGATCGAGGGGCGTCGAGCAAACACGCGATACGCGAAGTTAATCGTTATTCTTGTCGGTCGGATCGAGCGGATAATTAATAGCCAATCAGCGAGCGTGTCGAGCTGAATGTTAAGCAGAACCGTGCAGCTTCGCGTTCGTCTGCCCTCTCTCTCTCTCTCTCTCTCTTTCTCTCTCTCTTTCTCTCTTCTCTCTCATCCCTCCTCCCTCTCCGTCTGTCTTTCTCTTTTTCTCTTTTCCCATGACCATGACCAAACACGCCTGTCTGTGGTCATACAAACCATATCCGTATCGATATCGATATCGACGTTCGCACAACGAAAGAGGCACCGTTTTATGCAACGTCATTATCCACAATGCAGGAAAACCAAATCCAAAGAGCATCCGTCTATTTTATTAAATATGCATAATCTAGCGGGATTCTTCCGATATTTACAATTCCGCTGAGCAATTTGCGTTCGTCATGAAACGAAGGATAACAAGTAGAGATGGTGGGACATTTTCTTGTATTTCGATTCCCTTAATTGATTCATATTTATGCCAACTTCCATCCTTCTTTCCGGAGTAATTTCTTTTTTTCTTTTCAGCTATCAATCTGCCATTCTCCTCCATTCGTCCTACCGATTATCCAAGATTGTAAACGTTCGATCGATGAGAAAACAATCCTAAAACTTGCAGTTATATACGTACGAATATATACCGTAATCTCGAAGGATCGACCAAGGATTTCATGAAAGAATTTTGCTCGAAATATTCACTTCCCATGAGATAGGAGAAGAGAGAATAAGAGAGATGGAGATAGAGGAGCGATGTCGGTGATCTCCCATCGAGTCGTTCGGTACAATGATCCCGGACCGTCACGGATTTAGTGTTTTGTCGGAGGCAAAGAGAGAGAGAGAGAGAGAGAGAGAGAGAGAGAGAGAGAGAGAAAGATGGAGAAGAACATGGATTCGTTCTTTCGCTGGATGCACAGTCGGTGGAGTACGTACTTCTCCTCGTTCTCCTCGTCCTCCTTCTCTTGCTATAGCAACGCGGCAGTTCCGTAACAGCAAAATATGCGGTAGATGCATAGAGCAGATAGACGCCTAGGGAGCGTGAATTCTAAATGAGGATAATGTAATGTACGCCACAAATAATCTTCGTACGTATGCACGAACCCATCTGCTCTTTCTCTATATCCTTCTCTCTCTCTCTCTCTCTCTCCCCCTCCTTCCCTCTCCCCCCTCCTACCCCTTCTCATTCTCTTTCTCTCCCTCCCTCCCTCCCTCCCTCCCTCCCTCCCACCCTCATTCACTCTCTCTCTCTCACTCTCTCTCTCTCCCTCTCTCTCTCTCTGTCTGTCTCTCTCTCTCTCTCTCTTTCTCTCTCCAACACGAGCTATGCCATTTGCCCATTACGTATGTA
>OU426852.1:5043041-5083041 GCA_911387685.1 Dolichovespula media | reverse complement strand
TTCTCTCTTTCTCTCTCTTTCTCTCTCTTTCTCTCCTCTACGCGACCAGTCATCCGGTGATTGCCTTTTGGACGGAGCTCGTGCTCGCCGGACCGCGAAACGAAATTAGAATCCTAATAATAAGCGGAATTTAAAGTTGCACGTTCCCGTATGAATAACACATGCGGCACATGCCTCGGCTTACTATCTAAAAGACTCTTTTTGCTTATCGATTAAACTTCTATCCTTCCTTCTCTTTCCTTTTGAAGCTACCAGAAGCTTGTCTTGTCGATGGTTTCGAGCTGATAAAGAAATCAAGATCGATCGGTCCATTAAACGGCACCATTAGATCGATTCATTCGTTTTATCTCTTTTCCTTTTAATAATATATTCGATATAATATCTATACAAGTTCGACGTACATCAGGTGCTAAAATTACACATATATATATCGACCGCAATATCATAAGCAATAAGAAATAGTATAACGAGAATAGGGTAGTAAAAAATGATTACACGAGTTCGAAGCCGTTAATCGAAATATATTAACGTGGCTACCGCGGTGACGCATCTATGGAATCGAAAAGAAAAGGGGGGCACCCACGTGTCCTAGAGAAAAGAGGGATCCCGCTTAATCTTTTTCCACGTCTCCCTATGGATATCACCATCGTCGAAAGACATTACGAGCCCCCTTGAATATTTTCACACTCCTAAGAAACAACTCTCCCTTCTCATACTTTTCCCTCATCTAGTACACGACCACTCGTTTTTCTCGATGAAGCGGCCTGAGCAATGGAGCAATGTACATAGGCTAAGAAGAGCCCCGTCTGTTTTGTAACTATTTTCCGGCTAGCTTCGCGTGCCCTCCATGACTATGCGCGACGTTCCACTAGAATGAGAAGGGAGCGAGAGTCGATGCATTTCATACATACTCACACAAACACACAAGCACATATATATATATATATATATATATATATGTATGTATGTATGTATGTATGTATGTATGTATGTATGTATGTATGTATGTATGTATGTATATGTAGGGGTTGTTTTCTATCTCTCTCTCTCTCTCTCTCTCTCTCATTGCTTCTCTCAGTCCGTTACGAAATATCGAGACATACGCGTTGCCTAGCGGATTAAGCAGGCCAGCGGTTGCCAACGGGGGTGGCACAGGGTGCTACGGTTAATGGACAAAGGGGAAAATACGCGGCTGCGGATCCAATTTCTAATTCTACGCTTGGTGAAATCGACGGGTGCGTTTGTGCGGGCGAGACCATCGCCGTCATTGCAAGGGCGACATTCGGTAGGTACGATCGAAAACGACGAAAGCATCGAGTCGAAAATGTTTGTCGGAAGTTTCGTGGATGAAACGAGAAGAAAGAGAGAAATAAAAGGGTTAAAGGGAGGGTGGGAGGGAGGAAAGAAAACCATTTCGTTTTACGGTTAATGTAACACACAAAGTTTCACGGTTCTATGAACGACTTTGATCTTACTTAGAATCGATTCACGTCGTAAAGTTCGATCATAGGGGCTAATGGTACACTAAAATCATGCTTTTCTAATCGTTTCAAGAATTCAGTGATGTTCAGAAGTGACAGTAGCAAAGTTTTAGTATTTCATGTTTGCCATACCTTTCTCAAATAGAAACGTTTCTAGGAGCTGTTAAACTTTCCCTTCCACGAAGTGAACCTTCGCCTTTCCATCGTTGCTTTTCCAAGGAGGAAAAGAAGAAGGAGGGGAAGTGTAAGCGCTTAGAAATGTTAGACGTTGCAGTTAGTTTCACGACAGGAAATAGAGTTTATTCGACGAATTTTCGTGGAATTTTTCAGGTATATAGATCTATTTGAAATGGAAGAGAAATTTAGCGATCGTTCGAGGAAAGAACGAATCGAGAACGTAAGGTTTTTCGTTCGTTTGTAAAACGAGGAAGTTCAAGTACTGGCAATGAAGAAAAATTTCGGTCACTAAGCACTCAGAAGAAGGATTTCGTGAAGGACATTATTATTAGCGAGAGAGGGTTTGCGTTCGATAAAAACTCTGGAGAAAGAGTTTTCCCTCTTCTTTCTTCCATTGGCATTATCGAAAAGAAATCATGAACGAGTTGGGAAATAAAGTAGAGTCGGTTGAAATTTTCCCGAGTAGTACCATAGGAAGACAGTTCGACGATTTTACGATTCACGGAGAGGAGTCTGGTCCCCGAGGCGATAACATCGAACGACGCTTAATATCGTTACTCGGGGAAAGACAAAAGGGCACCTGCCTCTTCTCACGGAGGTAGGTAGAAAGGTACGCGAACCTCAAAGGACGAAGAGAGCAAGAAGAAAAGGAAGAGAAGAAAGAGGGAGATGATGAGGAAGAGAGGATAACGGAGAGGATAGCAAAGTGGGTGCGATCGGTCCTCCTAATTCAATCCCGTGGGATATCAGCAGGCCCGAGGGCTCGCGATGCCGACAAGGCGTGAATCACCGCGTCGTGAATTATCCAGCTCGTTTATCGAGAAAATTGTAGCTCCGGAAAAATGCCGGACGTGCGCCATTGTCTGTGGATGTTCGTGTGTATGTTCGTGCATGTACACGTGCTCGCCCTTTCACGTTGCGCTGGTCTCTCTCAACGATCGCGTGTAAGTAGTATGGCGCTGTCCTTGGTTATTCGTGTATAAGCTTACGTTTGTGGCACATGTATTCATGTATTCATTGAATAATTGCGGGATATGCTTATCGTTCTTCTCTTGTTGAATTGAGAAGAGAGGAAAGAAAAAAGGATGCAAGATAAAAGAGAAAGAAAGGAATAAAGAGGCTATACAAAGACGAGATGTTTCCCGCAGGAACCAGGACACGCCCAGACGATCGTGAGCACGGTCAGAATGGTAGATAGGTGGGAAGAGGTAGGGTAGGGTTGACTGCGCGAGAGAAGGTCGACTTTCACGGCTCGACGAATACCCGCAGGGTCGTCCTTGGCGTGAGAACGAGAGTAGCACCTGTTACGGAAAGGCGGAATACCCTCGTTGCGAGTCACAAACTTTCCTGCCACGCTTCGGAGATAACTTTGTGATAGCCACGATGAATTTTCGAGGAGTCGACTTCAGCTCGTTGGATTCTTTCCATCCACGTTTAAAGAATTTCTATCGTTTTTGCGATTAATATGTTATTTTATAACACCTGTTATTTAATTTCAATTAGAAATTATGTTTCAATCAAATATTTTTTTACAACGAAAAATATTAAAGCACGTTTTTACGAAAGAAACATTAACAGTAACATCCACCCTATTTCTTTTTTATGAATATCAAATGATTCTCTAAAAGTAAGATACAGTCGTGTCAGTCGCACAAGTCACTTTGAACTGTCGATAATCATAGTGTTTACTCTACATTTGCGGGCTAACATGCATGCGAATACACGCTTTACACGAATACGAGTGGCAACTGCCCACTCGAGTGAAGTTTTCGGCAAACATGACGACAGGGAGAGAGAGAGAGAGAGAGGGAGAGAGAGAGAGAGAGAGAGAGAGAGAGCAAGTACCGAGTGACGCTCGCTCTTCTACCACAGGTGTGCAGCTTAAGTTGCTGCCTGAAATATTAATTGTATCCATGTTAGTTTTAACAAATACAACGCGAAAGAAAAAAAATAATTTCGGTTTTTTCTTTCCTAAAAAAAATATTTTCCAAATGGATGTATTCAAAATAGTAAAAATTCATTCCAAAATATCGCAATAGTAAAACTCGTTAAATTATTTATACCATCGAATCGATATACAAATACAAAACGTAACGTTTAAAGCGAGCACAATTTAATCCTCGCTCGTTGAATAATAAATATTCTACATTGGCTGACCAAAAACGAGCGTTATCACTTGGAATATAGTGAAACTCTTGTACCGTCCATTTGACTCTCGATTTGGGCTTGAGTTCAGGCCAAATTATTCCCGATCTTTCGCGTTTGAACCGGAGCCAAATTATCTTCGAATTAGTTCAACCGTTAAATATAAAACGCACCGGCGTTTCGAAAGGTTCCAATCATATTTCATATTTATCGTTATTACCATTTTATGTTATTTATAAATGGACCAGAGAGAATTATCATTACGTTACCTCATACTCGTGATGTTGGACGACGAATATAAATAACGTCGTTCGTTATACCGGTGAATATTGAAACCATTTCTCTTACGCAAAATTCTTATTATTTCCTCGGCCGTGATTTATAAGCATCGTTATCGCTTTGGTATTATCGCGTGCGGAAGCAGCCAGTGAACATCGGTTTTGGATTTGGCTTCATGCCAAACTACCCCTGTTACAAACTAACAAATTCCGTCTAAATGGTAAGAGAAATTATTTACCTATTAATGACATATAGATATTAACGAACGAGAAATGTGACATTGACATTAAACGAAAGGTCATCTTATAAATGAACGCGAAGGATAATCCTTTAGAAATAATATAGTAGGCGAAGAAAAATTGTCGAATAAATGTTTTCCTCGATTTCTATTCAATCAACAATAATTCCTTTTGTGATAGTTCAAATAATGGAGAAAACGATTCACGGCTTTCCGATGATTTCGATTTAGTAACAATAGCGTTGAGCAGAAAACCGAATTGTGGAAGATGAAAAGAGAGAGAGAGAGAGAGAGAGAGAGAGAGAGAGATAAAGAAAGAGGACAGAACATGACGAGACAGAAGGAGAGAAACGTATCGTGATCGCTTCGACGGAAATCTCGTAACGCACGCATCGGCATTAATTTCGACGACGTCGCTTCATTATCATATAGACGAGTGTTTCGTCGAGCGTTATTGGATCTCTCTCGCGTCATGCCGCCGTCGCTGCTACGCGAACTACACGCACGTGCGTATACGTGCTTAGAGTAAACGTGCGTAAGGTTGCTTGCTCATGGCTTCCGGCCAAGGAATAACGATCGTTCCAAACTCTATTCTTGCTCTCTCTGTCTCTCTCTCTCTCTCTCTCTCTCTCTCTGTCTCTTTCTTCCTCTCTAATTCTCTTGTCCTCTTCTTCCTCCTTCACCGGTACTTTCTCCTTCTCCTCCTCTTACTCTCCCTCGTAGATCCTTGTCGTTGTAAGCGTCGAGAAACTACAGGAGCTTTGTAGCGTTAACTCGTTGTTTCCCATGCTAATCGCGTCATATGACGCTCTCTACGGCCCCTAGGGGGACATCGTAGCCACCGATACTTTCCTCATAATTTATAATTACTATCTTTCGTCCAGCAGCAACTAACCATCCATCGTATTTCATAATTTAATACACGCCTAACCCCGTTCTTAGGCTAATACTAATGTCATTTTACACTGGACAGCCTCTACTTACTATCAATTTAATACTTTGGGAATTCAACAGGAAGAGATAACCGTGTAGTAAAGGGAACAAAGAAAAGAAAAAAAAAAAAAAAGGAGATAAAAAAAGGACGAGTTGAAAGGGTTCTCTTTTTCGATATCTCACGGAAATCAATAAACTTAATCGTACTCGAGTTACTTGATCGAGCCGATTGAAACAACCCCTCGAATAACAAAGGAAGGTGTATATCCGGCCACCCCTCATCGTCTGCGAAGTTCATGATCGAAAAGAGCACGGATTACAAGGAAAGAGTAGGGTAGAGGAGGTGAGTTGAAAAGGGAGGTAGGATTGAGCGATCGCCGATAGCGGCATTCGGGCGTATCTCCCTGTCAACGAGTGTATCAAGGACGGGGAAAAGGGCATAGATTATCAAGCGTTTCGATCAAATTTCCCTCTTATGTATATATAGCTTGAGCAGGGAATCCCGCGGGATACGAGGCCGTTTCGAAAAGGCATCGTGCAGCATTACGAGACAGACGAGCACTTTCAAACCTGAACGTTGCATCGATGAGAGAAAGAGGCAAAGGAAGAAGTGATAGAAAAAGAGAGAGGACAAGGAGGGTAAAGAAGTTTGGGGTGAAGTCAACGAGAGAGAGAGAGAGAGAGAGAGAGAGAGAAAGCGATAGAAATAGAGGGAGGAGAAACGACAAGGTACTTATAGCTTCCTACGAGGATACTATCGTTCGAGATTCAAGCTACGAGCCACAACGCCAACGATGACGACGTAGCTTCGTGCCCTTTATGAACGGACTCTTCGTCTTGATGTCGCTAACGAGATCCTCTCCCCCTTCCTTCTATCTCCCTAATATAACGATGCAGCTTGTTAATCACTGACAACCACGATGTAATAATCGAATCTATCATTATCACTTCAACTTGATAATAAAATCCGTTTACTAGGAAAAAGAGAGAGAGAGAGAGAGAGAGAAGAAAATGTATAAATAAGGACTGACGTAGATTTATCTAGCAATTTTAAAACTTTATCTAAAAACGAATATCGTAAATAACGAATGTTAGTATACATTAAAATATGATCTTCCTAAGAGAGAAAGAAACGCACGCTTACGCGAAAATTCTTTTATAAAACAAACTCTACGTAGTTTATTATTTATAGGTACCGCTTGAGTGTATTAAACCGCAAGTAGTATTCTTTACGTTTCTCAAAAAGTACGCGCATAAAATGTTTCGTTGTACGTGAGCTGCAGCCGTAAGTCTGTTTATGATTTAAATATGGTGAAAGCTTCGGAAGGGTTGGGAAGAGATGGCGGTAGTAGTGGTAGAGCAAAAGTAATGAAGGTAGGGGAGGAGGACGACGCTACCTACGCTTATGGCTTCTTCGTAGGATGAGACCGACTTTACTAGACATTGACCTCGGTATTCCACGTGTTTTTGAATTACCACGAAGGGAGAAAGTTCTTTGAAATTTCGAAAACGGATACATACATATATCTGTACTTTGTCTATTTTCTCTTCGTACTACGAAACTATATAGACGATCAAATTATTTCAACGCAAAAGGAAACGAAATATTCCAAATTGTTCGAAAATAGGACTATATCTGAATCTTCCTTTTAATTTTTATTTTTTATTTTGAAAATGAATTGTCTGTTACGTTCGATCATCGAAATATATGATGACGGAAAGGAACCGAAGAGGAAAAGGAAGAGAAAGAAGAAGAAGAAGAAGAAGAAGAAGAACATGGGGGGAAGGGGAAGTAGAAAGATGGTGGTAAAATGTGGTAAGACGAGGACTACGACTCCTGGGGTTTCATATGGAAAGCCCCATGTGGTTGCAAACGAGCACGCTCCGTCGTTGTGGCGTTAACGGCCTCGCACGACTCGTAACGCCTCGCAGGCGTCTCCAACGTCGTCTGCTACGACAAGAAGAGGAGAGAAGAGAAGAGAAGAAAAGAGAAGAGAAGAGAAGAGAAGAGAAGAGAAGAGAAGAGAAATGAAATAGAAGGAGAAGGAGGAAGACGAGAGAAGAAGAGCCTCGTAACTGGGCCAACCGCGTGTTTCTCGCACCTCCATACTACCAAAGTTTATCGCGCGCGTGAACGAGCTGTAACGCGTTACGAAAGTGGAAGAGGAAACCCCAGGGAACGAAGTCATCGTCGGCTACGTCGAGCTTGAAAATTCATTACCTGCCGATAGAGCCGTCTCGATGAGAACTGAAAAATTCCTGCTTCGTCCCACGATATCTTTTCATGAGAGAGAAAAAGAGAGAGAGAGAGAGAGAGAGAGAGAGAGAGAGAGAGAGAGAGAGAGAGAGAGAGAGAGAGAGAGAGAAAGAAAGAGAGAGAAAGAAAGAGAGAGAGAGAGAGAGAGAGAAAGAGAGAGAGAGAATGAGAGAAAAAGATATCGAGTTACATCTCTCCCAATGCACTCGCGAATCTTATTCGCGAACCAGCTCGTAAAACTCCGACGTTATCCCTTTGGATAGACATTTTATTAAAATCTCAGCGATCCAGCTCGTTTTCCAAACGTCCATGATCGTAGTAGTATCACGGTAGGTGGGGTAGTAGTTAGCTCATAAAACACTACCGAGAGAGAGAGAGAGAGAGAGAGAGAGAGAGAGAGAGAGAAAGAGTGGAATGGACGAAAGCCGCCTATACTTTTGAACGCGTTTAAATTATCTCGAATTAAATCTTCTCTTTTACCGCTCTCCCCCTTCCTACCGCCCTTCGGATCTTTCTACCGTCGACGATTTAATTTCACCGAATGAGGATTGTTAATCCTAAAAATAGTGTAAAATTCCTATCAGATATCGTTGTTAGAGTTTGCTTGTAAAATGGTGAACGATGAATAGTACTTTTAACGTTTCCACTTTAGGTAAGCTCACATCCGTTGTATATCTTCGGAGTATTCCAGGCAACGGGACACCTTCGTCCAGTTTGCCGGGACGATTCGAAACGCTTCGTAATCCTATCGAATCGATTTATTCGCTCTGGCCGTACGTATATAACTTAACGAACGTATAAATCAGCATAGCGATACCACTATATTCGCATTTAAGATAAATCACGTTCTATAGTCGAGATTACATCATTCCTGGCGACGTGTCGTTTAATCCGATTCGCTTATCGCTAACACGCTTTCTTTTCCCGTTCCACTTTCTAAGGAACGCTTTGACAAACGTTTATGAAAGCGATTTTCAATAATATTCTAGCCGATATAATATCCATGATTGATCTTATATTGAAAATGTTCAATCTAAGTTCTCCTCAATTCGCAAAAACGTTCGTTCCATGTACTATGGTAACGTTCCATCGAATCATCGGCTTTAAAAACGTTCCGTATAATCATGTGCCTTGTTGGTACTGGCAAACAAACGTAAGACCATATTCCGTGATACGGATTCTCGATTGGGCACGATATATCGTGCTCGATCGGCGTTTACTCTGAAATCCAAAGCCGGTGAGTCGAATGAGCTTAATAATAGCTTAGACTAAACACACGTGTATGCGAACACGTAAATACAACTGAGGGATGCAGTTTACGTAACGTCGATTTGAAACAACATGAAGCTTGCCCTGAGCACAATACAACGTCTTTTAAATTGCAAGGACATTGTGTGTAAGCATATTGTAATATATACTAATATCCGGATAAACTAGGTCGTCGCTGTATACCTTTATTCACGCTAATACTTTTTAGTGTATCTAGTGTATTTATTTTGTGCGTATAGCTGTCCATTCGTTACTCTCGATAAGAGGAAACAGGACAAACGAAAATGTAGTGGCGCACATCTTCTGTCCCTTAAATTAGGTGAAATCTCTGATTAACGAAAACGAGCTACAGGATAGGAGATAATAACAGAGCAACTCGTGTTGATTCCTCCACGTTTTCCTACGACTCTTCTTTTCGATGAGATCACTCTATATACTGAATCTAGAAATCTTTGTCATTCTGAAAAAGCGTATTGTCTTTTAGTTAAAATAAATATTCATAAAATGCCATGATACAACATTTTCAAGCGTTTCGCTAGCTTCCTGTTTGAAATTTAAATAGAGAGAAAGAGAGAGAGAGAGAGAGAGAAAGAGATCTAAAAATCGAATCCGATCGAGATAAATCCTGGGATCAAGTTTGAATTTTAAATTCCTTCGGTGTCGAAACTAGCGAACGTGCGCAAGCTCCTCGACGGAAGAGAGACGATTAATCGTTAGGATGAAAATTTGTAGACACAGAGATCAAGTTACACGATTTATCGATACATCGTTCCAATTTCAAAGTAAACTATACGTAACACAATGTATAACATAATATATAATATAAGATTTTTAATTTACTCATAATCGTCCTTTTCTATCTCAGTACTGTACCTTAAATTCAAGATTGGTGCTTCAATATGGAAACTTTTGGACAAGCAACGGTAGCAAATATTGTCGGTAGGAGATAAAAGAACGACGAACGATAATCAAGAATCTTATTTTACTTCCCTGGAAGAGTAACGAGATCCGAGAGTTGTCGACCTTTTCTACCAACCAACCCTCTACACTAAAAAAAAAAAAAAAAAAAAAAAAAAAGGAGAAGATGAAAATGAAGATGAGGAAGTAGAGAGAAGGGGGAAGGAAAGAGGGAAACATCGCCGACATCTCGAAAGACATCGAGGATCATATTCTCCATCCTTTTCTTTCTCTTCCTTTCCGTTTCCACGCACACAGAAACTCTCGTCGGCGAGAAACATAATCGAGATTTCGAACGATATACAACAAAGCGTTGTGGGGTGGCAGGATGGAAATTGTCGAGAGAAGTTCGTGCCACGGCGAGGACTTGAAATTCAGTTGTGTTAATTCCTCCGGGTTTTCGGGAGCCCTTCGGGCCAGAGGCCGGCTTGTTCGTTTCACCATTACCTACGTATACACAGAGACGAAGAGAGAAAGATGGAGACAGAGACAGAGAGAGAGAGAGAGAGAGAGAGACAGAGAGAGAGAGAAAGAGAGAGGAGAGAAGAGAGTAGTGACAAACACTTACCAAAGCCTCGCCATACCCGTACGTGTCACGGAGTGCCGACACCTGTGAGTATGTGCGCGCGTGTACGTTTCTCTGTGTATACGTACGGATGAATTCACCCCACGTAAAGAGACGTACGCAACCACTCCGAAAATGTTCGTGTATTCGTCCGTTCGTGCGAATGTGTAAGTGAACATGATGGTCCTGCGAATCCATTAGCCGAGTTCCCTCTCTTCCATTCCTTCTCTCTCCTCTCTCTCTCTCTCTCTCTCTCTCTCTCTCTCTCTCTCTCTTCTCCCCTTCGATGTAGAATACTCTGATTTCTATTTCGAATTACTTCAGAAGGGTGTGTAGTATTAATGCGTATTTGATCGTCGAATGATCGACAAAAATTAAACACTCCGTAAAGATTTTAGGAATTGTCCTCTGTTTACGTTCTCAATGTATTTACATACGCGTATATGTTCATTTGCGTCTTCAAGTAGGAAATAATCCGAAGGGAAAATTAGTTTGCTCCTAGAGACAGAGCCGAAAATTCAATGCTTTATTGATCTATTCGTTTCGTACTAAACTGCTATATTTTTTTCTCTCTTCTCTCTCTCTCTCTCTCCCTCTCTCTCCATTTTTTTTCTTTTTTTTTTAATGGAAACAACAACGAACGAACGAACGCACGTAAATGTTCCGATTTTGTTACAAAACATCGTCCCTCTTGTTTGTATATTTTTACACGGACAGAACACGCGGGAAATGGATGAAGAATAGCTTTCTCATGCTGGCGCGATAGGTAAACGCTCTTGTTTGTACACGCTTTTTCGTTAGAAATGTCGATCAATGGTGCTTTTACGTTGACACAATATTATGCGTCATTATACTTTTCCTGTCTCGCTGTTCTCGTTTTCTCTCTCTCTCTCTCTCTCTCTCTCTCTCTTTCTCTCTTTCTTTTTCTCCTTCTCTTCTTTTTTTTTTGTAGACTGTATTTCAAGTTAAAAAATGAAGAGAATCATGATGTTAGTTCTCTTCGACGATGCATCGAGATCGTTGCTATCAAAGTTCGCGGTCCGGAATTTAGCACCAGCCTGATTTGTGAAAGCGATAGCCCCGTGATTAATATGAAGGATGTAATGATTTATGAACGAGCAGAGCTTTACGGTGTAATTTACCGCGTAGGACGCCTTATGCAAAAATGATAAGAGATCGTGAGCACAGTGCAAAGGTTTATCTTGATGTTCGACTAAGCAAAAGTAACTAACATTTGGTTAGATTAAATATCAAGAGAAAGCTTGACGTTTCTAAAAAAGATTTTCGAAACACGTCTCTATGGAATTCGTTAGCAGAGAGAGAGAGAGAGAGAGAGAGAGAGAGAGAGAGAGAGAGAGAAATAGTTACGAAAGATCCAGGAGGTCGCAAGATTTTATCGATTTTACCGAAATAACGGATACAAGTTAATTAACATTCGAAAGAGAACTAACAATATTCTTAAGAATGTATGTTGGTGGTAAGATTAGTTGGAGATGTGTATATATAGAAAAGAAGGAATTAGATTTTAAATGACAGAGTTACGTGGAAACTAACGAGATAGTACGTTATAATGAATATCAGAAGAACCTCTTGAATTATTTTTGCGCTTTCAAAAGCTAAATCGTGTGGACCGGATGCTGTAAGTAAATTAGTGGCCAAGACTAATGTAGTGAATGAATAGAAAGGACATTTTAAGAAGATAGATAGAGAGTGAGAGAGAGAGAGAGAGAGAGAGAGAGAGAGAGAGAGAAAGGCAGAGAGAAAGAGAGGAAGAGAGAAAGAGAGAGAGAGAGAGAGAGAGAGAGAGAGAGAGAGAGAGAGAGTGAATGCGAGAACCGATTGAAGAGAAAAGCCATGCAAGTTTGAGCTATGACGGCAATAAACTTTTAATATGTCTGTAAAAGTTTTATTTTACGTATGCGTCGCGCCGCGCATGCTTAGCGTCTTCGTCGTGGGCAGAAATATTTCGCTAATTGAGAACATCCCATGCGGACAATCTCGTAGCTCCATCGTCATTCTACGAAATGGCGGAAGAGCTCAAAGCGAAAATGTCCGCTTTACGGTCTAAGCGATAAAAATATATCAGAGTAGCTGTGTTCGTAGTAGTAAAGTCAACGATGCGAGGTATTTACTCAAAAACGAAAGAAGGCAAAAGGGATGGATCGTCTTTCTCGTTCCATGACGGGGGATTGACTAAAGTATGTCTTTCGATCCTCTAGTCCACCTTCAAACCATCATTCTTCAACTTACCTGAAACAAAAAAGAAATCTCGTTAGTAATTCGTTTTCTAAGAAAAACGATATCGAATCTTAACTATATTCTAAATGGATATTTATCTATTTATAAAAATTTTCTCGACTTTGCCAATATTTTTAAATATAAAATAATGTCACTCGAAGAGAAGCTGATTTATTTAAATTTTAAAAAGCTAGAATTAATGTATGACGTCTTATGTATATATTTAAGAAACGTGCCGGTGAAACTTCAATTAGTTCGAGTACCCTATTTTACGCTAGAAAACAAGGAAAGTAAGACGTTTGTTTTTCTTATAAATGGAAAATGTTAACGAAGTAAACAGTTCATTATATTGTTAGAACAAAGTTCAATGAGAAGGAACTTTCTCACAGAAAAGGAATCAATTACGATGCGCTTAACAGTTATTTACTCAACGCATATTTATCGTATCCGATCGTAGCTAATTATATTCATTAAGCCGGAAGTAACTTCGACAAGCAGAGAGTCGGAGTGTAGCAAAACACGATCGACTAACTTCCTCGTTACATATTGATTGCCCAGCCAGTCGGACGCGCATGAGTTTCCTGTAAACTTATTCATCGTCAAACACGATTCAACAGGTTTTCGTGTGCCATGCGTAAACATCGGTTTGTTCATGTTTTGTATGCTACTTATGTATCGATGTAGATATTCGCACACACAGCTATTAACGTCGGCGCTACAACGGATTCGATCTGTTGAATGCTGAAGTTTATTCAGAATGGCTCTCGACTGGTTGCACTTTATGTGTTATATATTCCTGAATGCTATACGATGAGTATATATATATATATATATATATATATATATATTGTTAATAATAAATATCAAGTTCTATAAATATACAAATAATGATATAAAGAAGGTAAATCAAAAACGTGTTTCTTTAAAGAAATAAGTTTACGTTCGATCGAGATCAGGTAAGTTTTCTATGAGGTAGATGGAATGGCCGGTAAAGTAAGGAGAGAGTAGGGCCGATTTTATCGGCCCATAGAGATACATGGAACATTTACTACGTGAGGATTCCAGAGACGAAACGATCACTGAAGCGATTAGCCTGTCTCAAGCTTGATATATCAGTCTGTTTACTTAGCTTTTAACGAGTGCAAAACGTCGATGTGCACTGTGCGTGCATTATCCCATGAATGAGGGGGCTAGGGGGAGAGGATGAGGGGGATGGAGAACAATCTCGTACTGGGATCTTCGAGGCGCGAGAGTCAAGAAGCCGAGCGAAGGAACGAAAGAACGAACGAACTCCCTTTGCTTCAACATGAACTCGAGTTTCAAGGCCTTAAGAAAACTTATCGCCAAACGGCAGAGAGCAAGTGCGGACGCATTTGCATTTTGTGTTGAGCGGGTATATATACATACATACATAGTTGCCCTCCTCAACTAAAACCGTCACAAACTACCATCGTCGTTTGGCTTGACGAAACGGATTTATCGCTGGCGGCCGTGCGATTTGTTGCAACCCTCAGACTCTGCGAAATAAGACCTGTAAATCATCTCTTATCAATCCTACATAATGATATGGAGTATTTAAAAGAAACTAATCATAAAAACTTGGAGCATTCTTTTTTCAATACCTATAGAATATTTGATGAAGTAAAATAGAAATAGTCGATGGGGGAAAGATATTCTTCCATAATAATAGAAAGGTAACATCGAATTCTTCGTTATTAATTCATATATTATGAATATATTTTGTGCATATGAAAGTATGACAATTGATACAGGTCAACAACGAGTCATTGTCTGTATAAAAATATCCGGAATACAAAAGAAGGAAGAAAATGGATCGTGTCCGCGATAAGATGATAGTCAGAGACCGAAACGAGAAATCGATACTTTCGATGCAATCCGATATGATCGTTCGCCAATGTCACAAATATCTTTTCTTCGCTCTCTTATATCAGATCGCGTCGAAACTATTTTTGGCTGGACCGAGTCTCGAGATGATACTTGTACACGGATGAACAACCACGCGTACGTATACATGTCTGTCGTAACGAGCACGGCACGATGATGATGCATAGACGTTATCTCATGAATGGGCTTCTCGTAATCTCGGCCCTAGATCTCACTTCAGTGTAGGCTGTGAATGCACAATCCTCCCTCCTCTCTTCCATCTCTTCGTTACCGGCGCCTTCTTCGGTATCCTTCTTCGTGGCAACACTGCGGGAAACTCAGCGAAACGACACGAAATACGGATATATATAAATATACATATACACACACACACACACACACACGCATATATATATATATATATATTTTCCTTTCAAATACCTCGCGTCATTTTTTTATCTTTCACAGTTCTCTACAAGCAGAATACGCCCGTTTGCATAATACTAAAAGAAAGAAAGAGAGAATAAAAGAAGAGAGAAAGAAATGACCTTGATAAATCGTGCTTTTTTTTTTATTAAATTACTTCCACGAGTAATTACGCGTCGAAATGAAGCCGGTCAATCTTGCCATGATTAATGTTGGTCGCCGGATATAAAATTTATCCCTCATGAATTGTTACGATAAACGATCATTTGGGAAAAGAAAATATATGCGATAGTAAAGGAAAATTACATTATAAATACATTCATGACTTTCGATAAAAGGTTATGAACACGGAACGATCGTCCGAACGGGATAACAGGAATAGAAAAAAAAAACAAAAATTTATCATGAATTCTTGATCGTGCTAGAGCAGGGCTTTTACAAGAGCTGAGACAAGACAAAACACACTTTCGGTTTGGAAATCGAATCGATGATCTAGAGAGGGTGTACGAGCCAGTTGTTGGGTAAGCAGTGGGAACGGTGTCGATATATCTGCGTCTATTTAGCGGCGCTAACGAGTAGTTCTGCACCCGTGGACGAGAAGAAGGAAAAGAAGTCGAAGGAGGAGATGAAGGAGAAAAAGAGAGACAGAACGAAAGAGAAAGAGAGATATAAAGAGAGAGAGAGAGAGAGAGAGAGAGAGAGAGAGAACGGTACACAGTGCACAGTGCACACGTACGTAACGCGTTATCCCATGAATGGGCTACAATCTCACCCCTGGATCTCTCGGTGGCAGGGCAGCCAAGTGAACAGTTGGTGAACGTTGGAGAGCCTTGCTCCACTCGCGGCAGTGCGAGGAGCTACCGTTTGAGATTAGCATCTTTTATGCATATACATGGGAGGCAAGAGAGGAGAGTGAGAGAGAGAGAGAGAGAGAGAGAGAGAGAGAAAAGAAAGACCTGCAACGCACACATTCGAAGGAGTAACTTCACAGGAACATGCACACATCTATTCGCTGTTGAATTCTCCACGCGAAAGGACCACGATTTCGCGAGAACAGTTGCTTCTCTTCTTTCTCTCTTTCTCTCTCTCTCTCTCTCTCTCTCTCTCTATCTCTCTCTCTCTCTCTCTCTCTTTTTCTCTCGCTGGCTCGTACTTCTATCTCACTGGCTCCTCCAGGCGGCAGTATCTCTCGGCCTTTATGCGAGCCACGGCTTTAGGAAGTGACTCTGATATTATCTCGCGACTTGTCTCCTCCAAAGGGGACCTTTCTTAACCCTCTCTCTCTCTCTCTCTCTCTCTCTCTCTCTATCGTTTGCTCACTCGTTCCATCTATTCACCTATCTTTCCATCTCTCTTTCACCAAAGTCGAACGATAGTTCCGCTCGCGAGTGAGCGTACGGTACGCGAGCGAGTACTTACCAAACTCCAGTAGCAGCTTCAGAAACGAGCAGTCTGAACCGGGCCACCTCAAGGCGCCTTGGGTGTCGGCGTAATTGTCCAGAACCCAGAGGGAGATCCTTGTCGTTTGCGACGACGAGAGAAGACCAAGAAAGGTGGAGTGTGAGTGAAAGAGAGTGAGAGAGTTAGATAGATGGAGAGAGAAAGAGAGAGAGAGAGAGAGAAAGAAAGAGAGAGAGAGAGAGAGAGAGCAGCTGTGTTTCTGGATGGGTGCTCCATTCATGGATTCCTCGCTCGATTGGGCAGCCGCTTGTTCCTGATGCTTTCAGAAACCAACGCTTTATTCTTACCCGTGAATTTATAATCGACACGCTTCGAACAGACGCAGTTTCCAAACGTTGGACCATTCTTCTTGTCCACCAATTTTTCAGCTCCTTTCTCTTTTCTAATTCGTTTTCTAATTTTCGCGGGATTAATTTTTTTCTCTATCTTTGAACTTTAATTAGTTAAACAACTGACGTAGTAAAGCAATTTGAAATATTTTCTTTTTGTGTTTGTATTTAATTATAAGAACGCCGCGTCGCCGTAAATCATAAAATGTTAATAAAAATCTTATGATTTCTTCGATTAAATCTTACAGAAAAAAATTTACGCAAATAATCGGAGAATTCTGTAATCATTCCGGAATCGAAAAAAATCTACTCCTCTTCTCCGTCTTCTCGTCTCGCTCGCGTGAAGTAATCACAGATTTCTCATTTCTATGAAAATGACTCAAATTCCAGCACCCTCTTTCTCGACAGAAAAACGTCAATTTATATGCAAAAGTATCTAATGTCGCCGACGAGCGACCAGAAAACAAAAACGGTCATGAAAATATTGTATTATTTTTGATGTTTAGTTTACGCTAAAAGCGATTAGACGGGATCTATCTTTTTCTCTTTCGTACATATTCTTTTAAGCTATGCAGACATTACTAATTATGTTTCTATTGTATATGTTCTCTCTTTCTCCATTATTCGGTATTTATACGGTATTTAAACTCACCACTGATTTTACTTCAGTGAGAAATACTTGATATATCTGGTTGATATCAATGTATTTCAAACGAATATTTAGGTTCGATGCTTCCTGAAATTCGATGAATCGGTTGGTAATGATAGATCGTGCATTGACCCCCAGAACGTCACTCGAGAGTTCAGTGCCACCATCGTTTCGTGTGTTCTCCATTTGCATAATAAATACTTCATGTTATCTGCTATATTATGCGTTATCGATAACGCTAGATTAGCGTGATTTCCGTGCTTGATTTAAGTGGAGTGGAATGAGAAATGATTATCGATAGAGAATTTAATGCGAACTTTAACGTATATGAAAGTACGTACGTGTTTATTGCTCCGTGTTTCGTAGTCGACTGACGAAGGTCGTAAGAATTTAAAGGAAACAAGGGGAAAAAAAACCACAACAAAGAGGTACCAACGTACGAAATTCGAGTTTAGTATTATGTTTAGATATATCTAACGTTAAATTGCCTCTACCGAAAGTATTGACCTATATTTTTATTTATACATACATTAAGGTCACACGCTTTTCGTGCGTGTCGTTGCTTAGATAAGTATAATTATCGAACAAACGAATCCAATCGATTTGTGTACTAGAGAATAAGTCATTAGAGAGTTTCGCTCGCTTCGACGATTATTCGACAATTCTACGACGTCACAATTCGATTCACAATTAGGAGGAAATTATATGCAAGCGTATTTCTCCGAAACACTTGGCCTAGTTTTCAAAATGGAGCTACATTCTCGATCGGTCGCGGTAGCTTGAAGCATACTCTCTCTCTCTCTCTCTCTCTCTCTCTCTCTCTCTCTCTTGAGTCGATTAGTCTGGCCTGATTAATTACAAACAACGTACGATTTACGAGACCATTATGTCGCCGGCCGAACACTGGAACGAGACAATCGGCAATGGTTGGGCTCGACCGTAATCGACGTTCATCCATGGCTCTCACTCGTTTAGAGAAATCGATATCTCCGACCTAAATACGCCGAAACCGCGTATGATTCTTTCTTAATCGTCGGAAAAACGATCCGAGGAATTATAAGAAGAACCTTGGTTGGTTGAAGAATATACAAAAGTAGTCCTTCGAAGAGAAAGACACAGATAATGAAAAGAAGAATAACAGATAAAAATAAAAAAAAGATAATAATAATACTAATAACAATGCAAAAGAAAGATGAAAAGCCGCTCGATTAATCAGAGAAAATTATACCGCAGCGAAATACGAGGAAGCTAAGGAAACGACGTAAAGTCTGTTCGCTTGATAAATCAATCTTTACCTTCTCGCGGCCCGCGGCGCTGCTTAAAAAGCGTACTGCGTATTATGTAAATTGTCTCGAGACTTTTTATTCAATGAATCGATCGACTAGAGAGAAAGAGGGGAGAGAGAGAGAGAGAGAGAGAGAGAGAGAGAGAGAGAGAGAGAGAACAGAATCCACCGTTCTTTCATTCATTTTTGCATTAATGAAAAAGAAGAAATAAGTTAGGAAAGAAAAAGACTCGAAAAAATGTTGGAGTCTTTGAGAAAGATAAGGTCGAGTTTATGCTTGGACCTCGTCGATCTTCGAGCAGTCCGTAAAAAGAAACTGGAGCCCACGGGCTTCCAGTTTCTCTCTACGGCACGAAGACGTTCCGGCATTGGATGGAATAACGTCGCGAAAATCGGCCTCGTTAATCTCTCGTTGCTCCGTTCTTATCGTCCGTGGTGCGATGAATTAAAGCCGAGTCGCCTTAGGGGCTGCTGCTGTTGCTGTGCTACTCATGCCATACGCTACTGTTGCCTGCTACCACTCCTACCACTCCTACCGTAGAACTTTAAATAACGATGTGATCGCGTAATAACAGGTCGATCGGCTACTGGTCGGTGTAACTCTTGCATTCTCTCCTTCTCTTTCGCACAACATGCACGTGTTCGATTTAATTCGCGCGCGAGATAAGACCCGAGATATCGGTAGGCCTACGACAGCCAATAAGCATACGCGAGATACTCGATTCGTGTCTCTTGGTATTCACGTTCTCATTCGTATCACTATACCTCTACGATACGTTTCTCTCGATTATTATGTATCTATAGAAATTCTATAGTAGGTTGCATTCACGTTGTCAAAGAGATTGAAAAATGCAGTCATACGTATAAAATAAAAAAAAAGTCGGATGATGGATAAGGTTAAAAAAGAACTTTCAGTATTGGGAAAGTCAGAGAGAGAGAGAGAGAGAGAGAGAGAGAGAGAGAGAGAGGGGGGGAGGGGGTGGAGGGAAGAGAATGGAGGAAAAAGGAAATGTAGTTACAAATATCTCCGTGAGATTGTTTTCTTTACCTTACGAATTTCGAGCACGCCCGTAAACGAGAAGTTAACGGACAACAAACGAGTTTCGAAGTTATACTGCGACGGAATTCGACAAATTTTTTAGAGAAGTGGCGAAAGTGGATGATAGCAGGAACGAAAGTGGAATATTTTTCGTAACAAGTTTTCGCAGGGTTTATACGCGTACACATCTCGCAAGGGAGAAATTTAATAAAGGAATAACATTTTTGGATTTTATCACGAATTTCTCGACTTTTCATCCCTCTTTCTTTTCGACGATGTTACGTTCGCCGTATATTCGTTGTACACATGGAATCAAAGAGAAAAGGTGATATTTCATCGGGAGTTGGATTTCGACATACTCTTTCGACTTTCTTACTCGCGAAGCGAAATCCATGCCTCGAACATCGTTGCCGTCGTCTCCATTGGAATGCAATAAACAATTCATCCCTGTAAATCGCGGGTTACTCGCGCTTTCGTTTATCTCCGATTTCTCCGCGTACCCGTTACAAATGCGTTCTATCGTATACGTCAAAGGCATTCCGCGATTCAGGGAGTAATGCGAGTACCTACCGCTGGAATTTCTGTCTGGATCTCGAAACGCCGACGTACGTTATTATATCCCTCGAGATTGCTTGTTGCTTTGCGCAAGCAACTATGTGTACGTGAATATATATATATGTATGTATATTTACTTATTAGGAGTAAAAGACAAAATTTGCTTCTCTTCCTGTTACGACATTAACAACTGTTTTTTCTTTTTTTTTTTCTTTTTTTTTTTCTTTACAAATAAATATAATTCCATTAAAACGACGGAAATTACGGTTTCCAGATTTATAAAAGAAAAAATTCACGTTTATGACACTATATTTATCTCTTTCTTATTCCTCCCATCATCGTGAATTCCCATGAGAGGAAACGAAAGAATCGTTTGATTTTCTTCGTGGAAAGGAACCGTCAGATTTCGATCGTACCATCGAGAACTTCTTATCTGTATTGTCGTTAGGAACGCCTGTACCCTATACGTGTCTGTTATCTCTTTCTTCACTCTCCCTCTCGTTTCTCGGCAATTGCGGATCGTAAACGTCGATCGATACACGTTCAGCGCGTCATCCTTATCCTAAAGTTAAGATCTGGTATATGACTTGCATTTAAGTATGCACATATGTCCGTGCTTGCATAAGAGCGAGCTGTCTTCGAGTTCGTTCCTTTTCCTTCATTCACTCTCTCTCTCTCTCTCTCTCTCTCTCTCTCTCTCTCTCTATTCTTTTTAAATCGGCGAGGATACTTAGCACGAGATTATATTTGAAATCGTAAGGACGTTTAAGATAAGAGGGCAGATAGAGATTGATGGAAAGGAGGACATTAGTCCAAACGGCCGATGCACTTCTGTCGATACGTTATCTTAAGAAGGATGCGTTCGATAGAAGCACGTGCATTATCGAGACGTTACCACGCTTGCCCCCCCACCCCCCTTTAAATCGAATATCTTTCAGGTGAAATCTTTTAGTGCAGGTGTGTACGTCTAGTTATCGACTCGTTTCTCTTCAAGGAAGAATGAAATAAAAAAAAAAAAAAAAACAAATGGATTCAAAGAAAATCAATATCGATAGATAAACGTTCATAGAACTTTGATGATTAAATTAGGGAATAGATGTATAAAATATAATACCAAAAGATGTATACCAAACATCTTATTATCATGATTTATTGTACCTTCTCGAAAGTGGATTCGCTTTACCTCCTTTCTCTCTCTCTCTCTCTCTCTCTCTCTCTCTCTCTCTCTCTCTCTCTCTTCCCTCTCCCTTCATCTCGCGTTGGCTTGGTTACACGAGCGGAATAATCGAATCGTACGAACTGAAAACGTCAGGCTGCTACATCGTGCTCGGTGGTTCGATGTATCGTCGCATTTCGAGGTCCAATCAAGGTGGCATTGAATGCGTTTGTTACGAGGCTCACCAGCCCTCCCTACGGTGGTCCGTATAAGTGCATTATCGGAACCCACCATCTCTCTCTCTCTCTCTCTCTCTCTCTCTCTCTCTCTCTTTCTCGCTCTTTCACTCTGTCACTCTAACTTGTTCTCTCCCACGCAAGAGACGTGACGAGACGCATGGCGTACAAACGAACGCGAGGATGGAAAATCTATAGGCGAGTCGCGCGTTCCTCGTAGTACCTACTCCAGCGTTCTAATGAGGCGTACAGTTGCCATCATCTGTTAGATTGAGATTGAGAGTGAAACGAGAGAAAGAGAGAGAGAGAGAGAGAGAGAGAGAGGGAGAGAGAGAAAGAGGAAGGGAGAGAGAGATAAAGAGAGAAAGAGAAAGGGAGAGAGAGAGAGAGAGAGAGAGAGAGAGAGATAAAGAGAGAAAGAGAAAAAGAGAGAGAGAGAGAGAATGAAAAAGAGAGAGAGAAAGAGAGAGAGATAAAGAGAGAAAGAGAAAAAGAGAGAGAGAGAATGAAAAAGAGAGAGAGAGAGAGAGAGAAAGGCTACTAAAGGAAGGAGAATGGTACACGTTCGACGATGATGACGACGGAAGGGACCAGGAAATTCTATCGTCCTGGATACGACAAAGAGGACTATAGATAACGAATTTTTCGTCTACGTGAGGAGTAGGCAGCTTCGAAGATAAAGGACCGTGCTTCGTGCCAACTTAGATTAGCTTCTATTATACGCATCGAAGCATGACATGTATTATAATAGTTCGAGATACATAAAAGAAAAGTTCAACAAGAAAGTTACTCGATATCTATTTAATTATAAAAATGCAATATAACTGATAAATAACATTGCAATTAATTATTAACAGTTAATATTACAATTAATTCTAATAGATTTTTTCTATTCATACATTTTTCCCAATGGTTGATTATATTACATATCGACTATAATGTAATACTATTAATTTTCTTACAAATAAAAAATTTGTTAAAATTCTATCGAATGTATGTTGGAAATTAATTTTATTAATTTCTGATTAAAGAAGCCGTTTTAAACGATAATAAAAAGAAAATCGTTTATTAAAGTGACATTATGATACCAGTATAAGGATTACGGTAAAAACGTGGGTGCAGTAAGTAATTCGTTGTAAAGAGAGGCAAAGGGATGTCGTTTGTTTTTGGTATTCACGGGAAGCGTTGATATCACGATACATTCGACGGACGCGAAGCTGGTTCAACGAAATATCAACGTGGAAACATCATCGATACCATTGAAATGTGATACTCTTGGCTCGTGTACCTTTCGACGTGGTCGGCGAGACGACCTCTCAAAAAGCGACCAGCAGCGATATCGTTGCCGCAGCAACGCACTCGAGAGAGAGAGAGAGAGAGAGAGAGAGAGAGAGAGAGAGAGAGAGAGAGAAAGGAAAGATGAATGATAGTGAGAAAGACGTTATAGTTGAAATGAAATCGTAACGATCATGAAATCTCATTTTCGATAAATCGTTTTTTATTGTCGAAACGAAAATATTAACGCGTTTTTATAACACACTTCAAATCGTACGGATTTAGTTACTGAAATGAAAATCGGATTAGAAGGGATAGGCGTTAAAATAAATGTGGACTAAAATGGCTCATCTATATTATTAAACCGAATAACGTGGAACCTACAATGAAAAAAAGATTCAATTCTCTCGTCGAAGTGAACGAACGAAAGTATTTTCTTAGACCGACGCGACCTCTTGAAATTTGGCAGGCACCTCCACTGGTCGTCGTCGTTCTTGTTTGTCTCGCCAACCAAGAAGATTTACGAGCGAGTTTGGTAAGGCGAGACTGAAATATGCTCTCGAGCTTGAGCTCTACGACTCGATACTCCGATCTCGAAGGGGTTTTGGTCGGCACGTGCGAGAAGCAATAAGCCATTTCTTCCGTTTTTCTCATAGATCGAGTTTGCCTTCGGTGAGATTACTATTTCCATTATTCTTTTGTCAAAATTCATAAATTCACTTTACCGTCTCCTATTCCTTATGTCGAATTTTCGTAGCTTTCTATTACTCTCTCTGTCTCTCTTTTTCTCTCTGTGTGTGTGTATGCCTTTGTTCTGTCTCTCTTCTAAATATCCTCAATGTAAATTTTCGTACAAGAAGATTTTTATCTTTTACTCCAAAATCGTGGGAACGACTCCATTCATAAATATTTCATTCTGGTACCACCACTGGCAAATTGCCGAGTGGTTTTCCTTAAAAAAACAACAGTCCATTACTCCTGCCTCTCCTCTCGTGGCGAATAATAAACGGCATTTTCCTTGACGCGAATAGAATTTCGTTGGTCGATGAGAGAAAGAGAGAGAGAGAGAGAGAGAGAGAGAGAGAGAGAGAGAGAGAGTTAGGGAATGGGATTGTAATCCTAGAAATACTGCAAATCAATCCGCGAAATTTCGAGGATAGATGGGGAGGAGAAGAAAGGAGAAAGGGAGGAGACAGGTGGTTGGGATGCACTATCGAATCGATACGTTTTCCTGATGCTCCCCGTGGAAGCTTTCGACGTGTAAAACACAACATGACATCGCGTATCGTATTCTTCCTCTCTCTCTGTCTGTCTGTTTCTCTCTCTTTCTATCTCTCTCTTTTCTATCTATCTATCTTTCTTTCTCTCTTTCTCTTTTCTTTTATCTCCTCCTTCAAATACGAAATGTGGCCTTGAGCATAACGTAGATACCTTTTTTTAGTCGCGTTAAAATGCACCCTCTTTCGATACGAGAATATATGGTAAGCGATGACAACCACCCTCGCTGAGAATCACCCTTCAAACTTTCTCTTTCTCTGTCTTCCTTTCTATCACACTTTTTTCCTCTGTTTTACCAAAGAGGGTGCCAGATAATTCTGTTTTAGTTTCGCATTACAAGCCAACGTACGGTAGCAAGCGACACGTTTCCGTCGTCGGACGGAATATCTCACTCAACCACTGACTGCTTCTGTTGTTACTACCAGTGCTGTTTCCTCTCTCGTTTTCTTACCACTTCTTGTCGGACTCGTAGTCGAACAAATTTCTTTTCTTCTCCTCTTCTTATTTTTCTTCTTTTAGCATGTTCGCTCCTCTTCTCGAAAGTCCTTCAAGGATAGAGAGGAGGAATAAGAATTTGACTAATGCAATCGTGGATGCTAAGAAGCCACTCTCGTCGGCTATTGTGCCACGTTATCTTCTTACTTTTACCTCACCCTATTCCCCACGAGACTCAAGGTGAAAGGGAAAGAGAAAGAGACAGGTTGGTAGTCCGTCGAAAAGTACATTCGAAGAACGCCGATTTCAGATTCGAATACTTTCTCATTCCAAATAAGCGGATTCCTTCAGAATCGTTCTGCTTTGTCGCTCTCCATCTTTTATCAATTTCATGCAAAACACAACGTAGACAGACAAAGTTCTCGATAACATCGAAGACGTAAAGATTCAAAGTGATCAAAGCGATTGTACCTTTGGAAATTCTGGAAATGAAACAATCATGAGAATCAAGCAATTGTTGTAATGATTGAAAATGGCACGTACCCAGAACATTACACGTGTCTTTGAGCAAAGTAAGCCCTATAACACACTGGTATCGATCATTTCCATTACGTAGAGAACAACGCTTTCCTCTTCGCGAAATTAATTACCCTCTATCGGGTTCGTTGAAATCCATGGATGAAGAGGGTGAAACGGCCTCGAAACGATTCCCTCTCAATTCCAGATCGCAAGTCGGCATTAAGGTGGGATCTTTCGATCCGATCGAGCGTAACGAGTATCCGTCTAGAAATGGGATATCCCTTTTAACCAACATGCTCTTTCTCTCTTTCTCTCTATCTTCCTTCCTCGAAAACCGATTTCGAATTCTCGCTCGGTCGATCTTACAATTTCGTTCGATCGCCGAGAATGGCAAAGTATTAAGTATCTAGGACTAGTTAGGCGAAACTCTTTACACTAACAGAAAGAGAAGGAGAGGGCGCGAAGAAGAGAGGGTGATAGTTAATCCAAAAGGGCTCGATCGTATCGTGAGTCACGCACAAGCGTGGAATTTACGAGGCAATGTCGCCGTGTTACTGTTCTCCTCGGCTCCTCTGATCCATAGGATTATCTCTCTCCGTGCCGACTGTTTCCGATCCCTTCTCCTCCTATTCAAGAGAATGTGTATCTGTATATATGTATGTATGTATATATATAATATATATATATATATATATGTATATACATGTGTGTATATACGTATGTGTGTGTTAGCGAGTGAGAGAGGAAAGCACGATGACGCTCGATTATTATACCATTGAAATGCAGCGCCTCGTTAGGACCCTCCTTAATTACAAGGGGACGATCGATCGAATCGATGTTCCCCGATTTGTGGGAGAGAAAGAGAGAGAGAGAGAGAGAGAGAGAGAGAGAGAGACAGAGAGACAGAGAGAAGGCAAACTTGTCGCGGGCACCGCCTGTGTCTACCGCGATAACCAATACCGTGCGTTGCCGCGTGCGTGAGAAGCGTGTCCGCGATGAGGAAAAAATGTGCCTGCCTGTGGAAAGCCAGGAAGAGAGGAAAGCGTGATGGCGCGTAAACGCGAATGTAATTGCGTGTACTCGTACTTGAAATTCTGATGGCAACCCAATGATTTCGTGTGGGATGAGACTAGATAAAACAATGAAAAAAATATACGAAGTTAGTTGGAGTGCAACGAGAAAACGGCGATAAATTTTAGTAGACGCATTTTTCACTCCCTCCTCTTTTTTTTTTTTTTACCTCTGCATCGACGACGTTTTAATTCTACGCTTCCAATCGTTGAACGTACAAAGGGTAGAGAAATAAAGAGAGATAGGGAGAGAACGAGAGAGAAAGGGAAAGAGAGAGGAAGAGAGAGAGAGAGAGAGAGAGAGAGAGAGAGACAAAAGGATGCGTGTAAAAAATAAAAAAAAAATACGTTCAACCCTCTGCGAAACGACCATAGGTTTAATCTAATATTAATCAACACTGCCCGTCGCGTGGAAGAATCTTTTTTATATTCGCCAGAGCGTTTTAAACGCGATGAAACTTTCGAATTTACGAACCCTTGTCCGAACGAGTGTGGTGGGAGAAATCGAGCGACGGAGCGTCGCCCGAACATTTGAATTCATTCGTTTCTCGACAATTTATTAAGCGATATTCAAAGTGAAGAGTTCGGGGTCTGGGGGAGATGGGGGAAAAATGGAGGAGGTCATTTTATCAGGTTCGAAAATATTTCGAAGTTAAACGAGATGATCAGGACACACACGAATACATACGTATCTCGTTTTGTCGAAAAAGCAGGATCGGTAAAGGCAGGGATGGACGACGATGAGGTCACTGGATGAATATAATCGTATTATCGTTAAAATTTCTGTTCGTATTTAATCGAATACGCAGGATCCGATATTTCGTCATGAGCGTCGATCATTAATTTTCCGAGAGCTTCGCCGTAATACGGAACACGTGGACGAATCGGCACCGTTGATTTTCCTACGTTTGTTAGTTCGCTCCGTTCGCTCCGTTCGTATCATATCGTATCGTATCGTATCGTATCAAGTTTTATTACTTCGTAGAAATGAGTTAACAAAATTGGATTTCGATGGTTACGCATATTTGAACTCCTACAGGCGAAAGCTGAAATTAATGAATCCATCGGTGACATTTCAGTCGATTCCGCGCCGACATTAAAACGGGAAATAATGAGCTTTGCAATGTAATCTAGCACGAAAATGGCGTAGTAACGCGAAGCAGATGAACGTTCGACGCATCGAAGGTTCTAATTAGGAAAATCCTCTCGTCATTATCACGACACGCTGGAGATTAATTGCTGTCGATCCCAAAACACCTATTCCAATTTGCCGATGTTGGTAATTATTCCAAACGGCTGTCAAACTCTCGCTCTCTCTCTCTCTCTCTCTCTCTCTCTCTCGCGCGCGCGCGCGCGCGCGCGTACAAACACACGTATAGTTCCTCTCTCTTTTCTCCTTCCCTTGTTCGTATCTATGCGACACAAGCCGTCCTCGCTAACTATTCGTTTCATAAATTTATACGACCGTAACAGCTTTCCAAAAGGACACATTTTTTTCTTCCGATCAGTCGTTGTCAATTTCGTAAATGTGAATCTATAAAGTGCAATATGTAAAAATATATTATTCGCCAGTACAGTATATATTACAGGGTTGAATACTTTTGAACTCGAGGATTGGTTTACAAACTCCACCTCGAGAAACTCACGGAGACATAAAAATCTTATTTTATTGATAAACCCATCGATTTATATATTAGACTTCTATCGCTCGATATCTCGGACTTCATCGAAAAAAAAACCGATCTAATTAGATTGGAAGAAAAAATATTTATCAAGCGATTTTCGATACTGTCGTACGGTTTCGTAATCGTTACGCGTTTAAATCGACATGAGATATATTCGTTAACGAGCACATTCCGCGATCTGCTTGAACGAGCGCATAATTTTAACGCGACCGTTCCTTTCTGTATAACTTTCTTGCGGAAGGCAAGACCGTGTACCCTCCAGTGAACCGCTACGAAATTGACAGATAGCTTCGACAGGAACAAGAGCGAGGGTTGGAAGAACACGTCGTCGTTTGCGAGCCACGCCTTACATTCGCGATGTTACAGCAAGGTACACCGAAATCCTTTATCTCTTCGCCGAATCTTTAAACGATCTTATATATACGTCGGTATTCTTTGAATAACCTATCACAACAGATAGTATAGGCAAAGGAAGATTTTAAAAATTGTATTGTATTATAAAATGATATGGAAGGTGAACCTTCGTCAAACTCGAAATTTATTCTGTTTCTACGCGATTTCCTAAAGGAATCAAGTCTTTCTCGAAAAAAAAAAGAAAGATCTCAGAACACGTGACAAGTTGTAACTAAGAAAATGAAGGGAAAAAGAGAGTGTACTAGGAGATTGACGGTCTACATCTCTGGCAGGACCCTTGGTTGTTGAAGGATCTCAAGGGAATATGTGCGATCCCGTGGCACGACGTATAATGCGCTAGAGTGACGCATCGGTGGAGTCTGCATAACTGCATACATATCCCCATAGCGATTCGCATCCTGTACCCAGGGAATTTCACTCCTGACGCTGCTCGTCCATCACACTACTGCTTCCCTTCGAGTTTCCTCTCTCTATCTCCGTCTCTCTCTCTCTCTCTCTCTCTTTCTCTTTCTCGATCTCTTTCTCTTGTAACTATGTATCTCACTTGTTCGTAATAGAGAAGAAAAGTTATACGTTGTAAAAAGACTTTTAATTTATTATAGTTCAGATAACTTGTTCAAGACCTCTTTGTCATTCTTCGAGTAGGCTTGATTTCTCATAGATACTCTCGTTGAATATTTTCTTTTCAAAATTGATACGAGTTCAATTTCGGAAAGATCATAAACAATGAAAAACAAATCAAGCGATTGATAAGAGATAGATAAAATAGAGGTTTTGTATATTCATATTTTGATCTGTCGGATTAGAATTGCAAAAGCTCTAGCGATCGATCGTAACGGAAAGATAGGTATCTTTCAACCGTCCGGAAATTAAAAAAATTGATACTCTTCGAGAGGGATAGTTCGATAATGGAAAGAAGAACTGTGTGACTCTGTGTGTGTGTGTGTGTGTGTGTGTGTGTGTGTGTGTGTGTGTGTGTGTGTGTGTGTGTGTGTGTGTGTGTGTGTGATTTTTTCTTCAAACGAGAAACGAAGGGATAATACTTCTCACATCTGCTCGTAACTTTGCACCCACGCGTAAACATAAGAGAGAGAGAGAGAGAGAGAGGTGAGAAATAACCGGTGACTCATTCAGAAGCCATCGATTCTAATCGTAACTTTTGCGATAAAAATTTACTATAACTGGATGGGAAGGAGCATTGTGCCGGCAACAAGGACCAACTAGCTCTAGAAAGTCGCGAAGTTATGTCAGCAGGTGCGATGCATCACGCTTTATTACAAACTGGAAAAGAGTGTTAGGAGTGTTCCGTCTCTGTTTGCTCTTTCAAAAAGGTGGCGCGACGGGAACAAAGTTATTTATCCTGGCCTAGAACCCCTCAGCTCGAGTTTTTCTCCATTTTCCATGCTTTTCGACCGAAGTGCTTCACTTGGACGACGGTCCCTTCTCCCCTCCCTCCTCCTCCTCCTCCTCCTCTTCCTCGTCTCTTTTTCTTTCCATCCTCAGCGTTTCTTTTTTATACGAACCAACTAAACCGGCACATTTTTATCGCTACCGTGAAAGAAATTATGGTAGGAACGATCCCTGCTTCCTCCATGATTCACGATTCAACGAAGTCTGCAAAAACTTCTCATGTATAAGGGGAGGTGAGGGTGGAATGAAGAGAGAGAGAGAGAGAGAGAAAGAAGGCTGGTGCACTCTAGCACGCTCACAGAAACGTTTTCTCCTAGTGTTACGCTACCGGTGGTGATTGTGCATGCGAGATAGACGTTATAAGAAAGAAACGAATAGCGGGGACACTCGAGACCGTAGAATCTACGTAATCCCATGACTGATTGTAGGTAATTACGGTATATATCGAGTGACGCGTTACGACGTACAATGCGCTGACATAGGGGTGTTATCTCGTACAGAAAAATAACATTTTTGTCCTTCGATCTCACCCTTTTTTTTATTCATCTTGTTGTCTTACTTATCCGTTATCTCTCTCTCTCTCTCTCTCTCTCTCTCTTTCTGTCTTTCTTTTTCCTTTAATCTCTTTTCCGCGTGGCTGCAATTTCACGCGTGTCACCCTCATTAACATAATGCTACGTTATAAATTCGTAAGGTCAGAGGTCGGTCGAGTCACAATTAAAAAAGGAATGAAAAATGCAAAATGGTGATTCGGTGATGCTCTTTTGCTGTTGAGCCACACATGTTCTCTCTCTCTCTCTCTCTCTCTCTCTCTCTCTCTCTCTCTACCTTTAATTTCCATGCAGAAATTGCATTGCTGCCACGGAATATGCAATAATAATTAAGTTTAATTCATAGACGCGCTTTTGTTACGCGTGTACCATAGCCGTGCAATTCGTTCAGCACGAAAGTTAAAGCGCACGATGTGATTACTACTTCCAATTATTGAAAATATTATTATGGTGCAATAATGATTCTAGTGTTAGTGAAAACATCTTTCTTTCTCTCTCTCTCTCTCTCTCTCTCTCTCTCGTTTTTTAGAAACAGTTCGTAAGCGTTATCCTTTGGCGTTAAAAAATATAAAATTCTCGGGATGTCTGCGTTTAAAGAAAAATTGTTAGTACCGCCAATGGAATGAAACAACACAGACTGCGTCCACTTTTCAGAAAAGTTCGTTGAACCTTTGGCGTTGAAAAGACGGACGAATTGCGCACAGAAATATACGTTGGCTGGTATGGTTGGCATTTTAGTTTGTCTCTACCTCGCCTTCCCTTCCTCCTACCACTTTCAATTTATCTCTCTTTCTCTCTCGCTCTCTCCCTCTATCTTTCTCTTTCGCTCTCTTTCTCTATTTTTTTCTTTTTTTTTCTTTTAGTCTAACGGCCTCTCTCAATTCCGAGCCTAGTCGCGTTCCAAGGCGAAATGACTCGCGCGAGTCACTCACTCTCTCCCGGCGGTTTTGACAAACTAATTTGTCGCGAAACAATGACGAACTCGTCGTGCTTGACGGGGACGAGGAAGCGAGTGGAATGTGTCCAATCATCGGCAAGAAAGGGCCATGCACAGGAGTCGAGCCTTCGCCCCTCTGAATAGCCTCGGGTATTCTTTGCTCTCTATCTCTCTCTCTCTCTCTCTCTCTCTCTCTCTCTCTCTCTCTCTCTCTCTCCCTCTCTCCTTTTCTTCCTACACTTTTCACTTTCCATGTCATTCGTCCTCCCATTCGCTTTGCTATATAAGTTCGTCCCGACTATCCATTAACTCTAGTTTATTAACTTTTCCTACTTACCATACCATTCCTCTTCAGACACGCTAATATTTCATTTCAATTTCTTATACCTCCATAGATTACATTTCCCAATATAACAAGAGCAGGAATATCTCTCCGACGACCCTTAAACGCATCACTTTGCACACGTATCCTCTTTGTTCTATTTCATCGTGTTCGCATAATTGATTTTATAGGGAAACGATCGGCCGTCATCGATCCGAAACGTTTATCAATTAACGTACTTTACGTACATACGTCAGAGTGTCACTTCTCTGTCGATGAACGAGGATGCTGTGTGACAGAGAGAGAGAGAGAGAGAGAGAGAGAGAGAGAGAGAGAGAGAGAGAGAAAAGCGAACGTGGCAAAGGCGGACGACGATAGCGGAGTAATCTAATTAAAGCCACCGTCCGAAGCTTCAACCCTTCCTCTACCTCTCGCTCTTCGGTACGCCACCATCAACCCCATGTATCTATCGGCCGCGATTGTCTGATTTGCATGTGAAGCAACCCGCACAACTCCAAATCCCCATTATTATTAACGCGGTGACACGCTCCCGGATTGAGCATCTCCGCTCGCGAATACGTAGACACACACGCACGCGTAAACGCACACGCACACGCATACGTACACGTACACGTACAGACGCACAAATACAGATGTATGCATATAATATACGACGATTTAGATCACGTAGAACGTATGTGCGTCTCTACAGTTATTTCTCCCTCCCTCTCTTTCTCTCTCTCTCTCTCTCTCTCTCTCTCTCTCTCTCTCTCTCTCTCTCTTTCCCTCTTGGTTTCATAGGATCGGGGAAATTATTCCGCGTACCACTGCAGCGTATCTCGAATTAGATCGAAAACGCACGAGCGGAGTTTCGAGTCGCGAATTTTGACCTCCTTCCAAATTTCCCTCATAACGATATACTACTCGCTGTCTACTTTGACTTCCCACAGGACGAGGAGGAGAGATCGTTGCTCTCCTTCTTGTCATAATACGGATCTTGTTTTATTCGCACGGCGTTGTTTCCCCTGCGTTAATTTGATTCCCAACTGGTACACAATATCTCTCTCTCTCTCTCTCTCTCTCTCTCTCTTTCTCTCTTTCTCTCTCTCTTTCTCTCTCTCTCTCTTTCTCTCTCTCTCTTTCCCTCTCTCTTCCTCTTCCTCTTCCTCTTCCTCATACATACATTGATAATTCTTGCCTTCCCTCTACTATATTATGTATCTAGTAGGTGCATTCTACTTTAGTAGTACTAAAACGATATAATTTCTCCCTGATATCAATCTATCTAATGCAGAAGATAAAACGACCGTACAAAATCGTGCAGGGTAGTTCCATCGATATGGAAATAGTTCGGCTCTTCTTTAAGAAACCATTCCCGAAAGTTTATACGAACGATGCCTCGGCATTATGCGACCGGTAGAAAACTTTACTATCCCTTTTTTCTCCTTTTCTTTTCTTTTCTTTTCCTTTCTTTTCTCGTCTTTTCTTTTTTTCTGTTTTTTTTTTCTTTTCTTTTCTTTGTCCCTCCCAAGCAACTATTCCACCAAGAACAATCCCCCTTACCCTTGTATTTTTCTTTCGAGATGGGCCCTCGCCTATATACATATATTTCAGAAACCCTACTCCTCCTCCTCCTCCACCCTCCAACATCTTCCCTCTTCTAACCTCCTCGGAACGATGCTCGTTCTTTCCACCCCCGACCACCATCGATTCGTCGGTGCGATATCTACATTCGTTGTGATGGCTTCCGTGGTAGGGAAGCGACACGTTTTACAGCAAAATACGATTTGCATTCCATGGTTTGGGGTGGGATTCGGTCGAAGATGAAAGGGAAATATTCTGGAAGAGGAGAAGCAACCGAGAAAGAGAAATAAAAGGAGAAAAGGGACAAGCCGAAAGAAAAGCCGATGGAGAAAAAGGGCTGTTGGAAGAACGAGATAGAGAGATAGATAGAGAGAGAGAGAGAGAGAGAGAGAGAGAGAGAGAGAATGAGGGACGAGCTTCATGTAGTTATATTTCTATTCGAGATATACTGAAGGTAAAGTCGACGTTGTGAGACGACGTAAGTAATTCAAAGTCCTCCCGGTTCCGTTCCGGAAAACACGCGTCTCGACTACTACGATCTTTCTCTCGCGCGCACGAAACGAACTTCTCACATCCACGGCTTCTATTCTCTGACATTTTCAACATTTATTCGACTATTTTCGACTAAGACGAACATTAGAAATGTTCCTATGTATCAAATTCATTTTTTATAGGCTCAAAGAAAGTAGGCATGTAATTATTTTACCTGATACGATAATAATTGATAGAACATATAATTATTTATATATTTACACATACATATACATATTTAATAAGATGCTAAATATTTAATGAAGATTTCACATAGTGTTCGTTAAATAATATCTTTTTCATTTATTCACCCTTTTATTCATTCATTCGTGATACAATTATTATGAATTATTATATATAGAATAAATCATATATATATATATATATATATATATATATATATATATATATATATATATATATATATATATATATATATATATATAAATCACACTTAATAATTTCAATTGAAGGGTCTTTTTCTCGAAGAGTTCCTTAATTCGTAGAACTTCGAGATTACGGTTAGCCGGGGAAAATCGTGCTTCTCTCGCGATTCCCTGTTCCGAGGGGTCGAGAAGAAGTGATTTATTCGTCGCGAACGGTTTGTCGAACGTTTCTCGTCGTACGGAAGTACCGTGAAATTTATGAACGGGGGAAACTTCCGGCTGGATTTTATCGTTTATCAATAACCGTACGAATAAAAGTAAATGTCGGAGTGGGTATATATAACGCAAAAAGATAAAAAGAGAGAGAGAGAGAGAGAGAGAGAGAGAGAGAGGAAAATGGTACTGGCGACGAGAGGACCATTCGACGAATGGATTATTCCTTGGAACGTGAATAGTCCAAAATGTAGATGTTCTCGATTCTTATGGATCCACCTTGTCCGAAGAAAAACTTCTTTTCTGCGATAGAGAGAGCTTTCTCAGAGAACGATCTTTTTTAAAAACTTGCATAGTAGTAGATATAAATTATACATATAAATATATATATATATATAAATATATATATGTTTGTGTGTCAAATATGTAACTACGATACCATTTGTCATATCGACCATATATTCATACTACGAATATATCTTACAAAAGTATCTAATTCGAAAGAATCGATCAAAATAATGAGAACTTTAACGACGTTTGTGAATATTTCTACGTTCCCACAAATGTACTCGTAAAAGGAGGTCGCCTCTTCGAAATATATTTGACAGTACCCCGCAGCGACGGGGTTTTCGTACGAGTAAAAAAACAGAAAGAGGGAAGGGATTACTCTTTCTCTCTCTCTCACTCTCTTTCTCTTTCTTTTTCTCTTTCTCTCTCTCTCTCTCTATCTATCTATCTATCTATCTATCTAGCTATATTTCTCTTTTTCTGCTTGTTTCCTCTCCACTACCATTCGACAAGTTCCGACGATCCAAAGGTGGATACGTCCAATAAACAGCGATATCCCTTATGGAGTAGCCTCATCGCCGTAAGGAACGAGACGTCGACAAATGGATATTCCATCGAGTAGCTGGAAGACGTAGGTGGACGCATCCCGTGTATCTCTAACACATAGAAATCACGAGACTTTTATATGTATATACACGCGTACGTAATCGTATTGGAGAAATCCCTCTCGGAACAGTTCCCCACCCACGTTTCAAAAAGCACTGCTTCTCTCTAAACCACGAGTATAGCAGCTTCTTCACTCTCTCTCTCTCTCTCTCTCTCTCTCTCTCTCTCTCTCTCTCTCTCTCTGCCTCTCATGGATATACAGACATACACACGCGTGGGATACGATGCACAAAGTTTTCGTTATTTATCGCACTTTTCCTGCCTCCCTGGACATTTACGTTCCATATCCGTCCCCCGGTCCTCTTTCTCCTCCTCTTTCATACGAGAAAGGCTCCATTATAGGCCCATAAAAGCCGAGTATATACGTTCGGCCGCGATCCACAAGAAGGAAAACGAAGTTAAGCGTCGGTTAAAGGGACGACATTATCGAGGAAACGAGTACAAGTCGTTATAGATTCGCTATTCTCCTTCGGGTAGGAAGAAAGAGGATAACTAACGGTGCTGGTGGCGTTTGCGGCGACTACCTAGAAGAGAACCAAAGGTGCTTTATGATCTTCATAATACTGTACAATGAGAATTAACGTCCTTACGTCGTCATCGTCATCAATAAAATCGTTGAGCATTCGAAGATCCTTTACGTACGTATTGATTCGCGTTAACGTTGCGTTAAACGTTACGCGTCGTCACCGGTAAAATCGACGAATGATTTATGCTTCGAGCTAACGTTCGCTGCCATCTGCGTTACGATATTTCTCTCTTTACCTCTCCTTCTTTCTCACTCTTTCTTTTCCTCCTTCTCTTTCTGGCCTCTGGTAGCCGGCAGAGGCTACCATAAAAAAATTTAAAAGCCGTCGCACGCTTTACGATCGCGACCTCTCGCGAGTTTAAGTATTATTATAAATCCAATTCCGTTTCTGCGAAGGTGCCTCGATCTATATGTAAAGCAGCCGAGAGAGAAGATTCGAAGGAGTCTGACCCTCGATCCTTTTCCTCTTCCTTTTTCGTTTCTCTCTATCTGTCTCCTTTCTCTTTATCTCCCTATCTTTCTCTTTTTCTTCATTCCCTTATTCTAATGTCGACGACTTTAACGAGAACAGCTTGGACGATTCATCGACAAGTAGTAAAATGACAAGTCGATCGAACATTGAAATCGAGGAATCCGATAGTACGAAAGGAAACTGTCAGTAAGATCTCTCTGTCGCGTCTAAGAGTCTCCATATATTTTTAGAATAAATTCTCTTCGTGAAAATAACGCTTCCGTTTCGATTGAATTCTCGGCAGGAAAATTAATGCATAAATTTATCCTGGATACCGTCGAACTAGAGAACAGAGAGAGAGAGAGAGAGAGGGGGGGGGAAGAGAGAGAGAGAGAGAGAGAGAGAGAGAGAAAAGAACGTCGATGCGAGAACGACGTCGTTCCAATTTTATACGCAGGAGAAATATATTTTTTCCGAAATTTCGAATGCCATACGGAGATTGAGATCGATCGATAACTCCCGTTGCGTGTTCCGTGAAAAAAAAATAGAAAAAAAGAGGAAAAAAGAAAGAGAGAGAGAGAGAGAGAGAGAGAGGAGAGAGGAGAGACAGAGAGAGAGAGAGAGAGAGAGAGAGGAGAGACAGAGAGAGAGAGAGAGAGAGGAGAGAGGAGAGACAGAGAGAGAGAGAGAGAGAGAGAGAGAGGAAGGGGAACAACTCGGTGTATTCGTGAACCAGCTATTGTTCTTCCAACAGGAGGCAAAATTGCAAACGATAGACGCATCTTAACCTCCCACTTACGATCTTATAACCGACAACGTTGACGTTGAAATGGCAGCTGGGCAATGCACGAGACTGACTATACGCTCGGAATCTCTGAATTATTTAATCCGCGTAGACATCGATCATGGTCACGCGATACGTCTTTGTCTCTCTCTCTCTCTCTCTCTCTCTCTCTCCGTTTCACTCTCTCACTCTCCCTATCTTTCGCTCTTCCACCTCACATGACACTAGAGTCGAACCGGTGTCAAATCATCGACCTCGATCGTCCAGTGACCAGTCGCTCTTCTTTCTTCCCTTCATCAAAAAGAGAACTCGGAGATAAAAAGAAAGAAGAAAAAAAATAAGCAGAAAAGATTGGCCAACTCGAATATTAATTTTAACGATACGTAAGGGATAGTCTCTCTCTCTCTCTCTCTCTCTCTGTTATGAACGAAAAGCTCAGTACTAGTACCGGGCGCTGCTTTGATTAATTTCACGGTGGAGAGAGATACGAAATTACACGTTGTTCCAAAGCCATAATGTTTAAATGCTACACGCTCGCGAACCAGTTCGGCTACTGTAGCTGCACACGCGTCTTCCTGACGTAACCGCTTTTCATAAATTATCGTTAAATTATCCTTTCCGTTCTCCTTCCGTCCTCGTCTTCCTCGTCGTCGTCGTCGTCGTCGTCGTCGTTGTCGTCGTTCTGCTTTTGCGACTATCCTTCCTGTTTTTATGTCGTTGCGGCATTTACCTGACGAAGCTTATACATTCTCGAAAAAGGTATAAAAAGAGAAGCAAAAGATATATATAAAAAAAAAAAAAAAGAACGAGAAAAAAATATTATTACGCGGATAAATCACGACTCGAACGAGAAGCGTCGTGCGTGTGTCGGTACTCACTACTCAGCGGATATCTGATTACAACCTGTCGAGACGAGCGTGACGCTGCTTTACGAGAATTTTGCGAGCCTGTCGAGTCGCTTATGCTAGACGAGAATACGCACTCGCGTGGCACGCTCTCTCTCTCTCTCTCTCTCTCTCTCTCTCTCTCTCTCTCTCTCTATCTATCTATCTATCTATCTATCTCACTCTGTTTCATACTTATAAGCTTAGATTATCTTTACTTCTCTTCCTGATCTTACCACTTCTCGTCTTTTACGAGCGCGAAGCGTAATAACACCGACGAGATTTTTAACTCGCAAACGATTTGTTAGAACGCCTTCCCGTAACGCTTTTTACCTTATAAGAAACTCTTCAAGAGGATTAATAAAACGAATAATAACGACGAACTCTCCTTACGAATTCAATTTTCGAGTTTAGCCGTTGTAAGATGAGGTCAAAGTACAACTTCTTAAATTCACTTTCGTGAAGATTAAGGAGAATTTATTTCAACGGTAGTCGTTAAAGAACGTTTAAGGACATCCTTCGACGACTATTCGATCCTTCGATGGTATCGATCGATCGATCGATCGATCGATCCCAAAGTAAACTCTCGCTGAAGGATAGGTGGTAGAAGATGCTCCAGGCAAACGATTTTCATGACCGTAAAACGCGGTAGCAAGCAATCACTATGCAAGGTGTATACATATGTATGCACGTGGTATCCTTGTATCTTAGAGCATGCGTTCTCGAAGATCCGATTTGCTCAAGGGCAATCGACTTGGAAAGCAAGATTATATACTTTCTTGTAGATCCTTTCGGATGTACTTGGATCTAGTAACATCAACGTTCGCCGACAAAATGTAAGGAAAAAAGAAAAAAAAAAAAAAAAAAGAAAAAGAAGGAAAGAGGACCGAACCAAACAGAAGAAGAGTAGAAAAAAAATGATTAAAAAGAAAAAAAAAAAATTGATCGTCGTAATTTTCTTTCGCGACTAACACGAGTCGACTACGTGTCTCTTCTTCTTTTCGTGATAGCTTCGAACGATATCTAGAAGACTCAACCCCCCGCAGTCCAGTTCTACATTTGCATTTTAGACAAATCCAATTTCCCTGGGACAAAGCTGACGTGCGAAAGAGAGATAGAGAGAGAGAGAGAGAGAGAGAGAGAGAGAGAGAGAGAGAAGGAGAGAGAGAGAGAGAGAAAGATAGAAGAGGGGCGCCAGGCCAAGGTGGCCAATCGATTTTCTCTTCTCTCGCGAAATGAACAGACACTGTCGATAATTGTTCGAGACACGTGTGCTACGTGATTACTCGAACATAAATAACATAGACTCGTCTTTTCAATACGAGGAGACATATTTTCCTTTCCCAATCGATTTTAATCTTTCAAGTGGTTTCTTAGGTTGCTACTACGACCAAAAATTTATCGTTACAATCACGGGTGTCACTCACTCTTTCTCTCTCTCTCTCTCTCTCTCTCTCTCTCTCTCTCTCTCTCTCTCTCTCTCTTTCTCTCTGGAAGTGGTATGATGTTTGAAGTTTGTTCAATCCGATTCGATATCTAACATAAAATGAAATCCACGACGGGTCTTTTCGATTTTTACACAAACCCCGAGGAAATGTAACGTGCGAATCGGATTCACACCCTCGTCTCGACCATCCGTGTACAGGGTTCTATACAGGGACAGAGAATTCAACCGCAAGAACGTGACTCTCGTCGCGATAAAAGCCGAGCGCGTCGATCGGCGATACGCAAGCGCGAACAAACGAGCAACGAGCTTGTTTACAAACGAGGCTGTAAATTGCTTTAACGAACCTCCGCCGGTTACACGGGAATACACGTTCAGCCGTTTCTACGGCCCCCGACGTGGCTGCTGATATTCGTGGACAAACCGTCCCGGCTGTTTCACCGTGTTGCCTGAAAACATTACGACGCAGACCATCGATTTTCACGCGAGAGCGGTTAATGCCTCCTCCACTTCCACCACTACCAGAACCATCACCACCACCACCACCACCTCCTTCTCCTCCTCCTCCTCCTCCTCCTCCTCTTCTTCCACATTCGTCCACGGTTACATCCAGCAGCAAACAGAGGTGCAAACAGAGACACGAGGGGACGCAGCAATAGGAGATATCGGAGAATTGCCGATCGGCATTCGATTTTACACATCGAATGTGCACCGTTCGTGCAATCGAATAAGTTCCGCTACGATGATGATGATCGTCGCAACCATAACTGGGCAACCTTGTGCCTCTG